>CM071630.1:24704223-25304223 GCA_036419045.1 Scirpophaga incertulas | reverse complement strand
GTAGTTGTTTTTTTAATTTACAGATTTTACACTCTTTACGAGCTTATAATTTTTTATTTACTCTTTTATTTTTTTTAGCTTAATTTTTATTTATTATCTATTAATATATTAAGTGTTGATTAAATCTAAAAAAATAAATTAAATAAACTATTAATAGAGTATATTCTAAGCTTAAAACTACTTAACGACTAAAAATTACTACAAATAAAATATACAAAATTTACAAAATAAAAAAAACTTCACCTCCAGTGCTGCCGTCAGGGATGGTGCCCAAAAGGCTGGCAGCATTTCCCCGTTGGATGGCGAGGCTAATACGCTGACCGAGATAACTGCCAGCCTTTTGATCACCCGTCACCTCGGCGAGTCTCTTCGCCAAATCCTTAAAAAGGGACCGAGCGCTTGGACCCCATGGACCCATTGCCTCTACACCAAACGGCGCAAATATGTAGCTATCATTGAGAGCCGAATCGTACTACCTGTATGATACGGAGCAAGCGTATCAGAGCATGTTGCGTCCCATACAAGAGGAGGACCCTGCTTCCATGGAAGGAGCGTCATCCCATCAGGTCTGCTGCCGTCGTCACGATATCAAATACCACTGGCGCTGGCACGTTGACTGCGACAAGAGCTCTGCGGATGACGTCATTGATGCAGGCGTGGCGGGAGACTCTGCCAGCGCTTTTTTGGCAAGAGAGGCCATGGTGATCATACTCACCGACACGAGTTCCACAACGAAGGAAGGGCTTGCAGCCAGTATCCGGACTCCACTTGGAAGGACGCTAGGAGACGAGCACGGTCAGTAGCGCCTACAGCGGAATTTAAAAGATCGCTCTGCATACGCAAGCAGAGCGGCTCGTCCCACTGTCTCTGTGAAGATGGAGAAGATGGTGGATCTACTCCCGGGCATGCCCTCGACCAAGCAATTCTAGCCTCTGCAAGGTGAGCCGGCTCCACTGCGCCTAATGAAGGACGTAGTATCTTTTTAAAGAGCTCGACTGTACCATATGCAGAAGACAGAAATGCTGGAAGGGCGATATGAGAAATGTGGCGGGTGCCTAATCCTCCAAAACGTACGGGGAGAGAAGCCTGTTTCCATGCGTTATCAGAAAAAGAACAATTAAGAATTTTCGAAAGTATATCCCTTAGCGAACTGTCAATAGTGGAGAGTTGCCTTGGGAAAAGCCAAAAATGAGTACTGCGTAAAAAGAATATGAATTTTGGGGCGAAAGCGCAAAACCGAATTAAATATAAGGCCATGTGAGGATTGATTTTTAAAATTTTGTCCGAAGACTGATGAAATTTGGAGATCTGTTCGTCTATAAAAGTCAAAAATCGGGGAACCTAAAAGACGCAGTGATTTACTGTCAATAATGTTGATATTGGGAGCTAAAGCCGAAAATTTTGAGATGAAGTGTTGGAATTGATCAGGTGTAAATTTTGACTCATGAATAAATATTTCACATTTTGAATAATTTAAATCAAGGCCAATGCTTTTAAATTTTTCAATAATAGTATGGAAATCTTTTATTTAAATTAGTAATATTTTTACAGTTCAGTTCTTCAATTTCAGAGAAATACATTTTCGTATATTTTTTATATATTGTTATTATATATATATATATATATTATATATATATATATATATATATATATATATATATATACATATATATATATATATATATAGCTACGGTATACACTTTTTGTGTATTATTTGTCTATAGTCTTAAAGATTAATTACTTTTACATGTAAAATATATATGACTGGGTTATTGCGTTATGTTATTTCATTAGCGAAAATATATATATCTAATATTGAAAAAAATGTATCCGCTATTTTACTTCACAGTTTATAAAGTAAAACTTTTAACTTTAGCCGTTAGTTAGTTTATAGTATTTTGATTTATTTCTTTCAAATCGATAGATAATTTGAAATAAATTAAAATAAATTGTTCTGAACAGCAATTGTTATTTCTAATTCTGCAATAGCCGCACAGTTTAACCAACTGTATAACATGTGTGCTGCCAACACGCTTTATAATCAACTTTTATAGTATAAATTTTAAAAACGCCAAGCAAATGTTTCCTGGGTGAAATCATAAATGGCGTAACTAGAGGAAATGATGTTTTGTTGACATAGATATTTTATGTACTGGGGAATTGGAAAGATGTTGTGAAAGATGGGGACATTATTGTCACAGTTCCTGAATGCATCGGACGTGTCAAGTGAACACGTGTGCTTATGCCATCTTGAGTATTATTACGAATAGTCGTCAAGTATTTCGTAATGCAACGGCTGTGCTCATTAATTTTGCGACCGAAGCTTAAACGATGGAAAGATTCGAAAAAGCGATCCACGACGCGACATAGGATATATATACTTATTCCAGCATTTTTGAATTGATATCTATATTCTCAAAGATTAGCATTACTTGCACTGTTTAATTATTATATTCGGTAGAGTTCCACACCAGTCAAATGACTGCTACAAGTTTTTGGTTTTCATAAGTAAGTTTGAAGATTTTGGTAATGCTATACATTTTATTTACCACCTAATTGAGAGGTTAAAAGGCCTATGATTACTAAAACATCATATCCAAATGAAATTTAAATTACGCCAACAACACGTTTACGCATAACAATAGCAGCCAGTCCACACAATTGTAGATGTATACGCTTATAATCCAACATAGCCTTGTTTGGCAATTTCTCGTCAACGGTGATTTGATGTCATTGATTTGAGTTTCACACTACAATAACGAATATCCTTCTATACAAAAGGCCACAGGGGCGTTCCGAGTCAATTTTGTCTTAATTTTAAGGTAATCAAGTTTGTTCATATAATAGATTATCAACTGAAATCTTTTGTTAAACACAGATTTGAGAAAATCATAACTGTATTTGTTTGTCTTTTGGGTGATTTCTCTTTCTCTCTCTCTTCACCCTTAAGCCGGTGGTGGTACTGTGCTTTCGGTACTACAGGTATTTTAATCTTCTATAGCTTCGACTTTAGTTTTAGCAGACAAAGGTTAAAGCGTATATTTATTTTTCAAATTAAAAAAAAAATACATAACACAGCCTGCGTATACCTGCGAAGAAACCCAGAAATGTATACCAGCACTGGACTAGCGTCATAAAATTTTCATTAAATGGAAATAAGTTTCATAAATTCATATTATTCTAACAACACCATAGCAATGTATGTTTGCAGTTTGCAGACTGTATGTTTGAAATGTTTAACATTTTTTCAGCAGGAAATTATTAGATATAATGTCTACTACACATTAGATTATGATTATAGTTTATTATTCATCATTAGTTTGTATATTGATAAGTTTTATAGATACTACTTTTTTATAAATTTTAGGATACTTTTGATATTCATTTCACCTAATAGTAACTGGATAGATAAGACCAATGATCGAAGCAAACTTTACTGCATTTCTCAAAAGCTGAGGCTATTTTACCTTCAATAAACTTAAATTGAAACTTGGATGGAATATTTATTAACATAATTGTGGCCTAGTAACCAACATTAAGCATGTGTCGTAAAGTTTTTTGTTTTGATTTACAATATAAATACCAGTAATTAACACTGAAATTATTATTTCCTAGTGTTGATACATTCACACTTACATATCACTCTTTCCGATGGAGGTAGGTTTCACAGTTTTCCACTTGCTACGATCGAAACATACTTCCCTAGCTTCCTCGACTTTCATTAATATTTCATTCACATCCGTTCTGGTGTTAATAATAAACTTTTGTCAAATCAACTTTTTCTAAAAGTATTTTGAATAAAATATCTATATTTACACTCTGCATGATTTACAGTAGTGAGTATAAATCTATCTATACTTTAAAAGTGAACATTAATTTCCCCATATTAATAAAATTATATATATGTTGAAATAATAAAAATAACAAAATTAAAACTCCCATTTAATAATTTATGAGATTTTTTATAAGTAATTGTCTGTTGTTCGAATACAATGTACAAATTACAATTATGTGTGTAATATGCTAACAAAATAGTATAGATACTACATATTAAATTTGTTGTGCCCAATTTCTTATATTGCTCATTGGGACATGTAATCCTGCATTGGCTTCTTCGTTCTTTGGTGTATAAAGATTCCGTGGATACTGATGGAAAAATGATTTATTAAGTTTTGCCTGTCTGATTGTTAGTCGAAGGGTGGGTGAAACTCAAACATAAAACTATAGAGTGCCTACACTATCCAACTGAGCTAAAAGGAAGTAGGTTACATCAGCTTAAAAAGTTATGCGTTATTACTTCATTAGGGAATACAAGCTAAACGTACAAAAATATTGATAACATCTAATTTGATAAGGTCATTTGTATATATTAAAAATAATAATAAACAATTTGTAATTACTTTTCTAGATTTATAGCATAACATTGAGTAAGTATTTATAGTGAAATATATTGTGAAATAACAATTAACAAATAATTGATATATTGTTTAGTATCAATAGTATTATAGTATTAGTATCAATAAAAATAAAATTAATAAAATATTTGTGATAATCCTAAATTGAGTTGTTTACATGAATTCTTTAACGAACAGCTTCAGAAACCTTTTTTTTTTTGGCAAGGCGCGGCTGTGTGTGGGGCTCTCGGGTCATAGAGAACCGGCCTGCCCACTAAAACCCCCCCGAGTTCTCTAGGCCCATACGGGGCACATGGCGGGGTGAACGAAGAGCTTTAGAAACCTAGCACAAATCAGTTTGTTCAACTTTCCAAATTGTAGACCTCTCAACTAAAACCAGTTCTCAATCATGATATTTTTATATTTTAATATAAATTATAAAAATTTTTTTCATTATATCAATTTTGTTTAAAAGACAACCCTAATAGTCACCGTTGTATGACGCATCGTCCAGTTCCCACAAAGATTCTGGTTGTGATGCTCGTAGCAAGGATGGCAATTACCGCCCGAAATTAGGCGCCGATCGACGCCCGCGGCAGGCGCCCACCCAAAGGGCGATACACAGTTACACGTGCAATTCCAAAATATTTATGCTGCTATTATACATACTCTGATTTTACGAGGTATTTATACAATTGTTTTTATAATAGTCACTATAGTTTATTACAGCTCGCGTACCCGATAGATAACCTTGAATTTATTTAAATATGTAATAAATGTGTTGCAAGGAAAAAAAAATATTAAAGATATGTTAAATATTAGTAACAGCTGATTGGCTCACAATAAGTTTCCTTACTATTTATATCCTTAATCTGAGTTATTGAGGAATTTGATGACCTTGATAATTAACTTAATAAGTGTTTGCTTTATTAAAAATGATCAATTGATCCATAAACGATTTGCATGAATTGATCTATATAATAATCCATACTTCAAAACCTGATTATAAATAAGAAAGTAAACAACTCATTCGTTTTTTTTTTGTTATATATAAATAAATTGTACAACATCAAATCTAATTTTCCAGAGAGTTGGTGACTATCAAAACAAGGCCTTAGTATCGAACAGGTCAGTGTTATGAGTGAAATGTGATCAAATCGGTTCATTATTCCAACGTTCCTGACAAAGCGGCTTAGAGGTAACACGACAAATTGCGGATCCTGGTCATTAGTTCCATAAAATAATTATTCTATTTATAACAAAGAATCATAATTTTTTAAACTCTATATTGTATATGATAGGAGGCAATTTCCGGACAAGTATAACAAATGAAAAATCTAAAAGACGAGTGATATAAAAACATATTATTGATCTATATTTAGTTATTTTTTCCAAAAAATATTTGTGCCGGTGTCACATGATATAATAAATCTGAATTTATGTAAAGAATCTTTAAGAGAACTTTAAACTTTAACTTCTTTATAATAAACTAGCTTTCTGCCCGCGGCTTAGCCTGCGTGGATTTCGGGATTGGGTCTATAGAGGGTTAAGGGTCATAGCTTTTGCTCACGGCTACATATCCGCGGAGGTCTGTTTATGGCGCGAAGATTTTATCGGGCTTCCCGTGGGACTATCCGTTTCCCCGAGATAAAAAATACCGCAAAACCTTGCTCAAGAATCACTCTATCTATTGATGAAAACCGCATGAAAATCTGTACAGTAGTTTTTGAGCGAAGCCTTTATTGCGCATCCCGTGGGATCTGTCGATTTTCCGGGATAAAAAGTTGCCTATGTTACTCGGGATAATGTAGCTTTCCAAAGGTGAAAGAATGTTTGAAATCGGTCCAGTAGTTTCGGAGCCTATTCATTACAAACAAACAAACAAACAAACAAATTTTTCCTCTTTATAATATTATAGTATAGATTTCACATTTACAAATTTCATTTTATTTTATATTTCAAAATTCATAGACATAAATCCTATTAATATAATTGAATAACATTATATAAAAATACAGGCAAATACCAATTCGTAAATTGTTTCAAAAATATTTCTAATTTGAGAATTGTTTAGAAGCAACTACAAGTATGTCAATATAAAAAGTGGACAGTTTATTCCATATTGATTGTGTGTTAACCGTAAAATTATCGTAGAACGACGTGGAAGGGTCTTAGATTAAAATGATTAGAAGTGTTTATAACTTTTGCGCTTATATTACTGATAATAGCTTACTGCGTTTTATTCCATTGAAAAATTAAAAATATTAAATTTTCTGTTTACATAGAACAGGTAATTTTTATTATGGTAATTCGATATGGGTCAATGTCGTTACCAAGTTTAGATTTAATATAATAAAAATATTTGAATATGCAAGGAGAGTATGTTGTGAAATTATTAAAATGATTCTGTATAGTGTAAGCATATATTACTTTCATGCATTATAGCATTGTATTACTAACAAATTGGTTTGTCTTTGTTTCTGAGGGTGGATGAAATTTCAGAATCATCAAAAGCTATTTTTGGCATTATCCATTACGTCCGGCGAATTGACTGCTCATAAATATTATTTTGAGTCTTGAGTCACCCTTAACTGCCATTGTCCTCGCCCTCTTGAGTTTTGTGGGACAACCCTAATTGTAAAACGACAATCCTATCACAATAATTGCTCAGCGGCGTAGTCCATTGCCATGTAAAATTAAATACAAATTGAAGGCGCTGTTGAAATTTTTACAGAAAAAATTATTATACTAAAATAACTTTCTTGTTTATATAGTGTTATTTTTTGTCAAAATATATCTTAATATTACTTATTTAAGATTTCTTCTAATTATATACTTTAACATAAACCAAAGCCTTATTAGTTTCGTCACTTATAAATGGCTGAACTGGTTGACATTTTCAATTATTTGTTTATTATTCTTCTCTTCCCAGGAGACTTTTCTAATATTACGAAATAGAGACAAAAAAAATCTGAAGAAAACTTTTTCTTTATGGTAACATTAATTTTGGAATTCTGTAATATTCCTCAGCTCACGTCATTGACTATTATTGGATATAAAGCTCCATTGGTCAGCTAGTCTGAATATATAAGGCAAAAATTATTAATATTCCATTCAAGGTTAATACAAATTATATAACCATATCTCGGCATAAGTTTTACTGGGCTAAATTCTATCAGGACCTGAAGGAGGACGACACCATTAGACGCCTTGTTATAAGATCTCAGCATGTCGATAGATCAAGAGGAAGAGGACTACATTAAAAAATGGTGCCCAAATATGAGATCTGAATTCTATGTGGCCGCACCTGCGCCTAATTCGATAAATTCGCCGATAATGAATAGGACATTGCAAACTCTTTCGATTAATATTCAATGAAGTTAGCGTAGCAGTTAGAGTACAGTAGAAGTATGTTTGTATTATAGTTAATAGTTATGTTTGTCTGCTAGTATGTAGAATAAAGAAATATTTTTTCCTAGAAAATATTCCGAATTTGTCAATTTCCACAGAAATCAAAATGGAAACTGCTAAACAGATACGCTGCTTATTATTTTTATACTTAATTAATTGTTAACAATTTAATACTGAAATATATTTACGATTTTTTTATTGTAACTGAGTAATAGAGATATTGACATACAATTTATTTTAATGTGTTATAGTAATTATGACGACAGACATATGGTTGACTAGCCTCTAAAATTTATTTTTAAATTATTTCATTTTAATTTGATACTTATAGTATCAATATTATTATTAGAATTGTCAAAACCAGTCATTTTAAGAATTCTACTACTGCCCGCCGAAGCCAAATCCGTTCTCGGTTCTCACCAATTTACTCTCAGTTTTTGTAACAGATGTTATCTCGCAACGACAACACTGGTTTCTGCTTAATATGCTCCTTGTTAGGCTAATTTAAAGAATTTCCAAAAAACTTTTTAAAATTTTGATAACCTGCATACTTTAGTTTTTAAATAAAAATATAGGTACTTGCTACATCGACTGTTTAGATTTTCCTTTAGCTGTTGATTAGATTAAGAATGAATGAATAAAGTAACATATTTTAAATATTAGTATCCAAAAGTTTATTATTTATACATTTTAATATCTGTTTTATAATTTTAGAATCATTCACAATTGACTTTAAGCGGTGCGAAGATCATCTTATCGGATTAGGATCAACTATTTGTAGACATTGTATACATACTTATAAAATAGTTATATAAGTGTAATACAAGTTAGCTTGTAAGTGCGTAATATAATTTTGAGTATATACACATATAAGTTATAAAATACCTCTTTGTCGTTTGGAAATTATCAGTACACAGATTTTAAAATAGTCAATAACAAATCTCATAAATACAAATGTGTAAGCTGCAATATTTTTAACCGTGATGAACAAGTGAATAACGTCTATTTTGGCTTAAGAAAGTAAATGGTCAAGAATATAGTTGACATTACGCTTGAATATGGCTATGGTACGATACCAATATTAATGACGCAGGTTCGAATCTACTCGAGTTGAAAGTTTATTTTGCATTTTTCTTGTTAATAGCCAAATAGTTACTTTAAATTCTTTAGTCAGCATTTTTCATGTGATTAATCTTTTCCGCAAATCGTCTAATGTTTAGCTAATAAATAATAATATTAAGCTGCTCTGGCAAATTCAGCCATCTCTCTTTTTCGTCCTTCAATTCATTGTATAAAAGAAGGTTCTGTTCCAAACTTTGAAGACAAACAAAAGAGCTTTGATGAAATCCAAAATTGAGAGCAGTGAGCTTGAGCTTAGATTTGTGATAATAAAATTTCATCGAATCATTTAATTTGCTAGTAGGGTATTAAATCTATTTATCTAATTTTTCGGTATTCAATACATTTTACGTGTTAATAATAAGATTAATTGAATATTGAAAATCTATATTGGTATTTTTCGAAAATTTAAAGCATTTCTATTCGAATTTCACTTACTTTTGAATAAATTAATAACGCCTTTTGTAATCATATTGTAGAATCCCATATGACGTTGAAACTTTTCCTGAATTCAGGCAAATTACGTATGTTTCGGTCTAATTTGGTTGGAGAGATGTCTGGGCGAACAAAGGCGGGTCTACATTGGATTCTAATTAGCGTTTATTAGATCTGACCGACATTTAAAACACTGGTTCGAATTGGACGCACAAATTAGATTACTTACTACTGAGACAGGAAACGTACTGATATTGTGTCATAATCTTTTTGCATTAGATATACTCGTACATAGTTTGAAATAGAGTTTTTTAAAAAGTGAAGTGAAACGTAATCATAATTTGTAGCATTAATAATTATTTTATAAATACGGATTAGAATGCTTAGGCATATTAAAATATAAATATATAAAATTATTATTTTACATTATTAATATACAAATATTACGAAAAGAAAAAAATCCGTCGAATCAAAGTTCAATACGAAGTTTTACCTAGACATAATTGTAATAATGTACATATTGTATACGAATATTATTTATTAAAAATATCAATACATAATACTTGATTGTATAAAAGATAACGAAACACTAAAGACACGTACTACAAGCATAAGACAGTTATAGTAGCTACGAACTACGACGTAACGTCCGTAACGTACTACGAAAATGCTACGTTCGATATGCGAAGGAGAAAAACTGACTAACTCACCGCTATCATAATTTAACAGGAAAATCTATCTTAATCTCAAAAGTAATAAAATTTTTATTTTTCCAACTTTAAACCTTTTCAACTACGACTTTGAAATCATGATTTTACAAATAGAATAAATTCTAATATAGCCTATTGAATACGAGTATATTAAGCAGCTTGGCAAAATAGCACAATAGACAAATCAACGATTGTAAATGTGTACTGAAGAAATGGCTACTCGATCTGGATTATGATGATTATGAGCTTCAATCACATACACATAACATACACATATACATACACTTATACATACACATACACACACAACACGTAATAAACTTAAAATTTATTAGTTAATATAAAGTTTTCTTGTTAAGAAATTGTTCGAGATGGGCGCTAATAACTGTGACACAGTCTTCGACTAAAGTAGTTATTAACGTTATATGAGTTTGTAAACTTTATAATTATTAAATTATTATTATACTATTGTAGCTTACATCACGCGTCTTTATAGGACACGGTCCTTTATAAGGCGTGCACGGGGATACAGATTCAACGCGTAGAGGCCATTTAAGCGAAATTTAATGAAAGTGTGCGTGGAGTGTACCAACTGGGTATAATCTCTATCTGCATCATAAAAAATGCAGCTAAAGACTACACCCAGTTACATGTGAGTCATGAAACGCTTTTAAGTAAACTTAGACATTATGGTGTCTCAGATGGAGCTGTTAGCCTTTTAAAATCTTATTTATCAGACAGATTGCAGAAAGTCGTTATTAATAGTTCAGAATCTGCTAGCTAGCCTCTAACGATGGGGGTTCCCCAGGGATCAATATTGGGTCCTCTACTGTTTCTAATATATATAAATGACCTTCCTTACTACATTACATAATCGTGTGAGACAGTATTGTTTGCAGATGATATTTCTTTACTATTCAAAGTTGATAGACAAAAGGAATGTTATGACGATGTAAATAATGCTCTCTCGAGAGTTCTGTGTTGGTTCACAACTAATAATTTGTCTTTAAATTCTAAGAAAACAAAATGTATCAAATTCTTTTTGCCCAGTGTAAGGCAGGTTTAAATATGAATGGTGATGTCATCGACTTGGTAAATAATACTAAATTCTTACGCATTACGGTAGATTCACGACTACAGTGGGATCCACATATTGAAACTTTTGCAATCAAACTTAGTTCAGCGGCGTACGCAGTAAAAAAGATTAGACTTTTAACTAATGTTGAAATGGTAAGAATTGTTTATTTCAGCTACTTTCATAGTGTTATGTCCTATGGACTGCTGCTATGGGGATCAGCGGCTAACATTGAGAGTATTTTCCTTTTACAAAAAAGAGCGATTCGTGCTATTTACTGTTTACGAGCTAGAGAATCACTAAAAGAATTGTTCAAAGAAATTAATATTTTAACTTTAGCTAGTCAATATATATATGATAATTTAGTTTTTGTATATAAAAACTATAATAAATTCAATAAAAATAGTGATCTACATAATGTGAATACTAGAAACAAAAATAAACTTGCCGTTCCAATGTTCAGACTCCATAAAACTAGCTGTTCGTTCTTGGGGAAATGTATATCTATGTTTAACAAACTTCCGCAAAGTATCATTGATTTGCCTTTGTATAAATTTAAAATCCATATCAAAAAGACACTTATGAGTAAAGGTTATAATAAAGTAAGTGACTATCTAAATGATCACACTATTTGGGAATAGGGACACTATTCATAGAGCCATGTTTGGTAACAACATTATTTATAATATTGTATTATTTTTATATGTGTATGTAAACATACATACGGCTGTAATCGTATTAGGTATGATTGTATCTTATATTATATTGTATTTTTATATTATATTATTATAATTATTAACATTGAAAAGAGGAGATAAAAAATAGACCTTCAGAGTTTCTTGCCTGTTCTTCTCGAGAAGGCTCTCCCAATTTCCGAACAGATGTCGAGTCAATATTTTTTTTTCCTTATTCGTACGTACGGACATGGTTTTTGTTTTTTTAAAGCTTTTTTTTTGTTTTGTTTGTTGACGTCAATAAGTGCCTGTAAATGTCTATGTTGAATAAAGATTATTTTGATTTGATTTTGATTTTGATTTCATGCACAGAAACTATTGTTATTTGTGGTCAAAAAGTTTGTGGCCTATTGCATTTCCACTTTGGTGGTAATGAGAACCGGACTATGGAAGAGACTCCGGTCACCAGCTTTCTCAAAGCCTCCTAATTGATTTTAAATATGGCAGGTGGTGACTCGTCGCTCACTAAATGGGCTCCCCAAAAAAGCAGACCAATATTGGTGCAAAGAGAGCAACATTGGTGTGAACGACTAAGGGTGTAGAGAGGTGTGTCTGCGACAGCGATCGAGAGGCCGTTATTTAATTTATTATTAATGTAAAAAAATGTATAATAACATGCGGGATAAAAACCTTTAAACAACTGATTACACATAATTTTATTTAAATTTGTAATAAATGAAATTAAAAATACGAACATAAAATTAGCTTCATATCACCTCCACAATTAGAGTACTGGGGTGTCCCAGAAGTAAAGAGACAAAATGATCTTAAAAATATTTAATAATTATTAATACTATATCATATAATTTTGGTATGCAAATGATAGTAAAACAAATTTATTTTTTATATCTATATCAAATTTGCTCCAGCGATACCTTTGTATCCTATTTTTCTCATATTAATAGCAGCACGCCTCATGACTACTTTTCCAGATGTAGCAGCTACCCTTTTAGCCAGTCTAGTCCATCGGTGTTTAAAAGATGTTAACGTTTGTGGTATATCTGTATACTTTTTATACTCTTTTTTACACAGAGCCCAAAACATTTCAATACCGAGCTTGAGGAACATTCGGGGCGTTGTTTTGTTTGGTTATGAATTCAACACCTGAAGTCTGTAAATACTGAATAACTTTAGACTGATAATGGCATGAAGCTAATTCCGGCCAAAACAAAACATCTTCTCTCTGATACTACTTGTCTATGAAAGGTACTAGACGTTTGATAATGCACTCTCTAAGGTAAATCTGAGAGTTCATAGAACCTGTACGATAATAGGGTTAGGAAACATTACCATTTTCATCTATAGCTTGCCAAACAAGGTATTTTTTAAAAAACTTGGCCTTTGGTACAATTTTTTCACTATAATTAACAACGTCACGACTGGTAGCGTGGAAATATTGTTTCCCAGGAACATTGCTTGGGTCAACCGGTACGTAGGTCTCATCATCAATAATCAGAATTTTTTTCAAAGTTTTTTCATAAATTTTACGGCACCCTCGCGTGGCACGCGCCTCCTGGTCTTTAACATATTTGGGGGCGGCTAATTTTACAAAAGCTTTCAAGCCTATATCATTACATTTTATTCTAGATACACTGGACTTAGATTTTTTTAATTTATTCGCCGCAACTCTCACCGATGTTAAACATGCCTGTTCAAAAAGCTTTTTCACTTTGCTTATATTTGTAATGGTAGATACTGTACGTGGTCTTCCCGGAATCTTTTTGAAATTAGTCTCTCCCGTTTCTTCGTAACGTTTTATTATTCTGTAAATACTGGGTGGCGCAAAAGTAAAGACCCTATTTGGTTCAGCTATAACATTTTTTCTAAATGAGAAAACTAGATTTAGGTTTTTTTAAATGTATATTTGTGCCATTAAATTTTGTACCATTAGGATTTAAAGATGATGTCTTTTAAATGGTGACCTCCAGAGTTGATACACATTTGAGCCCTATTTATGACATTTTGCATAACTTGCCGTAACACTTCCTGCGATATGTTCGTTATTTCTTGACGAATGTTTTCTTTTAGAGCTGCGAGAGTCTGTGGCTTGTTCACATACACCCGAGATTTCAAAAAACCCCAAAGAAAGAAGTCTGGACTGGTCAAATCGGGTGATCTTGCAGGCCAAGGCAAATCGCCAAAACGAGAGATAACTCGGCCTGGAAAAGCGTCCCTCACTAAGTCCATAGTGTCGCGCGCTGTGTGTGCCGTAGCGCCGTCTTGTTGAAACCAGATGTGCTCCAGCCCCAATTCGTCCAAACTGGGTATCAAAAACTCACGTAACATGGTTCTGTAGCGTTCTCCAGTGACAGTTATCGCATTGCCTCCAGCGTCTTCGAAAAAATAGGGTCCGATCACTCTGTCAACACAGATGCCACACCATACAGTAACTTTTAGTGGGTGTAGAGGTGTTTCTTGAATAATGCGCGGATTATCAGTGCCCCAGAACCGAGTATTCTGCTTATTGACATGCCCTGAGAGATGGAAATGCGCTTCGTCACTCATAACCAATTTTGAAGGAAAATCATCCTCTTCAAGGTTGAGGTTTATGACGCGCTGGCAGTAATCTAGACGAGCTCGGTGGTCAGCAGGCAGCAGCTGATGAGTCATTTGAGTTTTATACGGGAACATCTTTAAGTCTTTCATCAAAATACGCTGCAGGGTCCGTCTGGAAATGCCCAATTGCGTGGCACGTCGCCTCGTTGATGTTTCTGGACACTCTTCCACATCTTCGCGCACAGCATTGATATTTTCAGCTGAACGGCCTGTTCTTGGTCTCCCAGACTTAGGTCTATCCAATGTTGAGCCAGTTGCTTCAAGGCGTGTGGCAAAGCGTCGAATTGTGCGACCAATCGGTGCCGGACGGTGGGGAAATCGTCGACGAAATTCACGTTGTGTTCTTATCACTGATGAATTATTCCGTAAGAACATTGACACAATTATTCCACGTTCTTGGGGAGTAAAACGGTCCATGTTTATTTTCAGTGTATTTTACATTTTGTTCACTACACAATTTTCAACAACAGAATGACAGAAAATGTCATGTAAAAAAAATAAAAGTATTTTCTTTAGTGCCAGTACTTTTGCGCCACCCAGTACTAGTTCTTCTAGCTCCCTCTTGAACAAAATGACGTACTGCCTCAAATTTGCCATGACACAAATAGTATTGAATAACTCTCATTGAAAACAACTCTTGTTCCGCTCGATTCATTTTCAAAACAATGCAAAGATTATTTAAATCCCGCCTATTTTGACAGGTAAGTTGTCTGTGGTTACCATGACAACCATTAATTTTTTTTCGAAAATTTTCTAGTGGCCATTTCGATTTTGAGAAAAGTCTCTTTACTTCTGGGACACCCTTTAAATGTCTAAAATTGTATAACTGTAACTAATACTGAGAGCAGAGAGAATACTATGGTGCATACCTGCCTACGCAGTCTGTCGTTTAAAGGTTTCTCAAATAATAAAAAAATTAATTGTAACATTTGTATTTCGTTGTAATTAAGTTGCTTAAATATATATTTAAAAAATGTAATAATTTAAAGTTGTAGGTTTGCTCTGCCTCCTATAATACACATACAAACATACAAATACTCACTTTTCCCATGGAAGAAGAAGGACTAAATCAAATCAAATCAAAAATTTATTCAACAAATAAGATTTTTACAATTTTGCACGTCAAAGATTCTACGCCATTGGTTTAAAAGTCTACGGCGGGAGACCTTGTACTGGAAAGAACCAGCAAGAAAATCAGTAAGGGCTACTTTTCTCTCCGTATTTTTACTGAGTCATCAAGTAGAAGCATGCCTCAAGTATATAATCTGAACCCTATACAAGTTTAAACAAATTCACATTATATCTATAAAAGCTGTAGTTTTATTGTGTTATTTACTACATTATATTATAGTCAAAATATTTGGCAAAGTAACTAATAAGTAAAATTAAACTAAATTTACAAACTAAAGGATTAAGCTCGAACATTGTAATTCTTAACAGGATAATCTTTTTCATAACAGTATTATTGACAATTGTTTTAAGAATAATGGATCTGTTGGAAAATGTGCTGTATTTATATAAATTATTCATTATCACATTTATTTTACTAACATAAATACAATATTTCATCCATAAGACATTGTCTACGGTGAAACACATCACGCTTTGTTCTATTCAGATTCCGAGTTCAACTTTTAATCAGCTTTGGCGCTTAAAAACGTTGTTTCCCGAAAGTTCTAAAAGTTTCCATAAAACTCGTTCATATGTACGGACGCATCAAAACAGAATTGCTTGATATAAACAGTTTAGAATCATGTATGAAGTGCTCATAGGCACTTATGTACAGAATAGGAATTATTAAGGTAAAATAAGTGTATTTTATAGTGGATACCCTTAAAGAGCGTTCACATGACATCTTAAAATTGTTAGTGGAGAGACGAATAAGGTTTATGTTCGGGTCAAAATTTGCTTCGTCAGAAATAATTAAAAGTCTTTACGATGGACTAAAACGCAGCTGTAAAGCGGCAGGAAAATTATACCGAGGCACAAGCACGTCACTTAGCGCCGTAAAGAGTACGGGACATGTCAGCACAGGGTGTTAAGTTTTCATTTAGTGGTCTATTGCTGCCATTTTGAATGTTTCAAACATTATTCATATGCGCGTTTAGTTTAGATAGCAATTAGTTATAATAAGGCGACTTACAGAACATTAAAGTACTTACTTTAATACTTTGATGTTACGAATCATGGTCAATTTGATACATAAAAATTTATAAAATGTATATCCAGAGAAACTTATTTCAGAGACAGGACAGTCGTGGTCAAACTACTCTATAACTATGAATATATATTTTTTTATTCTTATATAGCCATACACCCTTAAGGGTTAAGCCGGCTAACTATGAATAATTTGTTATTGGTTCAACGAAATTCAATATTTAATCTACACAGAAATAATGTTTATCACTTGGACATGACTCAATTTCAGAAATTACCAAAGATGCTGTACCAAAAAGTTAAGTTTATACGGTGAAAATCACGTATTAAAAAGTTTAATTATTCCCAATCAAAAATTATTTTTGTATTGTCGCAGTCTTGCGAGGTGAGTTGGGGCGGGTCAATAGCTATTTAAAAACAAATCGATCCCGATCACGTATGCAAATGTGCACCGGTCGGTTTTAATAGTCCGCGTAAATATGCATAGACGAGCCAATTTATTTTTACGTAGCTATGTGGACATGATATCAATTTCAGAGTCAGTTTTTGCAAAAGACCGTTTTAAACATTCAAACAAAGTTAATAGCGAGTTATATCGTAGCCCGCTGCGTCAGGTTAGCGCGAATTAAATATGGATGGGTCATAGGCCACAAGCGGGAAAACGTGATGTATTAGATAGGGCGGTTTGTCCTTTGCATGTCATTTCTAAATTACGCACAGATTTGAAATAAATATAACTAATATTTAAAATAATACATTCCAAAAATGTCATTATAATTAATTAAATTAAAAAGTGGAACATACATTAATTATTTACTTATTTTATTAATTATATCGGATTTCTATGAAATTCTGCAGTCAGTCAACAAAAGCATTTATATTACAGTTCGAGAATATTACAGTTGGAATCTTACCATGTTTTCTGATTAACATATTAACATATAAAATCACGTTAAATGTTATTTATTTCAAAACTATTTTTTATATGATTGTGTTGTTCTATAATTAGGCTATCTACAAATAGAGGTATTCATAAACGCCCATCAATAATGAACTAAGGGTATAAAATAAACAATAAAGTATAAGTAAACTAATGAAATGTATCGTGAAATCGCTTACGTGCAAAAGTAATTTGGTCTTGCTTATTTTTATTTCCAATACGTGCCTCGATAAATCCAATAAAGTTCAGTATATTCTGAAAACAGCTACACATCGTAACCCTAGACAAATGACTGTTTTAATTCGGACACATAACCCGAGCATAGTGCAAACTTCATGCTGACGCTATAGTGCAAGCGTCGTCGAATCCTTTACAAGGCACTACAGGGGCGATCGTAAAAACTTTTAATTATTTCAACGAAAACAGTCCCGGAGACCGCAAACATAAACTAACCCGCTTTCTTTTCTGGCCTCTCAAGCAGCTCCTCAAAAGCATAAATGCCTTGTTTTAAAGTGTTGTAAAACAAGCGTAACCTGTTCCACCCAACCACAAGTATATGTGCATCTTAAAAATAACAGTCTAGTGGCTCGATGTTGTTCTTTTATTTATTTTCATAAGGCGTCGTAAGGTCTGATTTTTCGTGGGGATCTGTGTACATATTTTTCTTTCATAAAATATGCTAGCGTATTCAGACTATTTCCATGTTATGTTGTTTTCTAAAAAAAATACTCCATTTAAGTATAACAATGTTCCAACATATTTAGCAAATTTTTTATAGAAATAAAAGTAACCACTTATGTGCTAAGCCTTGAATTTAAATAATAAATGTATTAGAACATCGATATCGAGTAGTCCATGTGACACAATAATAAAAATATTCCATGTCTATAGCGCAATTTGCATGTCGTTGTCTAGTGATAGTCAATTGTCTAGTGTTTTCACCTTATAACTAGTAAACGCCCTTTTGTTCGTTAAATTATACTGTAAGATTAAAAGAGAAAGCTTTTGCTCCCGAAATAGTGTAGACAACACGGCTGGTTTAATATTTTAATTTTCTGTTAATAATTTCGGTTGTTCATGTTGATGAAGTTGTTATGTTAGTAACTTATAACCACTGATGCGAGTTAGGTGGAGCTATTTGGGTTCATTGATGGCAAACGATAATTTTCATATGGATTTTCCCAGGTATAATTAATAATTATTACTTTGAATAAATGATATTGATTTTATGTTGTTTGTTGATTTGTAATAGAAGCCTTCTCATATGTATACCTACGTAATGAGAATTTCACCAAGTTCCAATAAGCATACGCTTGATATTGCAGACATTCAGGGAATATAATGTTGCAATATATTGTTAATATAAAATTTTGCTTTTCCTATTCCCATTACTGCTTATAACACAATTTTGTGGTTACATCGTCAACTAATCTCTTCGGTGATTTCAACAAATGTTTGAAAATATAGAAAATAATGTAAAAAAAATCTTTCCTTTTCCTCAAAATTCAATAAAAACTGATTCGTACCAAGATATTAGTAATACCTGTAATGTGAATGTACTTATAGAAGTACTTATATATTCACATCTCTAAAAAAGTCATCGTCTAAAAAGTCAATAGTGACTTTTTAACTTGTAGTTATGGTTTAATTACTCCTATACTTTGATTAAAGGTAGGTAGATGACAAAATAAAATAAATTATTTTAATGAAAGTATTTCGAGCTTAGCTCTGACAGACGATATTCTCAGGAGTTGATTAGTTCAGAGCGTTACAGTTTTTAATTCCCCAAAACCTATAAAAAGTATTAGTTCAATAATAGAGGTACGCAGGCGTAACTAATATTTTCGTATTCATCACTCGTGTAATTATGATAGAATTTTAATTGGAGCTAAGTTCGTTTAGTCATTAAATCATACTCAAATAATTGAAAGATGTTATTCAGTGTTGTAAATATTGCCTGTATGTATGATATGATATTGTTAAAAATTCCTTAAACACACTGGATGGATTAGTTAATAATAAATAATTAATGTGATTCTGACGTTCTTCATAGAACCACGGCTCATAGTATCGTCATTTGCATGCCGCCCTCAACCCAGTTGAGACTTTTATATTGGTATGGATTTTTAATTGTATTTTGGCCATCACTGAAAATCATTTATCAATGAGTGTGAAAGCTTAATAATTTTGTTACATTCATTATCTCGCCTTAAACTTGAGAAATTATGCTATTAAAATGTTTTGTATGTAATATTCCATATTTTAGGGCAGGACAAGCAGAGATCAATAGACCTATCAAACGAGCAAATATCCTTATAATGCAGAGGAGTAGTTTTGATGCAAATTTGTTTATCTTCTAATAATTGCCATATTTTCAGTATCAATTGTGTAGTCGAAATCTATATGATATTAAAGGTATAAATTTACTTTTTTTCTTTATAAATTTAAAACCCAAAGAAACAAGTAACTTTGTACACATCTCAGTGCTGTAAATAACTTCGCTGTGTTATCTATTTATCAATAATATGTCCTCCAGATATTTTGTTGATAAAAAACAGGTTAGTATAAGCAGCATGAATTGCCAATGACATGAGTTGTACTCAGAAATAGCATCAATAGTGACAAGTTTATTTATGGACATTTTGTTTTGATTAGTATACGTCAGTTTATCATGTTGCTTAACTGTGTAAATTTAATTTTTGTGTGGTTTTCTTCACATTGTTTTATTCTTTCAGATCGGTGCTCAATTTGTGCACAGCCTTAGCAACTTTCAGGATATTAGCAAAATTTCGCTAAAGAAATTATATATAATAACGAATTACGAAGCAGAATAGATTAGATTGTGCCTACTACCTGTGAGACTTAGTACTAATACGAGTATGTTCAACTTATAAGTTACATGTCTCACAATCTTTACAAAACGTCCTACGTACCTTATACGTAATTTTGAATAGCTTATGGGAGTAATTCTCGTCGATATGAAAAAAGTTTTAATTCATTCGCTTATATAGGTTTTTCAGTAAAAAAATATTTAAAATAAACTGGTTTTTCAGTAAAAAAATATTTAAAATAAACTGTTCATTATAAATAGTTTAAGTTAATAATTTTAGATCACTGTTTAATGTACTTGAAAATATATTTAAAAATACGTATATCATAAGAATTGACATCTCCACGACTCTATCGCTAAAAATAAATAAACAGATTTAAAAAACGGCGAATCTCGATGTCTTCTATTTTGATTTGTTGAAAATTTCTCGAACTTGAACAATTATATGGATTGTACAAAAATCAGCCTCCAGAGCCTGCATGAGACAGAACTCATACTGTACTCGGAGACTAGATTCAAAGCAATAAACATACGACACTTTTATAATGGAACTATTTCCAGTAAAATTATGAAGAGGCCGACAATTCGCGGCAAACTTCTTGATGGCGTTTTAGATACGAGTGTGTATCTCACGTTAATGCTGCGCTCTTTGTGATTCCGCGCGCTCGTGTATGATGCTCGTCGAACTGCTTTCCAACTTAATTCCTGTCTCATGCACAATCTATAAACTTTGGAGTGCTCGCGACGACTATGAGTCAGGAATGCACAATTTGCATTAGATATTTTTTATTCGAATGTAGTTTTTTGAAACACCATTTACTAGATAATGTTTTTATGAATTGAACGAAATGCTCATATCTCTATTAGACAAGATAACTTAAATAATAATAGTAGAACTAAGCATATTTTTATGTATTGCTTTATATAAAAAAATATATAAAAATGTTGATGGCTTTGTTCAACTTCACAGCACAAAAAGAATACGCAAAGCAACGCTATGATGTTATTGCAATTCTCCCTATAGATCTCATCGACGCGGAATAGGGGTCGAAAAGTAATGGGAATCTCAAAAATAAAACCATTTAAGCACCCGTCTGCCTCATGCTATGGTGGTGTCCGTTTGTATACCAAATTACTTTCGTGAGTTGATTGTAACCAGGAATAATCAACATCAAAAATTTGAGATGATCAGATAATGTAATTTATTTTATGTATGAACATATAAGGTAAAACCGGGATGGATGCCCTACATTTTGAAATAGACTCTTAATTATAAATATATTAATTTAATAGGAATATAAATAATTTTATTATTATATATAATTAATTTTATAGGAATAAGATGTTTTAATGTAGCTAGTTTTATTATTTACGAATTATGTTTCAACTATCCATTTCAGATTTAACAGTCAATAAATATGTTTTGAAAAAACTGCTGACAAGAATCGACTACGAATGTTTTCTTGTATAAGCAACTTGAGAACTTATATCGGGTTGAGAAGGCTGCTAGTTCCCAAGTTTTACAATAGTTTGTTCAGGTTACTTAATATGCAATTGCTAACATCGTATTCTTTTATATATAACGCTACATTTTTTTATATAATAAACCCTAATCGAAATGGGAATGCTTTGAATGTTGAATACACTTACACTAGTGCCAGTTATATTTCATACCTTTTTTATTAAAAGTGCATACATAAATGCAAGTGGAAATTTGGGCATTTCTGCGCCTATTAATTAAATATTTTTGGTAAAATTTAAATTCCTGTCTACGTTGTATATAAAGAAATAAGATTGTATCCTATCCTATTTATCCTGTTCAAAAACCTGAAACCTTTCACGTCAAAATCGATACACACTTATCTCCCTATTGCTTAACAAATGCGATAGTGGGTAATGAAATCATGTATTCCCGATTCAGCTTTTCTATCCAGATTAAGCGAGCGCCTGTAACAAGTCTCGCTCGCTTTCTTATTAGTCTGCACTATGGAACTCTATTCCGGAAGCTAGATAACATGCCATGTTTATCCTTTTGATAACGCGTACATTTGTATAATATTATACTTTCAGTTTGCGAGAATCTTGGCACATAATATATCGTTTAAAGTTTGGTTGCTATTGAGCATAAAGTATTTGCATTATTTCTTCAACCGTAAGGTAATTTTTTTCACCTGTAGGTTTTTCACAATATTACAACATATTGACTTTGCACATAAAATTAGAACAAAAGAATGCGTTACTTTGTTATGATGACAAAATACGAGAGAATGAGGAGAGAACAGATGAATAGCTACAGACTCCGTACAGTAGCAGATCCCATCCGGGAATATACTACTTAGAGGATCAACATAGTAAGAGGAAAAAGATTATCTACCGACATCGACATATTTCACGACGTCAGACATTAACATGAGCAGAAGAGTTATGCAAGGTATCAAAATTTGATACTTACCATTTTGCATAAGCAGATAAGCGCTATCAAAGGATTGCTTTCAAAGTGGTTTACCCTGCGAACATATTTAAGTTTTCATGAAGTGGGAAAATGGAAAATAAATTGGATTCGTATAACTTCTTTAAGCTAATACACATTCAAGTATGTGTGTTTTATCATTCTTCGTCCATGAAAGGCATTCATTATTTAATGCTACATCTAAAATGTAGTCTAACATGCGATCTTACATCTATTAAATTTTAATTATTGAATAGGAAATGAATATCTCAAAATAATATTTTCCTGGTATGGTCAGGAATTAAGAAGAGAGAACGATCATGTTACTAAGAAAGTTATGGACATGAAATTAGATGGGGTGTAGGGAGAGGAAATCTGAAGAATGGAAGAGCAAGGCATGTTGGCAAAAATTGGGAACAGGGCAAGAGAAAGAAGAAGATAGGAAATAAGTACATATTCACAGTGTTACAAAACATTAAGGAATTGTTAACAGAATAGAAACATTTTTTTTCTAAACGGAACAGAATGTATAGTCAAATCACCTGTAAAATTATTTTAACAACTTATCGCACGTAGGTTACGCTAATAAAAGTAATTTTGAGGAATAATACTTTTTTATATCTTTATTATACTTATAGCATGTTATTAAGATTACTGGGAACTCACAAGTACTTAGGCACGCGTATTTAACAAGCAGACGCTATTAATACAAAGAGGAAATACATTAACATAGCAACTTCGCCGTTCCAGCCAGGAGTTTCAAACATTTTCGAAACTTTTCTATATGTGTGAAATGCTATTGAAAGCTGCTCACGGAGATTAAAACGTGCCGTGAAAATACGCGCCAAGGATTACCCTAGGTGCGAGTGTGAAGTTGTCTTGTTATAATGCGCCCTGTCGGGCAACAGTGAAAAATTAATGTACTCACTTCCGAGAGCTGCGCCACATCGCGACGCAAGGGGATCGGAAAAAAAGTGACGACGACCAATAATTTCTCATTTACGTAACACTCGAGCCGACTCAACTACATAGGCTTTGAGCTGTGATGT
Organism: Scirpophaga incertulas; assembly: GCA_036419045.1. Taxonomy (NCBI): domain Eukaryota; kingdom Metazoa; phylum Arthropoda; class Insecta; order Lepidoptera; family Crambidae; genus Scirpophaga; species Scirpophaga incertulas. The sequence continues at coordinate 25,280,364 of CM071630.1, read as the reverse complement.
TTAATTTCAAAACGAACCATAGTTAGAACACCATAAATAGCAACAAGTATACCATCATAGTACTGATTATCTTGATCATTATGTTTTTATTTGATTCCTAGCAATCATGTAAATGATTAAACCACGGAAAATTTAAAGAAAATGCATTTTAGGAAATAAGAAGATATATCTTATATGTTGTAGAATATTGTATATGCCGGGTATTACAGAAAATATAAATAATATGACATGACATAAAAAGAGAATCTTCTCTTCTGATGAGTAGTAAATATTATTTCAACTTTCTTTAACAGCCTCTTTAACAGCGGATACCAACTTGGCGAAATAAATCTGTGGCTAAATAGTATACACTATTGTTAGTGAGTTATTTAAAAGTTAAAGATTTAGTTTTGACGTGAATACGTCTTTAAAATTGCTTCCATAGGGACGCAAATCAAAAAATCGAATGATAACAAAATCGAGGGATACAGTTTAGTGTTGTAGCTACATATCTATCATCCCCATCCAAATTCCAATTACACCACTGGATAGCTAAATGATCAAAGAATTTATTACGCCCAGTAAAGACTGTAACACATCGCGCGCAGTGGATGGGGAGCCCCGCCAATTTGAAGGCCATTTTGCTGCGTATCGAGATTTCCATTTAGTATAACTTTCGACTCGGTGACGCTACGACGTTCGTTCAAGTTCTAATCGCTAGCTCTCGTCAAAATCTATCGATTATATATAAAACATTACTGTAGAATTGTGACTGTGAATATAGTTGTTAAAATAAAAAAAAAGTAACAAAAATATATAATGTCGGCCTATACGCGTCGAAAAGCCAAATTTAAATACGTACGAGATCGTATACAGTTGGAAAGGGCATCTCAACAGCAATCGAATGGTACCAAAAAAACAGCATATGATCGAGTCCAGCAGTGCCGGCAACGTAAAGTAATGAATGCGGCCAAGCGGATCAACGAAGGTGCCAGTACATCTCCGTTACGAGACGTATTCACGTACAACAAACGGCCGTGTCCATAACACAGCCACACCCCCTTTTTTATTTGTTTAAAATAAAACATCTAAATATGAAAATGACTAAATTCAACTAAATTCAAAGTCACAAACTAGGAATACTAAAATTACACGGTTCTGTGCTACCATGGTCCACTAATACAAAATATGTAAGTGTCACCCTAGGTACTTTATCTGCAGCACATATGGAAGGAACATCTCACTATTGCTAAAGTTTCAAGAGTTTTCAACATGTCCTGTTCTTCTTTTGGTGATACCTTGGGACTCAAATCGAAGATACTCTATTGAATTTCCCTATTGACTTGAATTCCTCTATTGTATACGCACCGAGGGGCACGAGCTTCCCTAAACTATGTTAGGGCGATTACGCTCAGTGCCCAGCCCAGTGCGGACTTGACTACATACATCATTGAATTTCTTCGCATGCGTATGCAGGTATTCTTACGATGTTTCCCTTCACATTCGAAGCGACAAATGAATTGAATTTACTATTGAATTTATGATTTTATAATGGTACCTCTAATAGCATATGACAGTATTGTACAGTGGTTATTTACAAATCAAGTTACATGCAATGTGTTACAAGATAAGTCTCAAAGTTAAACCTACATGGCCATTATGTGAGATTTCAAAACCACCAGATAGCCGAGTTGGCTCTTCATAGACTTTTAAATATCATTATGGGACAATGGAATAGTCAGTTAACGCGAGATACAGCATTTAGGTTGGAGGAAGAGAATCTATTGCTTTATAATAAGCGACAGAAAGGCACCTAAGTTTATATTTAGTTCAGTCTTCAAAGTACACAAAGTGGAATGGGACACAGATAGAGAAGCATAATAGAAGGATACGATATAGGATATGGAACAGGAGTAGGAATATATTGTAATATAAGACATATGCAGTTACCGTGGACAGATCGGCTATTGCATATCAGTTTGAAACTATCTTGGCTTGTGCACTGGAAAATCTAGAAAAAAATCACATTAAACATCTAAATACTTAACACAGTCAAGTGTCTTTTAAGGTGCTGTCGTTACACAAAGTGGAAGACTAGCGAAAAACACAATTGAAGTACTGAATAAACAAAGAAAAGATACAGTACATCTAATCTGGTACCCGTTCATAAAGGTTTCACTGGAAACGAGACTACGGAGTAAGAATGGGACCCGAAATTTTTTAGCGAGGCTGGAGCCATTTATCGAAATAACAATAAAACAGCCAGCACAGGTCTGAGAGCTTAATCGGTCAAAAGGCACCAGGAATGGGCCTTTAAAAAAGGATGATACACACGAAGCTCTTTATGGACACGGATAACTGGCTAAGATTTGCAATGAATACAAGTATACAACAGATTCCCTTAATGATCGGCGTTTTAACTGAATATTTCACAATCAGGATCTAGGTCTATATGAGACCAGGTTAGGGCTTGGTAATAACATAACCTGACCTATAAGGAAGAAGAGGATAGTATGAAACATTTACTGTGCTACTCAATGTTCTAGCGTGCAGAAGGTTAAGACTGACGGGAATCGAATACCTAAAATCGATAGATTATATAGGACCATACTACATAAAGAACACCATTAAGCTAATGGCCACTATTGACTAGGTTGCAGGTTGTGGTGGCTTAACGGATACACAGATACACAGCATGCTGAGACAGCACAAAAGACTCTCATTGGATCGGTGTGCTAAGGCTTTTCGCTGGTACCACCTCCACGTCTAAGATAAGATATATAAAAAATAAAAGCATTAACTTATTTCATATTTATTTTGTCAAATTAATTACATATAAGTAAATAAGAACTCACTTGCTTCAAAAATTATATTATTGATATAGAATAGAAATTTTATCCGAATATTTTTATGTGCACAGGTCGTCGCATCAATATTGAGAAACACAGCACGTTTTTCCTGAAATTTGAAATCGGCAATTAGAAAAGAATCATTTGATTAAACAAAATATTATACAAAATGCTTTAGGGCTGGCAAAATAATAAATATGGGTAGATGAATTTGACATTTGATGCAACCTAGGTCCTTGAGACCTATTTTTGAATTACGTATGCGACTTCGACATCACCGCTGACTAAACAGTGAGCGATGACTTTGAGGTTACGGATTCCTAAACATCCAATTTTTGAAAGTCGATCGTAGAGCTGTCAACATAGATAAAGTACACACATATGTAAGGGTTCGGTTCCACGCAGAATGTAGTCGCTGCCGATTATTGCCGGCTTAACCATTATGGTGTATGGCTTGATAAAGAGAGACAAGATTTCAAACTTATTTACTTCCTTAATTAATTTAACATTTCAAACAGATTTATATCCTTATTTAATTTTAAATCTAACTGAAGAAAAAGAAAAACTAAAGAAATGTAAGTACTTTTGGTTCTATTCTGTACCTACATTTAAGTAGCTATTTTCTAGTAAATACTTATAGTTTATTGCTATATATTCTACATGCTTACAGTAAGCCTTAAAAGTTACTTAACTAACCAATTTCATATTTTCAGATGTCTGAATATATGAATTGTAACAGAGATAAAAAAAATATTTAAGAAGACTGACTGAAAAATCAACACACAGACTCTTGTCAATATGTTCCCTAAACACACTCCACAACTATGACTTGTTTACGAGTGGCTGAGGGCACTCGTAATGAAATCACATCCGTGACCAAGGTAGTCACATAAGTGATATTCAAAAATAAGAATTATTGAAAATCGGTGATTATTAATCACATCGGTGATTTGTAAGTCGCATACGTAATTCAAAAATAGGTCACCTTGTCTGAAACTTGAAAACCTTATACTCTTTGAGTTAACTGATTTCAAAACAAAAACAAAAGCTATAAAATAAAATCCCTAGTTAGCTGTGAACATAAAATAAATGCTAGTCAGATGTTGCGGCAAAGGCGCTCAATAGATTGCATAGTTTTCCTCCTACGCTGATGTAGGGCTCGATACTTAGGATTACATCAAATAATTTATTTTGTTGCAAGAGAAAAAAGTAGCTTGACTTGCACTAATATTTTTATAAATAAACTGCACTTCTTGCGGATACAAACCATTAAATATTATTTCGCCAACGCTGCAACAACCTATCCTCGGTTGAAACATTTTGATTGTAGTCTCGGTCACGCAGTAATAGTAGAGAAATTGTTAATTGTACCAAACTGTTTTGCTCAGACATTGACAAAAAAAAAACAAAAAATTAATTGTTATTTGAAGTAATGTTGTTCTGAAGTTAAAATAATATATTACGGAACTATTAAAACTATCCTGAAAAGATTTTTTTATTAATAAAAGATCAAATTCCAAAAAACAGTTGGATACTTTGCACTATATGTGCAGGTTAAAAACATTGACGGGGTTTTGAATGTTACGCTTTTATCTCAGCTTCTAAGCGCATTAGACATTTAGCAACCAGTTTAGATTTCGGAGCTTTTCATTCACCTGACAGTTGACAGGTAGAGCTTGGACTCACTCGTATAAAAAATTGGCATGCCAAACCAAAATAAGCCGCCGTTTAAAATGTATATTTGATCATTATTAAATTAAACTTTTCTGGTGCCAATTTAAAAATTGTTTATAAAAATATATATATATACCATATTATTGTAACTGATTTTTATTCAAGAAAACATATTTGGTACTATTTGGATTCGCTTATAATTCGTAATAATAGCCATTGTTAGGCAGGCTTCTACCAATTATAATATCCATTACAATAGACCATTCATATTTCTTGTAATAACTTGTATTTCATTCTTTGAAGAAGAAACCCTCAAGAGCTTTAATATTATTCTGTTATTGTAGGTACCAACATATAAGTATAAGGATGCCAGATTTTTCATAAAGATCATTTATTATTAATATTTTATAAGAAAAGACCAAGCAGTCCCAGTATATGCACGCGGTGGTTTGACACTCGATCGTCAGTGACAATGCTAATTTGTGATACGGGGCATTTTTTGATTTTAAAGTTTGTATTCGAAAAATAACCGTGAATTCAAATCGTTGTTTGTCAAATGAATCCCATATAGCGCCATCACTTTCTAACTGTACTCAAATAGAGATATAAGTTTGAATCTTATTCTACAGATAGAGTAGAGTATCTTATTATCTTACAATAGGGTAGACGACTACAACTGATATGGCCGTTTTTATACTATAATTATCTGATTTGAGCAATTTATATCTCATTAAAGTATGTCAATATAGAAATTTCAGTTAAATTATTAATATATATTGTTTTTAGATTTCTAAAAAATGAGCAATGATTATTTACGTAATTCTAATGAAACGAACACATTTCTAGCATTCTCACATTAAATGTAACATTTTTCTATATAGAAAGTATACCTATAAACGTACAAATAATAAAGTTATTTATAATTTGTTTATACGCTCATACAAATTAGGCGAGTTTACTGAGTTATGACGTCACAATTGCAGTGTTTTTAGTACGGAGCGTTTTTGAGCGACCCGCGACAGCGCCGCAAACATGTCGATGTATCTTTAAAAGTAATAGATAGGTGCAGGTGTACTGTTGGTTCTACAATATTTCTCACTTAAAAGAGTACTCTTATTATATATAGAATTTAAAAAATTGTCGTCTATCCAATTAGTATTAAGGTGACTGTATTTTTTACTTCGAGTGCGAGAAATACTCGGTAAAAAACTACTACTAAACTACTCGGAAAAGATTAAATGAAAAATAATAAAGTGAAGAATAAATTTACATAAAGTAAAATATACAATTTTAATAAAAATGTTGTAATATTATGTTACTCTATAAACTAGGCAGAATATTTGAGTTTGTTCCAGCCACTAAAATTCAATTAAAATATCGACTACTTTTCACTTCCTACGATCAAAGTGGCAACTTTAATCTGTAATACTGTTTATTGTCATACTGTTTATTTTTAAGTTTGACAATTGAATAAATTTAATGGTCCCATGTTACCCTTCTGACCACATGATACGTGAATACTTTTATCTTTTACTTTTGGCGATAGTCATCATTTTGACAAATTATTCTAACGACCGAAAAAATTCCAATAGCACTTACCAGGATAATTTTTATGAGATATAAGAATAATTGCCATAATATTCTATTATAGATGTACGCATATCTAAGATGTTCGACTTTTAAAAACAGATCTCGATTTGTAAACTTCTTATTTTTTAATGTTTCACGAAATAATATGTGAATAAAACAGATCATACAGAAAGTATGTAGAATTCAAAGTTAAACTTATACATGATAATTCAATGCAAGGGAACAATCTTAAAAATGGTTAATTAAGGAAGTCTATTTCTAAATATAAAGCAAACGAATCTTGTACTATTCACGAAAGCGTATTCTTGATTAATTGAACCAACGGATAAGAGCGAGAATTACTTTACTTGGCATGCAAGGAAAATATGAAATTGTACGAAATCGTAATAGACTCAAATCCTTTTATAGAACTGAATAGTATAAGTCCGCAACTGATACTGTTTATTAAAGAAAAACTTAAATTCCTCAAATATTATATTTATATGTTTTTTAAGACACTATTTACATACACACGTAATCTATAATTCTATATCTCACATATTTTAGGCAGCAATAATATGCAAATAGCAACGCAAGTTACCTATCTAAATACGCTATCAGTTTCCCCCCAATACAACCACATAGGATACAGCAAACATGAATCATCCGCAGTTAACTAGATCTTTCGAGTTTAGTTCGCAATCGCATCGTGACACTAGTTAGAAGCCGAATTGCGGTGCCTTCTTTGTGTTACCAAACCAACTTTGCTAACTAGCTGCCGGTGACGGCTGTATGCGATGCAACCTCATCGACTGTTAAGCTTTTATTGTTCATTAACCCTTTGCTTTACCTTTGGTTGCTGTACAAGTATTTGTAGCATTTTCTTATGCTTACAGTAATAAATTGATCAGTGAGTATACGTATGTGTTCAGTTTGAAAACATATTCAAATTTTCTATAATTTGGGTATAGTTAAAAATATTGACGAATAGTTGAATAGCATTTGTAAAAAAAAGTCGACGTCGATTTACTTAGATTTCATTTCAAATAAATTGAATTTTATTTTTTTTTTCAAAATGGTAAATAATTATAAATAAAAACTATTTGAACAATGTACATATTCTAAAAAGATTATCTATTAACGAAGAAAAAAATGTTGTAATCGTGAGATTGAAACATCCGTTTTAAATATTAAACATTTTGAATATTTGACTAATATAATTTCTAGAATACTCGTATGTAACATTAAGCAAGTTGTTTTGACTTTTTTGATGTGTGTAAATTTGTATCGTAGTAAGTAGAAAATTGTAACATCTACCTACGCCCATGGGAACGATGGGTGAGTATATGTATGATTTAAATGTAATTTTTTATTATATATTTTTTTTGTTTCATTAATCTGTCGAATACAAACCACCTTTTATTACTATATTCTATTTTCACTATTAATATTTCCTACTAATGTTTCATAATATCTAGTCTTGCACCGATACAATTTTTTTCAAATTTTCTTTTATTATTTGCATCTATCTGTATTAGCCTGAAAGAATGTTAAGGACTTATTGCTTATTTATAACGGTACATCGCCTTAAAGAGAAATGAAGTGGGGCCTTAACTGTGCAATTGAACAATTAATGGATTTTATCAGCAAAATTTCACTACAAATATGTCGCTACGAACGTGTAGGTAGTTTGACCTAGATGCAAAGGTTTTTAATAAAATTATACCTACAATTTTAAAATTCCTTAAAATCCTTTAATATCTACAACTTTCTATACATTAAATATAAAATGATACGTCATACCTTGTATGCTCCTAAACTTTAAAAATGGATGTAAAGCACTTGAATGATGTATAATAGTTCTAATTACATCCAAAGGTGGAACGCCAATACTCGTATTAGAAACAGTTAATGCTCTTAAATACAATTTTGGTGTTGATTTCGGCTTAACTTCAAAATTCTTATTTATATTTGTAACCAATGGTAAAATGTGTCGACATATCCTTTCCGGCAAAACACCAACATTATGGAAGTTGTCAGTAAATAATGTCTCGAATTCTAATGGAGTTTTCAGTGAACTAAATATCTGTGGTAGTGGAAATTTAGCGTTAGCCTTCAGTGATTTTCGATTATTTTGTTTCACAATATCAGCGTATGAGTTACGTTCATTTATTATTGGAATACGAAAATTATCACGCATAATTTCATCCGATGAAGGCTCGTATCGATACTCATTATTTCCTTCATTCGACGACGAAAATATAGCTCTTAAAATATTTTTAATTCTTTGTCTATTGATAGGCGAACCAACTGGTTTCGGATATTCGCGAAATACAAATTCTTTCTCTGATTGAATAGAATTCGATGGTATTATAATTATTTCACTGTTTTGATTACGCGATGCCACATTTCCGGATCTAAAGATTTGGTTCTTATTTTCATCTTTATTTTTATCGGAGATATTTTTTGGAATATCTTTTATTTCTTCGATAAATTCTTCGCTTAAATTTGCATTCTTATTTATATTGGAATTATTTAATCGTTTTGAGTCCTTGGTAATATTACTTATCAAATATGACTTGAAATATATTATATCGGAGTCATTATTTACGTTTTTAGTCTTATTAAAGAACATGATGTTGTCGTATGCAAGCCGATTTATGATTTTACTCAGGTCTGTATTATTACTTAGAGCAGTAATTAATACATTAGCACTTATAAAAGTTATATCTGAAACATTTGAATTACTTTAATTTTCTCAAAAGGTGATTATATACATTATTTAAAATGAGACTTACATGATAGAATCGTCATCCTTGTTGCTTACCTTACCAATGGAATGTCAGCTATAAGCTATGGAGTTCACTAGGCGATTGTATATTAATTAACTGTTATCGCGGTTATGCCACTCATAACTTAATTAGGTGGTATTGCTTGATCTGAATGTTTTACATGCATAGCTAGTAAATTGGGTTTTAAGCAATCATTAATGAAATATTATATTTTTAATATTTTTCATTAATTTAGGAAATCGGGTTGTGTTTATGACAATTTAATTTATGTTTATAACAACAATATACTATATATATTTTAATCAAATTTCGAAAGGCATCAATTAAATACTAGAAATAAAAAACCATTTCAATGTCCTTCCGTTATTTTACATTTAACAATAACTATTAAATGGAAATTTAATAAATATTATTTATTTAATTATATTATTAATTAATATAATTTTTGCTTTTCATATACTACGAAGTTATTTAAGATGGTTTTTATATTCTTAACTTTAGTAATTTTATATATTACAACTAAAAACATACTACTAAAATGTTTGTTTACAATAATATAATTCGTAATGCAAACTTTATAAATTCAGTTTTTAATTTCTGCAATAACAATTTACAAGTGGTTGTGGCAGAAAAAAGCAATCTTAGTTATAGTTAGATAGGACGTCGCAACGGCATCAAGTAAACAGCCGGGCTCGTCCTGCATTTCAATCGGATCTATTTGTATTTTATTGGAGACGTCTCGAGGCCAGACCCGGACCAAAGCTTTACGTTTTATTGACTTTCTTTATGAAGCTCTCCCAATAATAGAGATTGGTAATATTAACAGTTGGCATTGATAATTATCTATTGATAGTAAATGAAAGTGCGATATTGATTTTGCAAGTAAACGCAATTAAACATCCTAAATAAAAATAATTTTTACCTTTTTATTCTATATTTATAAATAAGATAAGCATTGTTTAATTAAAAAATTACTAGTGTTCTTCTAGGGGTTATTAATAAGATATTCGGATTCCTCGGTTTATAATCCTGTAATTAATTAAACAATACCTGTCAGGGAAGCTCACGTCATTATGTGATTGTTAGTTAGAAGCTGCTTTAACATTTAAACTCCACATAAACAGTCAGAGCGCTTTCCCAATTTCGGTGGACCATTTAATTGGATGACAGGAACAGAGGGTAGGGAAAACTCGAAATAGCCCGCAATCCAAGTCTGACGTCAATGAGTCCGTATTTAACCCGTCAATCGATGACGAATAAGCAATTCAATTTTTCTCCGAGGACCAACTAGTATTCGTTAGTCGATTACCCGTCCCATGCTTGATTTACATGCCAAATTCCCAGACGATCGGTAACATTGTACAATCCACCGCACAATGTTTTCATCGGCCGCGTTGACACGTGGTTATTTGTCCACGAGCGGCTGTTCGAATAATTGAGGTGTACATTTTCACTTTGTTCCGTTTCCATTCGATTAAAATCGTTGTACCTCACTTGTACACAACCTATTCGGTGTTTACTAAACGATTTGAACGGTTGGTCGGTTCGGGTAGTCGAGCGAACCAATTTTTTACTGATTTCCCCGCCGGAAAAGGGCAGCTGAAATAATTTTAATAAGATACACACACATACACACAAATCTATCACACAGCCTCGATTTCAATGGATGTATAAAAATAGTGTCCCTGTTACTTGTTTAAAGCCATTAATCTAATAAACATGTAACACCACACATAGAACCGTTGAATTATTTTTTGTGATTGTCTATCGTTTTGTTAGATGCATTTGAACGTGCTGTATGAGCTTTTTTTTTTGCTGCCATTCCTTAGTGCAATAAAGATAAGGTAGAGGCGGTTTGTTGCTACGACGACGTGACTTTTTCTAAGAAAAGCTGCAGGCATTCGATGTATGGAAGATACATTAAATCGTCAATTACCGGTATAAGTCATATGGTTTTATGAATAATTCTAACAAAAGCCAGTTCATTATTATTGTATAATTCCTATTTTGTTTAACTCGTCAAATTCTAGTTTATTGCAGTCAGTAAACTTTCAATGTATAATTATGCCCCTCAGTATCTTTAAATAATAAAGGTATAGTTTGCGGATTTGCATGGTGACCACTAGTTTACACTGTCCGAAACAAACTTTTTACTGCGTTATGGTTTGCTTAATAGATTCCAAGATTTTCTCGCAATGACAATAAAAAATTCAATTTCTTTAATTATCCACATGATTGACTGTGCTGATGCTGTCTGGCTGTGACTGTTAGATAAACTGTTATTATGTAAGTTTGATCATGTTTCATACTATCGATATCAGCTTTAATGGCTAATTGGTCCGACTCCATAAAAAAATTGTTACTTTAGTACCGCTGTTATATTTTAAGTCTTTTGTCTCTTTATTCGCAATTATCATTCGGTTATATTTAGCTAAGGAACTATACACTAATTTCTACTACTATAGAATAATTTCCATGGAATTATTGGAGAGCATTTTGGAATCTTTTAAGAAGCAATTCAGATCACTTTATTTTATTAAATCTTTCACATGACATCATCTATAGGTTCGTAAGAAAAATTTTAAGAAATAAGACAATTTCCAATTACCGTATAGTTAATAAGCAATTAAGTGCTAAGTTTTAAAAAGGTTAGTTACAGGGCAGTTTGTTGTATATTAGCTACTACGTCCATCGACTCGTATGAGCACATTTTACGGACACGCGATAAACATTTTTACTGTGTAACCGTAAAGAAGCAATCAGTTCCTCGGATATTGGTCTGCTCGCATAGTAAACACGTGCATTATTATTCGCTCCTAGTTGTCTCGATTCGTAGATTTGTCTCGAACACGTGATTTGCCAGTGTTTGACTGTTTTTGGTTGAATGAAATACTACAATTAAAATTAATTGAATGAAATAAAAGTTATAGAATACAGAGTGTATGCAGATAGAATTGCACCTGAAAATGATAAGATAGAATTGCCATCCAACCACTCTCGATTCCCATAGCGTCGCTCCCATGGCAATCACAATTTCTTTGCCTCTTGACTCACATGGAATAACTCAGATAACTTTTTATTTATCCATTTGAAACTGCAATTAACTATCTTTGCTCTCATATGCCTAAATGACATCTGTTTAGTTTTTATGACAGGACTAGCTTTCTGCCCGCGGCTTCGCCCGCGTGGATTTCGGGATTGGGTGTATAGAGGGTTAAGGGTCATAGCTTTTGCCCACGGCTACATATACGCGGAAGTCGGTTTATGGTGCGAAGATTTTATCGCGCTTCCGTGGGACTATCCGTTTTTCCGAGATAAAAAATGCCGCAAAACTCCTCAAGAATCACTCTATCTATGATGAAAACCGCATAAAAATCTGTGCAGTAGTTTTTGAGCGAAGCCTTTATTGCGCATCCCGTGGGATCTGTCGATTTTTCCGGGATAAAAAGTAGCCTATGTTACTCGGGGAGAATGTAGCTTTCCAAAGGTGAAAGAATTTTTGAAATCGGTCCAGTAGTTTAAGCGTGAAGAGGTAACAAACAAACAAACACACTTTCGCATTTATAATATTAGTTGGGATATGACAAATCATTATCATTTCTACCAAAATCGGAGTCCACAGCAAAGGACCTTGTCTGAAGCGATACACTGGTAATTACTTCTAAAAATAAGTATTTTAAATAAGTATTTTTTCATATTATAAATAATTATAAAAAAGTGACATTGATTAGTATTATTACATAAATGATAACATACATCGTTAACTATGTCATCTAAATTTATATCAAATAACATGCACCCTAACGGACCAGCATATAGCGCCCCTGCAAAGAAAACATGTTCTTAATTAATGTTCCACAACAGTAATAACTTGTCATTCAAACTGCACAGGTAATACTAGACCGAGGCCTGTAATTTTCAATTATAATATGAAGTTCGAACAGTTGAAAGGCATTTCAATCGATCGCCAACAAGAAGTTATAGGTGGTTATTAAACAAAGAGTGTGTTGGTAACCGCTTTAAATACGTTAGTTGCAAGTTTATTTTTTTATATTTCTATTTATTATTCTTTCCTATTTTTACCGCACAGAACCAATATTCGCATATCTGTGTTTTAGTTTAGAGGGTAAGATATGGTGGATAAAATTACAGGATACAGGACTTTATATCTTATATCACATGTTGTCAACGTAGGTACTCCGATTTTATTAGGAGTTGGAAACGGACAATAAAGCGGCGACTATTACCATTTATTATCAGGAGAGTAGTCCACTTGTTTAGCTATTTAATGCTATTATATGCTTTATACCTTGAATTACTGAGATGACTGATCTTCTCCACTTTTTTAAATAATAGCTTCTATAAAAAATACTCCTAAATCCCTTTCTATAAATAGAGATCCCAATATTCTGTAACTTTCAAATTAGGGATAACCTGAACAGTAATCATTAGGAGCATTTATTAATAATGTTACATCGTAAAGATTAGAGTGGATGGAACTACAATATAACAAACGTTTAAGCTAATAATAAATAGACCACACATTTGAATATTATATTTTATTACCAGACATACGCGTTATCAGCGGATAATGGCCATACGGATCGTACGAGCTACCGTACAATCTCGTACGAGGCGGCGACAGTTCTGGGACGCTCCCACCCATTCGACATCCTGGCCGACATGTACGCGGCGACGTATGCGTCGCGGCGTGTCGGCCGGGGGGCGATGGGGGGAGCGCCCTGGAACCCGCGCACGAAGTGCCTAAGCGGGAGTGGCACCGACGGATTGTGGCGGCCTGGCGTGCGCAGCTCGAATTACGGATCTGCGCGCGCCAGCGGGCCGTCGGTGCCGTACTCCCGCACCTCGAAGCTTGGCTCAACGGGAAGGAGGAGATCACCTACCGATTGACTCAGATACTCACCGGGCACGGCTGCTTCGGTGAGTATCTGTGTCGAATAGGACGGGAGGGATCGACACATTGTCACCACTGCGCATCCGACCTCGACTCGGCCCAGCACACGCTGGCGGAGTGCCCCGCGTGGGCCTCCGAGCGCCGAGTCTTGGTCGCAGAGATCGGGCGAGATCTGTCTCCGCCGGCATTGATTGCGCAATGCTGGCGGACGAGGGAGGTTGGAGGGCTGTGGCCTCCTTCTGTGAAGCAGTAATGCTCCAGAAGGAGGCCGCCGAGCGGGGTCGGAGATGGCCGATCCCGCTCGAAGGAGGCGGCGCCGGGCTCGGTAGCACAGCTGCGGCGCCGCCGCGGGTCGCCGGCGGGCGCGAGGAAGTCGCGACCGCTACGGCGACCCGGGATGGACCACGCCCCTTCCGTGGCCGGGGGGCGTCGTCGGTGGAGGGGACCGGGGGAGGTGGTAGCTTCCCCGAGGAGGGCTCCCCTCTAGAGAGGGGAGCGGAGGCTGGGGGTTCCCGGAAGTGGCCTTTGTGTTCCCGGGGGCTCCCTACATGCCTGAGGAAGGCCATCCCTGAGGTTTTTAGTGGGTAGGCCTCCCCCTTCTGGGGAGGAGAGCCCCACATAACCCCGGCTCGCCACAGCCGGGGTATGCAATTTAATGCATTTTCCTCAGGGGAACAAAAAAAAAAAAAAAAAAAAGACATACGCGTTATAACTTTGATTTTCAAATAAAACTCAGATTATTATTTTACTACAGAAAGAAGTAAAAGCATAGATTATAGAATAAAAATGAATGGAGTGTTATTTTTAGGGTATTAAGCTATTTTAAGATCTGAAGACATATTTTTGAATCATTAGACGTGAATTTGGAATTCGAATACGAATACAAATCGTGCGCGAAATTATTTTCTACTGCTTCTATCTTCTATCTTAGGGGCCGGGGTGGCTACCGTGAGGGCCAACGCACTTCGACCCATTATGGGTCTTTTGTGCTACCCCATTGGTTCCTACTCCTTAATGTCGTTAGACAGTTACTTGACCACCGTCAGTCCAATCAATCGTGCTCAAGAGCCTGATTATGTCCCTTGGTGGCATTACCCTAAAGTCGTTGGGTTTTGGATATCCAATCCCTATCAACCTTTGCCTACTTCCGGCCAGAGCATCGCAGTTGCACAATAGATGTGTCATGCTCTCCTCCTCGGTCTTGCAGGCCCTGCATAGAGTGGTCTCAGTGAGGCCCATCTTGTGCAGCATAGTTCTAGTACCAAAGTGTCCTGTAAGGGCACCAAGCACCAGGCGGGTGTGGAGCCTACTTGAGCTCAGTGTGAATCTCAGCCAGTTTTCTGAGCCCATAAAGAGCTTGGCGTGCGTCATTCCCTTTAGGTTATTCCATTCCTCTGTATGCCTCGCATGCGATTGCATTCTTATATGTGTTCCAATTGTCTTTGACGTGATGCCGACAAAGGGTTCAGGTCCCACCATGGGTGTTTCCGAACCCTTCCTTGCCAGGTAATCAGCCTTTTCGTTTCCAGGGAAACCGTTGTGTCCTGGTATCCAAACTAGGCGTACAGTGTTGGTCTTTGCAAGCTTATTAAGTACTTCGATGGCGTTCATTACCAGTTTGGATTCCACCTTATAGCTAGACAACGCTTTCAGGGTTGCTTGGCTATCGCTGAGGATGTAGATGGTTTGACCTTTACAGCCTCTATCTAGATTCTCCTGCACACAGGCTATAATGGCGTAGGTTTCAGCCTGAAACACAGTTGCCAGTTTGCCCATGCTGATGGATTTCTCAATCTTGTTGCAGTATATGCCTGCCCCCGTTCCAGACATCATTTTCGATCCGTCTGTGTACCAAAAGAGGGTGTTAACCCGTGGGGATACCAATCCTCTGTTCCACTCTTCTCTTGATGGGATGTGGACCTCGAATTGGCGCCTGAATACGTATTTCTACTGCTTACAATTTTATAGATTTTTGAATCACTCGAATTCAGTGCTGTCATTAAAAACAAATTCTTAATTAGATTCTGTTTCACGTAGAAAATTAAAAATCACAACGACAAAATTTAAAATATATGTACTCAAACAAAATTTACTTATTATTATGTACCTATTTACAAGCTTTACGTTAACTTATCACTGTTAATTTATCACTATATTATTATTATCACAGTAAATTTATCACTGTCAACGTCACTTCAGCATTGGATATTCTACTAGTAGAAATAAAAAACGAGTGGGTTGAACCACTCGTTGCACAACGCACGAAATGAAAGTTCAGAAATAGTGAATTCGGTAATTCGTATATGAATCTCACGATTTCGAATGCGAATTATTTCTATTATTTCAAAAATTTGTCAAGTCTGTATCAAGTCCCTATAACTTCTTATCTATTAATTTTCATAAGTCAGGATTTTAATCTGCTTTCTAATCGTTCGCAGGATTCTAATCGTGAAGACAACCTTTTTCCATCTCACCAAATGGACCTTTAGGGTAAAATAATTCTGGTTGTGTAGCTCTGCCGTCAACATAATATTGTGATGTCACCTTCACTCCACTTTCATAATATATATGCGATATTTGAAATCGATACGACAACGGGAAGATGACTAAATTCGACTTCCAATATCTACTTGGTACATAAGTTACACGAGAAGCTTATAAAAATGTGTTAAATGAACTATACATATTTATCAAACATAATATTTCAAGCAATTCTATTCAAGTGTTATGTATATTTTATTACATACTCAAGACTTATTAATGAAAAGAATATTTTTATTGTGAGTGAAGATATTATTATAATCTAAAACAAAGGGTTTATAAATAGCTGGGTCAGTGTTATACAAAAACGACCACGAAATGAAGGGAATAGTTTCGTAATGACGTCATACAGAAGCGGCGGTAGCTATGTCCCTGGCCCGAGATCCCGACAACGGCGACGCGATCACGCGCGCACGGCGATAGTTTGACGAGGACTTACGCACGTATACTAATATGTTCAGGCCGTGCGCCTCTGTCAATAGATCCAACCTCCACAGCACATATGGGAGGCATTTAGGTTCATCAATTAATCTGATGTACTGCCCTATCGATTACGTCTAGCACATCAAACATTAAATTTGGGTTAGACACGTCTATGTGAATCCTTTCGCGTTAGATAGGACACTAACACAATTTATAGCTATATATATAACATAATTAGTACTAACATATCTATCTAGTATAGTTTAAATATATGGAAATATAAGACACTTGGCATCTCTTCCGAATATATTTAAATTATACCACTAAATGTATGTCTGGATTACACGATGAAATTAACATTCAAAGTATAACATAATCTCAATTCACAAATAAAATAATCTCATATTGATCGTCGACACGAAAACTAGAATTATGAAATACAATTTTTTCGGTATACTTTAGTACCTACTCATATTTTCGGCCGGGACGTCCACTGTTGGACACACTCCACAGGCCTCTCCTAAATGGCCTAAGTGTGCTCTCCCTGTACCCTGGCGATACACTGTCCACGCAAGTTTAAACTTATTTTTTACCTACAAACATTAATGAATCTATTATAAACGAAACAAGTCAAGGAACTTGTGATTTGGTAACACTAAAAATCGATTAGATAATACGTCTACCGTCTACCAAATATAAAAGTCAATCATTGGCTCTGCTATGAAATAAATTAAGAAGCAATGGGTAATATAGTAGTCTTTAAAATTAGTTTTCTTTTTATATGAATTCCCATTGGTATGAAACTAGTTTATGTAAGTAAAGTACTTAACACAAGGTTTTCCAAGCAATCTACTAGTTCACGGCGACCGCGTGGTTTTATAATAGAAAATAATAATTATGTTTCGTACGTTACGTACGTGGTCGCGTGGACTCTGAATTCTGAATCAAAATTTTCCTTAAGTCTTGTCTTGATCTTTATTTGCGATTCAGTGTAGTTCTCAAATTGAATAGTTAATACGTAACCTATGCGATTCAGATTCGTATTCAGCTTGGAATGAATTTTATATCACTAAATTATATAAATAAAACACCCGTCTATCATTGTAAGTAATTCGAACAAAATTACTAGAGATTAAGTTTAAACATAAACCCCTAGAATAAACTGTGAAATGTTGGACCGATAAATTAGTCGTTGAGCGTTTTTACGTAGCTAGTAATCAAAAAATAATTCGATATATTGAATCAATTAAACATGAGACTTTTATAGAATTAAGTTTCAAATAAAAAAATAAAATTTCTGATAAAATATAATGTTGGCGCGACATAATACTCGTATTACGAAATATTATGTCACCTGTTACCTATGTATTAATGGAACATTAAAAATAGATATGGTTTCATTTTTATTCATTAAGCAAATCGATAGATTTTATGAACTGTACAGTCACCGACATATCAAACTTTACATTTTTATTACGAAAATCATCACTATTACGAGCACCGTAAGATCTGTCCCAAGCTCAACACAAAGTCGCATTTAGTACTTACAAGTTACTTTATTACACTTTATTCCATATATTTCATCATATACTGCATCAATGAATTCGTTCGACTACAACTAATTAAATCCGTTAAAGAAATCAGTAGAAAAATATAATAGTGAAATTTATTTTCTCGCCGTCAATTTTAGTAACGCGGCATTGTGCCAGTAAAGTGCCTAATGCAGCCCAGTACGAGTTCTAAAAACAGTAAAACAATGCCCTAACTTATAATAGTGTGTTCGTTGCGATTGGCAGCTAATTTCTTGTTCCACGCCCAGCCTTGCATTGTGACAAATTTTTAATCGGTTTTCTTTGTTAGAAAATTCCATTGCGAATGTGTGACTTTATTAACAGAAAACAATGTAGACGAATTATTTGTAATTAATACCAGGAAAAAACGTTATCAAATAAGTGTGTAAGCTAAGTTAGTGTAGTGGATATTTAATAACAAAAAAATAATGTTTAATATAACCATAAATTTAACAATGCATCAATCTAATTATAACTATTCTAAATGCATCCAAAAAACTAGCTAACCAAAGCTAGCGTTTCGGAATTAGGAAAACTAGTAGTTTTGTAGTTCTGTTGACTAGATGAAATTCTAATTACTGTATCTACCTTCCTAGTGTACCCCCTAAAAAGTTTCTAGATTTAGTTACGTAATACGTTGTATAATTATGAAATACTTAGTTCCTAACCGAAGAGATGTCTACTAAAGCCCTCTATACATCTCAACGTTCTATATATTAACATGAATGTACCATCGAGAAGTATTCTGACGAAAAATATTCTGTGAGAACCGACGCTCGCAAAATTAACCACGATTACGGGAGTGCCATAAAGGTGGTATATTAAAGTACTTGGTTAGGCGCAATAATCCTGGCGCTTCTGCCCAATCCTCGGCCACGTCTGTCGGCAATAAACTCCAAGGATGTCATAACGCGCATATGTGATGAACTCACAACGTGAATACGACAGCTCGCCGTTCGGAATCAGTCTGCCGTCATATTTAATAGTGGACAAGTTAAGAAGTTTTCCCCTTTAAATGAAGTATGTTTAAAAGTGGTAGACGCGACTTCTGCGAAATGACAACGCTCAACGACATCTTAATATGTTATTACTGATGATATGTCTAGGTATGAAGAACTTATCTAACATTTATATTTTCACTAGTAAGTTTTTGTCGAAGAGTATTTTAAGGTACACAAAGCATCGCGTCTGACTTTACATGTTGACCTTGACACACTTATTATGTCGCTCGTAATAGCGGCGGTTTTTAGCTTAACGTATTGCTACTTTACATTGGGGTTTGCATACACTGTAAATGTCTAGTCGTGATCCGTACCTAGACTGGCGTACCAGTCTCGTGATCTAGAGATGAATTTTTGCCCATACTCAAGCCCTCTTATACTCGTTCAAGTTTTACCAAGCCCTGCTCAAACAGAGAGCATTCTTGGCATGGCGTCACCCACCTTATCAATTACACTACGCGTTCACGAGACAAGAGACAACACCACTTATTTTTAATTACTGAAGCCAGAAATAGCCTCACTACGCCGACGCTCACAATTTACCATTTTGTATTCGACATGAAACGAACTGTCCCTATCATTTGCTAATTCAATAAAGGCATTCACTCACCAGATATATTCGGCAGGTTTTTAACGATCGTATTAATTTGATAAATAATTAATACGTCACATTTGGTCCCGAGTGTGTGGGGCAGATGAAATGCACTCGGCAAATTGACTGTGAACCGCAGTCGGAAAGGCTAAATATCTGCTAATGATACCGATTGATGCTTTCAGTTTGTGGGGAGAGGATAGCGAACATTTTTCTCTGTGCTATCGTATTATGTACTAAGAATAGTTAGTGACCCATACTTTCTGTTATTATTGTGTGCCAAATTGAAGTGATACTTATAGTATCACTTTACATTTATATCAATATAAATGTAAATTGTCAATTTTTTTCATTCCTTTCATACAAAACTTTTGTTTTTAGTTATTAAGGTTTTGTAATCAAACTTCGTTGTACATCCCTCGATACGTCTGTCAACGTACAGCGTTTCTCTCAGGACCAGGTATCAAGTTGAAATGAGTACTCAGGTCTGAAATTCCTTATAGTATAGATTTAATCGAAATAATCCGAATATCGTTTATACGTAGTAACATAAAAAGAAATATAAAACGAGGAAATTATAGCCTATACTTCCCTTTCACCAATAATCATACAAATTGACATAACGCAGTCATGTATCAGAAGTATAGGAAATATCCAGGAATTTGTAGTTACAAAAAAACAGTATCTCGATGTACAAGTCCAATTTTTACTTGACAGGATTTTTGTATGAACGTACATATAATAATATAGGATAGGAAATATCCAGGAATTTGTAGTTACAAAAAAACAGTATCTCGATGTACAAGTCCAATTTTTACTTGACAGGATTTTTGTATGAAAGTACATATAATAATAAAGGTTTGCAGATCCATATATACACGTCAAAATATGGAATACAGGTTTGGATAGAAGTTAATTCTTAAATTTTTTGACGTTAATTAATTTCTCAATGCTCCATTCCCTCCTTACTCAATTCTTTGTGCAATTTTAATTGTCAACCTTTTTTCTTTTTATACCATAAAGACTTATTTGTCAACAAATAACCTTAAATAATATTACGTAATATAGTATAAGTGTTTTAATATAGTATAAGGGTTCTTTTGAACACGATACTGTTATCTAATATATATAAATCTCATGTCACAATGTTTGTGCTCAATGAACTCCTAAACTACTTAACCGATTATAATAAAATTCGCACACCATGTGCAGTTCGATCCAACTTGAGAGATAGGATAGTTTAAATCTCAAATTATCGTTGCAATTTTAATTTCATCATCATCATCATGTGAAAAAGCATAGTGGACTCCGTGACTGATGTTCTCTTATTGTTTCTCTTAGATTGTTTACTATAATGTAATATAACAAAAACTTGAGCCACAGCAACGCGTGGCCGGGTCAGCTATCTCAAATTATCGTTGCAATTTTAATTTCATCATCATCATCATGTGAAAAAGCATAGTGGACTCCGTGACTGATGTTCTCTTATTGTTTCTCTTAGATTGTTTACTATAATGTAATATAACAAAAACTTGAGCCACAGCAACGCGTGGCCGGGTCAGCTAGTAGTACATTATAATACAACTGAGTAATGCTGAAAATCACGTTGGAGGCTGACATTGAGCACGAGCGCAGCGAGTGCTTAATATTCAGCCGAGAATGTAATTTTTAACTGCTCACGAGTGTTATACGACGTTTTTCAACACCTTGCGAGTAATTAATACAAACTTTATACGTCATAAAAATATATTTTGAAAAACAATTTGTGAAAGTACAATTATAAACATTTAATAAACCTTCACCGCCAGTCATTTCTGAAATATTCGTATTATTTCATTCGTACAATCAATTTCATCGCTTGATGGCATTTTTGATATAAAAATCTTAACAAAAGAATCAATGCAAAATATCTACTTGCAAAATAGTACTGAAAATTAAAAAATAGCGCGTTTACTTTTTTATTGACGCTTGATTTTTGCTTATACAGCCAAAACAGCAAATTATATAATTTTTACATTTATGCTACATATGTTTTTACTTTTAATATTTATGTATGACTTCTATTTAATAGTTGTAATTTTTAATAAGGTTTTATAATTGTATATCTTTAAACAGAGTGTTTCTAAACGCCAAACTTATTTAATTTACACAAATGTGTCAGCATTTTGCATATAAATTCTCTTTGGTTCCTATTTATTTTTCTTATAAATAAAAGCGTGACTTTTCTTTACGAAACTATTAACTTTTGATTACCAAACTGTGCGGTAATCGAATTTGAAATTCGAAAGATATTATAAGTTGGTAATATGATACATTCATTGTGAAACTAAAATTGGTGTAGTTACATACCAATTACAAGCAATGGTGTTGAAAATAACATTTGTTATTGCGATTAATGAGACTGCACTTTTACCTGATTTGATACATTTTGGTTAAAGTATACAGCAGTCACTGTGTACTTTAATTTGTAACGTTGTCCGAATATATAATCAGCTCATAGTCCGCGCTAATCAACTCTCATTAAGCATATTGATGTTTCAGTTTCACCGTTACAATTATTCATGTTTACTCTGCGACAATCATATTTTGGCAGTATCGACGAAACAGGGCGATATGTTTAATCCGCGAAACCAATGCTGGGCGTTCTAATAAGTTTTCCGAAATGCACCTGGTACCTACACTATTGTCATAGGAATTAGTGGGTATTACAAATACCTAAATATCCAGTGCAGGACTCTAAAAATGTAAGGGTAAATAATATTTTTTCAATTCAACGTAAAAGTATTTCAGTTTACGAAACAAAATAGGTCAACTGGTGTCGAACGTTATTAACGCTAATAAGTTTGCCTAAATTTTACACCCACCCGCGTAGTATGACCACCGAAATGCGACATGATACAGTGATTTATTATTTGGAACTATCAAAATATAAATTTAAAGATTAGTCGTTATACCTCTCGATAATCGACTTTTTATATCCTGTTTCGTTGCTCATGCTCTGAGGGCTGGTATAGATATTATTATCACGGGAATAAAATAATTTTATGTCTTATTAGTTTAGTTTAAGTCTAAAGTTATATAGGATCAGAGAAACTGTTAAATTCGAAGTTAATTTAAATTTGGTAGTTACTTTATTTACCCGTATTATTTGAAGTATTTTAACTTTCTTTGAACCATAGGTTTCTGGGAAAATAGACTGTTACGTTACGTCCGCGAAACTAACGCCAGCATTCTAATAAGTTTAACTAAATACACAACTTATATAGGTAGTGGTGTATATCATGGGAATGAATAGATCTTTCAAGTTTATGTTCTGCGCTACTCTAAAAATATCAAAGGTATTATAAAATAACATTAGCTTTACATTTATTGTATATTAAATCTTAGTCTAAGCCTAATCCTATCCACAAAAACAACGACGGAGGATTATATGTTGCCAAAATGGACCTCATATGGTATGCTATTGCATAGGGCTGAGGTAATGGCGGCTTCTTTATAATTCAAAGCCAAAATGTAATTAATTGACTATGCTTATTTAATTTATTTTAATGCAATTCAAATATATGCCTACGCACATTCAATGCAATCTAAATAAGTATTTTTTAAGGTGCAACATTTAAATAAATAAATGGGAAATTATAACTTCTCTGCGAAAAATAGATAATTAAAATATACTAGTTATTTTATAATTATACAATAACATTATGTAATATAATTATTTATGAGTTTAAATAAAACTAAAATCATTGAAAATTATAAACTAATCGTTATTTTCTATGGATTCAAAATACGATTGTGTTATCTGAACAAACATTATGTGTAAATTATTTGTAATCAATTGTAAATCAAACTTAAATTCAGATTGTATTGAATATAAATTCATTATTTAAAAATATTATAACCAAATGAGGAAGACGAACTGCTATGAATTGTTTAAAAAATGTGTTGTTATTCGTATATTATGATACACAAAATCGGGATTCTAAGTCCGTCCCTGGCCACATATATTGTCAAACGCTGGTCAAAATAGAGTTAAATTTTAATCGAATCGTTTGCGGGCGCGGTAAAATTTGCTCAAACAAATTAACGCGAAGTGGCATTGGAAAATCTGCAAATACAACAAAGCAAGCCAAATTTGTTGACACAGTTTCTAAATTATATAAGTCATACTATAAAATAGGTAAATTTTCAGGAATTTCTCTAACATGAAAATAATATTAAAAATAATGTTGACTATTTATTACTACTATTTTTTCCATTCTTGTTACGCTTCTGACAGAAAGCAAGTAAAAATAGGTCTTTCTTGAAATGCCTAATACGTACACCGACTGCAATTATTGAGTAGAATTAATATCGTTCCGATACGTTACAGAAATGCCAAGGATGTTCATTACTTCAATATAAATTTAGGCACCAGCATGTAAAAAATGTTCTCAATTACGAGCTTTCTATGAAAATATTATTCTAAAGCCTGTTAAATCTACATCCCAGTAAAGTGTGTGAGTGGGCACTCGTTTAACTAATAGGTACCAAATTGAGCCTTTCTGCGACGAGTGTGTTGGTGAAACAAAAACTATTAATGTAGAGGCTCACACGGCCCGCTGACTTGTCGGTGCGTTTCGTTTGATAATTTCCGTGTACAGCGCGCTTTAATCGAATGAACCAGCCGCCCCTCGAGCCGCGTTCCACCCGCTACCGATTAGGGTTGCGCCTTGTAAATATTTGATGGCACTCAATTGCACAGGCGTATTTTTTATTGAAAGCAGTATTTACTGTTTTGTTATTAAGTTATCAATAGTATGCCATTAGTATTTCATTGGTAGTTTTATAATTATAACGAGTTCAAGATCTAGCGATAATTTGACGACATCGAATATACATAGCTATATTGACAGTAATATCTACATTGACTGATCTACCCATCCGCATTATGAAATGGTCGGTAATTTACTTGAATTTTTTTACGACTCGTCATATAGTAACGATTTCTATAAATAAAAGTCTTACAATATTACTATAGAAAAAGTATTTTAGTGACCATATATTAATAGGTCTAAGATTACATTTTAATAGGTATGGTTAATGTAATTTTATCGGAAATGTCATAAAATGGTATTGTAAAGTAAAAATTTACTTTATTCTTAACAGTAACTAAATAACTATTGAAAAGAGGTATTTCAATAATGTTACTGCAATATATTTCTTTTAAAGACAGACATTATTTTGCATGCACAGTTGATTTACAATGCTAGAAAAAAATTACCGGTTATGATTAAATATTATAACGATTAAGTTAAAAGAATGTATTTTTGGTAGAGAGAACCCTAAAGCCGCTTCGTCGACGGCGCCATAAAACTGTTCACCTCGATAATCGCGAATAGCCGGGAGATCCTCAACGTTTTAGGAGTAATGCTGTGTGGAACTGGGAACAAAAAATCTATAGCTACCTAGAAACAATGGAACATAGTACAAATTTGAATACTCGTGGTTCTACTCGTTGATTGGTTAGGTAGCGTACGAAAACTGCACTGAAAAAATGCTTATTTATTAGTAACCAAACTTTTGGATACTGCTAAACCCTAAAATACTGACTTGCAAACAACGAGTTATCAATTACAAAATTAGGTTCGTTTCATGTAGGTATCGAATGAAAATGTATGAATTGTAACATAAAATATTTTTTATGTTAAAATTAACCTTGACTTTATTTGGCTATTTTAATGTCAGTGTTCGTATAATAAAAAAAAAGAAGACGCTATGTACTGGTAACCAATATCTTTATTGACTTAATTTCCTGTCAACCAGACTACATTATGGAGGTATGCCTCCTAAATCAAACAGTAAATATAATGTGTTACTTTTACTGTTTGGTTTAAGGATGTTATTAGTTTGATAGTGTGTATAAAATTGGTCATCAATAATCGAAGTTTAATCTGTTGTCTAGTTATTTATTGACATCCAGGAATCCTACATTCATAAATTATGTACATATATATGAATCTAGGATAAAATTGTAAATTTTATCGTTAGCAATGAATAATTTCATTAAAGAGTATCTACAAACAAGAGGAAAATAATGTTAAGACTTACAATATTAAAACTAATAATTTTAACAAATCTCAATTATGTTCCTAAAGAGAAAATTCTTAAAATGTCATGTAATGTAAAAAACTTGCCAGAATTGAATCTTCGTAATCGGTATTGCCTGTCCGGACATTATTACGCATTTGCAGTAATTGTTTATGCTTAAAATGAGGTTGTTAGTATAGTGCTGAGAAATGCGGTCTCATGTTCTACGAAACACTTCTACAAAATATTGAAAAATTTTAATTTCTGTGGCAAATTGAGATGGGAAATCGCATAATGTTCGTCATATCGTGTGTAACATGAGCATTATGCGTGGTGAGTGTGAAGGCTAGTCTAAAACCTGGATATCATGATCCCGTAGGACCGCTGAAACCAATCGTACCATATGCGACAGGACATTATTTTGCATGCACCTGAACCACAGATTCTATAAAGGAACCTCCTCCTCCCCCGTTCTTCCGTCCTCATGGAATATGGATTCATTATTTGCGTTTATTAGTGCACTTATGCTGTCCCTTATTGTCCCTTATCCAAATGAGGTTAGATCGCTCGCCAATAGAAATTGCCGCCCACGTACGATTATAGCACCGCTTTGGTACGAGTGGACCACCTTGGGGATTTTCGATGTGGTTTACCCCAGATAACTTTCACCACACACGTGTTCGACTTGAATCTGGGTTAATTATATATATCGGGACTTGTCCATTTATTAATAGTAGAACAGTCCATTGTAAATATTCATACGCCACACATAATGGAATATAAGCATGAAGATCGATTTCGTGTAACCTCCTACGCATGGTTTAGTCAGTTATCAGCAACTAGTGAAAACTGAAAGCTTTCCAACAGCTGCATCACCATACTATTTATTAGGTATTCTTTTGGTGTTATTTGAAAAAATCGAACCTATTTAAACGAACTAATAAGTGAGTTGACATAATTTTTATCAAAGTGTCATTCAATTACTTTGCCAGTAGCACAAACATGTGACGATAATCAAGATATCAGGCTTCGATTTGTTGAGCAAAACTTTTGCAATCTCGCGCTAGCTTATAACATGCGTATCTACAATACGTAATATTTATTCTTGACTTAAATGTGACACGATAAAACAACATTACACAATTTTTTGAAGTAAAAACAGGGAATAATTATTTTAGCCAAATTCTTATTCACTGCAGTCAGAGAGATATAAAAACAAATTGTGGTAGCTCTATCACCCTAAATGTTTCGTCACATAATTGCGGCCATTGCACATCTTACGAATCAGTTATATATATATCAGAATATATATTAATAAACATATACTTAAATATTGCTAATTATTTGAGTAATGTTTATAATCAGTATTAATGATACAATATCTTATTGTCCATAGAATATATCTCTTATCATTGCTCTACATTTACCAAAGATTAGTTACTAAGTAATGTATTTTGTATTAAGTCCGCCTCTGTACACAAATAATTAAAAGTCGCTTTTAATTTTTCAAATTAAATCAAACCTGTATCTGACATATGTTTACGTCAAATTAATTAAATATTTACTTAAATCTCTGTAATATATCCACCAAAACAAACTTTATTCACTGTTAATATCTAGGTACTTATCAACATACAATTAGCACTTTGTGAATGTACAAAATATCCAATACCGGTGATTCGTTTGCGAAAGTAAGAATAAATACATTGTGCAAAAGCACACATTTCCAAAAATTGCCAAATCGGTGTGTAAACAAACAGCCGGCTATCATTTCTATAACCGAAGCCCGTTGGGATGAAACAATTAAAGCTAGACACATCGGCATCGAAATTAAGCCCGCAGGGCGTTCCGCATCCGTCGTAATAAAACAGATGCAAAGTTTTTCTTTGCTGAGCGGAGAGTGGCCGCAGCAAACGGAAGGGAGCAACAGGCTTGATTAAAACATGTGTTTACAGACGCACGACCTCGTCGGACAAACGCAATAATACCATCGGAATAGATTGTAGTTAGCAGTAACCACTATTTAAGTCCTTGGCTAAGTATTGCTAGATTTCTACTATCAATTTAATATTGCAATTCTAAACATATATATTGTTAACTTTTTATCCCAGCGCATTTATATGTACGTGTATACTCTTAACTATTCTCATATTGAGTCTTTCATTCAAGTAATATTCAAAGATAGTGCCACCTTTCCCTTTACCATTACGTAACTGAAATTCCACATACATCGTAAGCTTTTTTTAAAACGTAACTTACCGGTTAACGTAATTATATTAATGATTTCCCCATCATTATTATTCTTTCAATTATTTCTTTCTACGATTCTGTTTACGATTCAATACTATTTGTACGTTGCGAAAACCGAAAAGTGTATTTTATCTATATTCAGTATTCTTTGTACTTATGAAGCAATATCTCCCTGCCAATTCCTTCTATGGACAAATAGATTGCCAATACCTTAAATCCGTATCTCAGAATTGAAGTAACATATAACTCAGCGCATTTTTACGTCTGTAAATTATACTTTTACGATCGAAAATCATTTTTATGTTTTTCGGTGGAATTTAATATCACGCTAGCTATGCTCGGCACATTCGCTCTTTTATAGCCCTGTAATTTTATTGTTTCCTCAATTTTTATTAACTATCAACCACCTACTTAGGTTTCTTTAGATCGATATTTACTCGGTTTAAGTGATCATAAGACTATGAAATTTTTATTAAAAGTATAATGAGGTTGAACAAATAATAAAGTTATTTTGTACAATATCTAACTTACAAAGAAGATAATTGCTCGGGAGCTTTCCTGTGAGAAAATTACCTACTTATAAACGCTGAAAGCGTAACATCCTTTTTCATGTTTGCAAAGGAGTTTACGCTTTTTATACGCTGTGGTTATTATGTTTTTAGACAAATGTTTTCTGCGTCGGCAATTATCGTGCTGTACAGAAATAATCACAGCGCTAAGCGGCTGATAACAGACCTTTATTAAACTAATTACATATCAATTAAGGTGCCACAGGTTTTCACTAATTGACATACGTCTAGTGCAGTATGTGATAGTGTTGTAATTATGTTGAAGCGTTTTGATTCCTTCAATGTTAAATTACTCCCTTAAATTACTTCTAACAACAAAAGTTGATAATTTTATAATGATATCTAATTTTGCATTTAATAGTACAAATTTAATTTAAATGAATTGGACGATTGCTTTGATATTCTATTTATTGACTATATTTTCATATTTTATAGACATTAATTATGTTTTTACAGATCAGCTATATGAGATTCCAATCGGGCACCACATGAATGTACCTGAAAACATTTTAATAAAGTTGAAAAACGTAACCTACTACGTGTCTACTAAATTGGAGGGTACAAAAAGAAGTTTTCTACTTTGTTAAAGTGAAATTGAAGGGAGTACAAATGTAGTAAAGCACAAAACACATACTAACATAAATAAACAAAATCTACACATGACTGTAGACAAATTAAATAAACAATCAAACATTAAGAACATGAGACAAATCATTTAACATAACAAAACATTATTATTTGTTGTGCTGTGGTGCAGAGTGGAATAATACATATTTCAGCATTTGCCAAGAGCGGAGTTCAAGTGCTGGTTTTTCATATGTACCCTAACTAAACTTTCCAATCATTGTATATTAGTAAAATAAATATATATGTTGAAACCTCGATACTGTTTATTTGGATAGTTTAAGCTTGGAGACGTTTATGACAGAAATTTTGAATATCATGTCATTGTGAGTGGAAAAATAAATGAATGTCCAAATTAAAAAGATTTATTTTAATTTGAATTAAAATTACCCCGCTATATATAAACTTTTACAAGTAGCGTAAAGCAAACAGTGAAGGTTAGTTGCCGTTAAAATAGACTTTGGACAGATTCTGTAGCCATATTAACGTGGATTAGGTGGGATAACTCGACTATGTCCTTATAAACGTCTTAAGGAAATTAGACAATTGCACAACAACGATTAGTGATGTCACATTGGAGGAGCTAACAATCCAAATAATTTGCTTACACGCGAATACTTACCCGTAAAACTAAAAACATTTCACCGTACCACACCTCATTGAAATGTTTAATAATAAGCTATTATTTTAATATATTTTCTAACATAGTTTGATGTGTAGGATGGATATTAAGAATTTAATATAATTGTAAATATCATAATAATGGATCCTTTCTGATTTATCGTGTGTAAAAGTACAGTCATGCTAAGTTAGGACTGATAAACCAAATCCAAAGAGATTGCTATGATGTTACAACTTGATCTTTAGTACTATTATTTTCTTAACAGCAAAACTTAAAAAAAATTAAAATTGTAGGTAATAATGATTTACGTGTTAAGGCATGTTTATTTGTAGGCGATTGCTACCCGGTAACAGATTATTCTATGTACATAGATAAATCTATCATAGTCATCGTAAATATCTACATGCTGGTATCAAGATCGTCATAAGTAAGCTTGGAGATTTTTAATGGTGGACTAGAACTTATTAATTTGAGGTTAACTTGGCTTTACCATACAAACACACAAACCGACTGCGGCATTTCCGGAAAATAGAATACCATGTAGTAAAAAAAGGTAATCTTATCGAAGTTGTGAGAGTTGATCTAGCGAGGTCAGTTAATTGAAATCTAGTGCAAAAGTAAAGTTGTTTTGTTTGTAGAAAACCGTTGAGTCTAGATTTATTATGTAGCAGAAGTACAGTCAAAGTGATAGTGATCAAGTGATTGAGTCAACATATATTAAGGAAAATTTTAGCTGCTAATAATCTTTTCAAGAACTGGGAATTTATGAGGACCCTTTACAGTCTAAGAAAAACAGAATTGACGTTTCATGTACTTTGCGCTCTTTGGTAGTGAGTATTTTGATTATCACTTACATGTATATATAGAACTAAAGATGTTACAAAGATTGTAAAGTTACATAAAGTAACCACCCGGTGACGTATATCTCAGATAGCAATTCATTATCTCTCGTACGCCAATGTACTTCTTGCAAAGTTTATCATCAAACGTGACCCAAGACATTGATAAAATTGACAATGGGAGTGCCAATAACGCGACATAACTATTTACAAAATGTAAGAAGAATATAAGATGTTTCTATTCAATAGAAAGTTTCAAAATAAATATTTGGGTGTAGAAATTAGTCGTCGAAATATGACAGCGATAAAACAGACAGTAAAGTAGTATAGTAGGAAATGAGAAGCACCAGTTTTAGCCCATCGAGCTAGTAATTAAGATTGTGAGAGATTCCCAGGGCTGTGGTTGTAAAAGTAATAAAAATACTGCTTTGACTAGACCCCTTCAAAGATTCTGTCCACTTAAAATCAGTGAACCACAGTATTATTTAACCGGAGCGGACAGATATGTCGGGCATCTCTATTCATAGTGACAACTGTATCTATATATTAATGATATGTATTTTAATTAGGGTTCTGTTTTAGTTTTAACTTTAATATATTTTCGCTAGGATGGGAGGACGTTGGAACCTCGTTAATATCTAATAGCTTAACTACCGATTGCAATATTAACAAGTCAAGTGCAAGTTTTGCTCGCTGTACCGAGGGTTCCATAAAAACTTTTAGTTAAGTTATTCTTTTATCACGGATTTTTTTTCTAATGCGACCACAAATTAATGATTTTCTTCTACTTGTGTTACATGACCTGTTTTTAAACTAAATTCTATGATTTTTAGTCAATGGGATATTGGTTAAAAAATTTGTGAGTATAATACCAAAATATGCGGTATAAAGTCATATAAGACCGTATATTTGAATGTCGACATAGAAGTTTTATTTTTCACTGGAAGGGTTTGTAAATCTGAGTATTTGATACAAAGTTCATCTTAATACCCATACAGGTTTGTGACAAAAAGGATTTTGACAAACAGATAGACCGATGATTAACAACAACGAACAAATTGATCCTATAAGGGTTTCATTTTTGGTGTGAAATATGGAAACCTAAAAAAGGGAAGCGCTTGCCGTT
Organism: Scirpophaga incertulas; assembly: GCA_036419045.1. Classification (NCBI taxonomy): domain Eukaryota; kingdom Metazoa; phylum Arthropoda; class Insecta; order Lepidoptera; family Crambidae; genus Scirpophaga; species Scirpophaga incertulas. Next base: position 25,248,359 of record CM071630.1, on the reverse strand, counting down.
TCTCGTGATAATTCAATGGTTTTTTCAAGAGTATGCTTGCTCCGAAATCATTATCTTGCTACATATCAGCGACATACTACAAGCTAGCCTACAGTTGACAGTTATATGGATAAAAATATGGTTGTAGAGAGATTAAGCCAACTCAAAACATAATAGAGACGATATACGTTGAAAGAGTCTGCTGAGCTGCTTGAGAAGAGCAAGCTGACGAACTTGACCACAATGTCACGTCTCCCAATGGGGTGGTACCAATCTAACGTCACCAACTACTCACAAGTTAATCTCAAGCCAGTATAAATTATGTAATAAAAACATGTAATAAATTTAAATGAATTTTCTTCTTTTTAGACCATTCATATACAAGCTTATTAAAAAGTAGGTATATTTAAATTATTTTGTAATTACAATTTTTTCAGTACAATCGGCTGATTAATTATACAACTATTAAGTATATTTTTAAATAAAACTGAAACTATATTTTACCTCAAACATGGCAATAGCGCTACGTTAATACGTTATTACAAAAATACACTCAAGGAGCTAAAATTCTATAATATCATTCAAAGATTTTATTATCAAAACATTTTAATAACAGCAGTTTGTCCTAGAGTAACAAATACGAAATTAGTCTCTATTTAGCACCAGAAAGTGTTTGACACAAGAGGGTTGCGGGTAGAGCTTATATCCCAATATTGAAATTACTCAGTAAAAATCAATCTACATTGGAAATTTTTAAAATTAAATAATGTTATATTGAAATATTTAATATTTTATTAGCAAGATGATATTGGTGGATATCAATCCGGTCTAAACTAATTTAGACCAGTAATAAGTGTTTAAACATTTTTAAAAAATATATAATTTTGGTTCTTCCGTAACAATAAGAAAAGAAACAGTTCCACTGCTCGTTAATATTGGGAGCTATTCTTGTAATTAGTATCCATAACTAATGAGCTAAGAGATGTATTTGTATTATATACTAGCTGACCCGTGCCCACTTCGTTGGGCATAATATTAATAATCCTCGAACGAAAGCGAGCACGAACGCGAACCGAATTAAACCCGAAGCCATCGCGCGCCGTCCGCTGTCCGTTTTTTCTCCGATTCACTTTGCAAAACGGTCTACCACGTAAAAGCCTTTCTATTTTTCGGTTTTTTATATAATCTATGACACTCCGCAATAATGTGGCTTTCTATTGGTGAAAGAATTTATAAAATCGGTTCAGCAGATTCCGAGATTACCCCTTACAATTTAACAAATATACAAATATACAAACACACAAACTTTACTTCTTTATAATATTAGTATAGATGTGACATTTCAGTAATCCGAAGAAATCTCTTTTTCACTGTCACTGTTGGACACAGTTGTATCTTTCTCAGTCCGCCAACCCGTCATTCGCTTAAATGTCTGTACTTGTTTTCATTTAAATATTTAAAAGGTAGGTTGTAACTTGTTATTATAAAATACAATTGAACAGCGACACGTCAAGTAAAGAAGTTGTTTGACCTTTAGAAAAAGTAAATAAGATATGTGATTCTTCACTAGAAGCTTTTCTATTTATCTCTTTTCCATACAAAATAGTACATTGTTGCTCAAGGGGTGAAAGTAGCTTATTTAGTCCCGACACGGAGTTTGGCGCCCAAGCGTAGCGAGGTTGCAGCTATTGTCGCCTCTAGGACTTCGTCAATTAACTTTAAATGAAAGAGTTAGACAAACACCTAAAGCCGCCAATTCTGATCGACTACACCTTTTATTAGCTTAGTTTCTTGTTCACTTGCTTTCCTTAATAAGTTAAGCTTTTTTATTGAAATATTTCTTTAAGGTTAGAGCACTACGACTTGTAAAGTTGTATTATACAGACCATTATTCAACACTTATACTTCTAGTAAGACTACTTCTACTATATCTATGCTTATATACTTATGCTGAATATGTTCCCTTAATTGTAGGATAAAAAATAACTTGCCGATTCCAAAAAGCACCCGTGAACATTTACTGAGAAGTCTATTTCAAGCTTTAGGCCACGTTCTATTCCAAGCGTTAGACTCCGTTCCCAAGAGAACTTGTTAATGTGTTATTTCTAGATATGACAAACGAAAATTTTATTTCCTATTTAACTTATTTACGAACTCACAGAAGAATATCCGACTTTTATAGGTAATAATGATTAAGGATTAGGTAAGAGTGATTAGGTGTTAGTTAAACACACTGGTCCAATGCGATTGGGTCGACTTCACATTCACCTTAATATCAGATACATGAAAATAGGAAATTCAAACCGAAAAACATATTGTTACGTGGCATAAATAATCACCACACATTTTTTGGATTCGTCTCCGTCAAGAATAGCGAATTAGTAGTCCAATATTTGAAACAGTAGCAATCTATTTATTTAATATCAGTTCTCCAATTCTGCCATCTTCCGTAATTGATAGCTCACGTCCTATACATTAACTGTTAAGCGATACGGTAAAATGTAAAAAATGTAGTTGATATTTTCGGCTGGGATAGTAGCTACATACAAGGCTTGAATGCGATTAAGGTATAAGGTTAAGCACCCATATTATTGTGACAAATAGACATTGACATCACCTAAAACAGCACTCACTATTAGAGACAGCGTTTTGTTATAAGAAAACACACACTTAAAAGGATATTAGAAGTTGAAAATCGACCTTACAATAACGCCAGGAGATAACAGAGAAAGCCTTGAGCATACCTTGCGTTTAGAGAAATGTGGGATATTACATCGGAGTCTCTGCGGCCTTCGGAGGCCGAGGTAAGTTATTTTTATACTGGAGTTGAAAAAGTTAGGCATTATGGACCTGAATGGCTTTTGAACAGATTGGATAGTCGTAATAACTCGATACAGCTCGACTTTTACGTTAACATTCCGTATGCCTCTTATCAAATGGTGGTCACTGCTCATGTACAACAAAATGATTAACAATACGTCATCGTATAAGTGAGGCTACCAGATATACAGAAGGGTTTTTTTTATACCACGATGGTGGCATGCGGTGGTATTGATGCAGCATCGGGCATTGAAGATATGGCAGTGGATTTACAAAAGTTAAAGCGAAAAGAAATCTTTGTAACGATTATTTGTTTATGTACACGGTTCTTACCAAATTGGCATGCCAAAAAGTACACTTCTCATCAAAAAAATCGAAACACTTCCGTTTTCATTGTTTCTGTCCGAATTTAACACAAAAAAGAATTCATACGATGAAAAAAAAAACATAAATGTATAGCTGGCAGTTTGGCCATTACAGTAATAAGCGAAAATTCTAAATTCAAAATTAGAATTTCATTTGTTTATCTTATAAACGAAATGAATCACTGTTTTGAGACAAATGTGTGTTTAGGGTTGGAGTACATTTAGCGTTTAAAAACTAAAAATTGGCGCCTATCCTTAAACTTTTTGTTTTTTATTTCAATACTGTGACTTTGGGACGTCTGAAAAAAGGTTATTTTTCTAAAACGTATGGATACTTCGCCCACAGAAGCCGCCCAAGTTGTGGCATTGCTGGATTCTGGCCTTAGTCAGCGTGTTGTGGCTGCAAGACTGCATCTAAGCCTGTCATCTGTTCATAGAGTCTATAAACGTTATCGGGAGACTGGTTTGTTCACGCGCCGTTCAGGATCTGGCAGGAATCGGGTCACTTCTGAGCGAGATGATCGATTTATTGTAACAACTTCTTTAAGAAATCGACGCCTTAACGCTTTTCAACTGCAGCAGCGGCTTCGTGTTGTACGAAGGGTGGCTGTAAGTGACTCTACAATTAGAAGAAGGTTGAAGGATCGTGGACTGGTACCGCATAAGCCAGCAAATGGGCCGAAATTAACTGCAGACCATCGAAGAGCGCGCCTTAACTTTGCACGTGAGCACCTAAATTGGTCATACCTACAGTGGAGCAAAGTTCTCTTTTCTGATGAGTGTAAAATTATGCTGTATGGTAACGACGGAAGGAACAAGGTCTACAGAAGAGACGGAGAACGCTATGCAGAATGCTGCATTGAAGAAAAGGTCAGCTATGGTGGCGGTTCGTGGACGGTTTGGGGAGGAATCAGCGCCGACGGTAAGACAGAGCTTGCTTTTGTGTCTGGGCCACGTCTGCCTGCACTAAACTGTCATCGGTACGTCGAAGAGTGTCTCGAGCCTCATGTGATGCCCTATGCACATTTTATTGGCAACGGCTTCATATTCATGCACGACAATGCTAGGGCTCACACCGCGGGCGTCGTACGAGATTATCTTAACGAAGTCGATATCTCTATTATGGAATGGCCAGCAAGAAGCCCGGACATGAATCCCATTGAACATCTGTGGGATGAATTAAAGAGACGAATTCGAGCAAGAGATCCTGCCCCAGAAACACTTAGCCAGCTGCAAGATGCAATCCAAGAGGAATGGGACAATATACCACAGCATGTGATCGTGACTCTCATCCGATCGATGAAGAACCGTATGGAAGCAGTAATTAGAGCTCGGGGAGGGAATACAAGTTATTAAATAAACGTTTTTTAGCTTTTTTTTTCATTTACGTGTGTTGTTTTATCCATTTCCTTTATACTCCATACGGAATAAAAATGACTCATTTAACAAAATACGAAACCTATGAAAAATTCATTTAAATTTAGAACATTAACATTAAGATTTGATAAGCTCATATTACTCACTATTAAACGACATTTAACATTTATTCCTAAATGTACACATTTTTCTGATAATCCTGACAAAACGTAAACTTGCAAGGTGTTTCGATTTTTTTGATGAGAAGTGTAATTAAATAGAACAAACATACAAATATTAAAAACGCGAACATTTATATGAATAGATGATTGGTTACCCTTTCACGTAAAATCTGCTGAATGTATTTTTATGAAACTTAAATTACTCAAATGAAATAATAATATACTTTATACATACGAAAAACACATAGGCTATAATCTATACTATAATATATAGATATACGGCACGCAATTATAAGCTACTCGAAACACTAATCTTACACAGACGAAGTTGCGTGAAGGGTACGTAGGAAAGGAACATATATTTCCCTGAACACAAATTTCACCGAAAATACTAAAATTATATTTATCGGGTAGGGTAGATGTTGAGATTCAATTGACGTGAATGTTATTTAGTAACTCTTCCACTTTCTTTTACGTTGCGGCCATAGTTTTGGTCAATTAAGATTATTACTTAGCAACCGTTACTAAGCAAAATCAACAGATATTGGCATTTATTCTGTCTGTGGTTGTCATTTATGCACCACGTTGTTTATAAATCAAATTAATATATTTTTACACGTTTCTAAGCTCAGTTGAAAGTGAAAGATTATATAACATTACTATTTTTTTTACTTTTTAGATTTACATCATGGAAACAACAAACAACATAGGGATAGCCCCAAATCCAGACAGTGTTAAAGAAGTCATAGGTTGTCAGTGTGAGCTCGGACGAGAAAAATTATTAACAGCTCCGCCTTATAAGCGAAGCTCATCACCACCTGGTGACGAAGCCCTGTCAAGATATTCAACTGCACCGTGCGCAAGGGACCTAGAACAATTTAAATGCCCCATTAGTCATATTCTTGTCACCTTCAAATCGCCAATGCACCAAAATGAAGTGTTTAGTAAAGTCTTTCCAGCAAGTACGCCAATGAAATTCGTGAAACGCAAGTTAGCCAAATTACTATCAATTTCAAACAGCAATCTTTTGTTAACTAAAAATAGAACTGTACTTAAAGATACCAGTGTGCTATCAGACCTGAAAACTGATGCACTGGGTAGCCTCATCATAGACGTATTTACTAAAAACTCTGATGATTTTTCACTGTCATCTATACCCAAGGAATCATATATGCATGACTTACTTCATGCAATGCTTCCAAAAAAGAACTTAATTCCCTTTATAGCCATAAAATTCAGAGTTTCCAATCAAAATGCTGTATTTACAAGATCCTATCATTCTATAATGAAAGTACATGAAGTCAAGAACAATTTAGGAAGTTTATTTCAAGTAGAGGCAGAAAATGTAGTGTTAATGAGAAGCGAGTGCCCTCTGAAAGATCGTATGGCTTTATATGATCTTGATTATGATAAATATGGTATAGTCGATGTCGAGCTCCTGATGAAAAATAATGAAAAGTTAAATTTAGACAAGTTATACAAAGAAATACCCGTTAACGATGTTTTAAGTGTTATGATACCATATGGCGCTACAGTGAGACAAATTAATGTTGAAATCTTTTCCGAGCTCATAAAGAAACCTTATCTTGGAGGTTATAGAAATATTCATACAGGTACAGTAGACAATAAATCAGATCACAAATCTAATTCTAACTAGACATACTAACTTATTTATTTTTATTTAATTGAAGGGATCGAATATCATCATGCCTACACACAGACGCCACAGAAACCAGAAAAACTCCCTCCTGAAAAGAAAAATTGTAGAGACACCCAAACTGCTGAGGAAAAAGAAAAAATATTTGTGAGTTTCAAACTAAATATTGTTGTTTGTTTTGTTAATAAATATAAATAATTAATGTAATATCGTATAATAAGCTTTTTAAGTAGGTATATATATATTCATAAAAATTTAAGGATACAAATTATAGCAGAGCTACCCAAATGAACACCGTACAGGCATACATTCCAAACGTTAATGACAAGATTATTATTCCAAAGCCCTATGAAACGTATGATCAAATGATAATCCGTCTGAACCATAACCACTTCGCCAGTATCATACAACGGTGCTTCAGACATTATCAATTTAGACAAAATGTTGCAAGATGGCTTCGCGAATGCAGGTAAGTTTCTATTTAATAACTAATCAATCTTAATATCAAATCTTATTATTTTTGTCTCTAACCGTATACTGTCTTAAATCTCTAATACTTATGGGCTGTTCCTCTCAAAAAATTACTGATACTATTTCGATGCAGTTAGCGGTAGTCTAGATTTGCAATACCTGACTACAGTGAAAAAATAAAAGTTGTTTCTTTTTGATTGACTTCTTTCCAGTTTTAAAGGAATTGTTAAATATACAATACATTTAGGTCCTCCTGTTACAATGGCTCTATATTCCATTACCCTACTGTGTGCTCGACTTGGATGTAGGTACCCTCTTCGGCCATCTACGAAGCTAGTCTTGTTACCAATTAATATCGAAACATAATTCAACGTCACGGATAGTTACTTATTACCTACTGCAGTATTGTTCTCTCGCTAGTAAGAAAATGGAACGCATCGCCTCCTTGCGCTAGCATTTAATCTCACTGAAGCGTGCGCAAAATTTATCGCAAACAACTCATACCGCTTGTCTTCGACATGTCCACATCTGGAGCCAGGGGGTTCTTTTCATAAGGTCCAAGTCCAGACACGCAATTGCATAGACTAATACCGGGTAGAGCGGAGAATTGAATCTTGTCCTCGATCGCCTTAGCTATAGAAAAAATTGACATTGAGAAGATTTTGTGGGTAGGTATATCCCATACTCTGCAACTAAGGAGAGCAATACACGGCACCTGTCATCTAAGTTATTGGCAGGTACGTGAGTAATAGGATTCATTTTTGTGAAATCTACTTTTATTATAATATATAATATTTTATATCCACTGATGCTCTACCTGTTCTTTTGGGTGCGTGTGGGAGGGTTCACATTGCGATTCCACTACTTCCAAAGCAAAGGTAATTTTAATTGAAATAATATACATATACCTTTTTATTTGGTATGACAGAGAAAAAATAGAGAGAATGAGAGAAGAGGAAAGAGAAGAGAAAGAAGCAATTGAAAAACGTTTACGGAGAGATCTCATAACAAAAACATATCCAAAAACGCGTGAAGATTTTGATCAATTATACGCTATGGTTAGTATTACACTATATTTAATCCAATTTGATCCCTTAACAACTTGGTAAATAAATTTGACATAAATATGTACAGGTTGATCGTTGGAAGCACGCTGAAATATCAAGGATTACTCAACTACATTCAAAAGGTCCAAAAATTGCGGAATTTTCATTGCTTTTAGATAAAGAAGTAGAGCTGCTGAGATGTATTGAGGCCTATCGAGTCAAAGTCAAAGAGGACAATAAAAAGATAAAGGAACAAAAATTTCTGGAAGAAATCTCTAAGCCTGTAGCTTGGTACGGGAAGAACGGAAAGCTGATAACTATGGAAACTATTGAAATACAAAAAGCAAGAAAACTGAAAGAGTTGTACAATTCTTTCATCCAAGACGACATGGATATAAAAGAAAGAATGGAACTTTTAGTAGACATGAAATTTGCACTCCAAGAATTTACACATCCTCTTGCTGAAGAAATAACGACGTTATTAGATAGAGAGTGTGACCTACTTGTGAGGAGATGCAACGACCATCAAATAGACTTCTTGCGACGCAGGGTTGCAGCGAGTGTATTTCAACTTATAAAAACTTCAGAGCTGAATTCAGGTGTTACCAAATGCAAAGATATCAGAGATTTTAGAAGTATGGAAAATAATAGGTTACACTTTTGCGAAAATTGCCATCAAGTGAAACGGTTCTCTGAATTTCCATTAAATTCCAAAATGTGTGGATTTGTGATGTGTACTTCATGTTCTTGGAAAGACGTATCTGAACGGATTTGGGTCGATATGACACCATACAAATTCATACTCCGAGCAGTTCAAAGAGACGAACGCAGACGAAAATGTTGGGGATCTATAGCATTTGTCCTTCAAGAAAAGGACATTTTCTTTATTGTCGAAAAATTATGGCATTCCCATTCGGCAATCAGCGAATGTAATGATCTAACTGAATTACGTCTATGCCGTTGGAATGTAAAAGAAGATTGGTCTCCATGGAATTGTTTATTGGTAACAGTGCAAGAAATGAAAGCTCATTTAAAACTCGAAGCTCCGGATGAAGTATATGATGATGAATTTGTACAAAAAGTGAAAAATAAACACAAACTTGCAAGAGCAAACTTTGAACAGCTGACGAGTGTGAACAAGCATTTCACGGAGTCTGGTGATTGGCAAAATATACGCGCCCCGGCTGTTACACGTTGTGACGGAGTCCCTCCTATATAAATATTTCGACGCAATTTAGTGGTTTAATTCTTTAAATCATGGTTTATTATAATAACTGATTTATTGATACATTCTTTTATTTAATGTTTAAACGTATTGTTAGTCAGTATTAATAAAGTTTGCTTGACCGATATCATCACAGCTCGTATACGTCCCCACCGAGGGGACTATTCTTTTATTTAATGTTTGAACGTATTGTTAGTCAGTATTAATAAAGTTTGCTTGACCGATATCATCACAGCTCGTATACGTCCCCACCGAGGGGACTACGCTGTTTAAGTGATTAGACGTTATTCAATCACGCTAGCTCACTGCAGATCAGTCGACTTTACATGCCTTTAAATTTCTTCGCAGGTGTACAGGTTGCCTCACTGTTTTCCTGCACTGTAGGTTTCAGATAAATATATATATATAACAATCGAAGACATCGATACATAGTTGAATTGAGCCCACGGTTTGAAGACTAGTGCCGAATGTAGCACCACAGCGCTTCAGCAATTTAAAATCATTTCATGGAGCTATCATTTGACTTGAGCGAATCCTGGCTGTGTGTAAAATACCAAGCCTCAGGGAGCTCCCACAAAAGTTTAAGAAGCGAAGGTTTCATTTAAACACAGGAAACTGACTATCGTAACGGCTAACGTATAACAGCTACTTGCTATGATATTTAGTATTCGCACGATGTGCGCAAACCTCAACGATTACGCCCTTGAGGTTTTATTAGATCTTAGTACTTTGTGTTAATTATTAAAAGAAAATATTATTTTATCGTGATTTTAAATTGCTAGATTCTATTAGCTCATATTACCCAAGTTTGGTTGTGGCTTTGGCTAATGCCTTCTATTAGATGATCTTTGGACAAAGAAAAACATTGTGAGGTGTCCGAAATATACCAACGAATACATTCTTTTATGACACCGAAATATTTGTCTCAATTAATAAACACTATATAAAAAACGTCATTTTATTTAAATGGTCTCGGATACAACAAAACAACAAGAATATTTAAATTGTCTTCTTTTAATAATTACATGTAATACTTTATAACATAATTACACGGTACATATACAATAATAATTTCTCAAACTCTTGCGAAAGGCTAAAATAACATTATTATAATTATAAACACAGATGTGATAAATTGGTGAAATTCATAACGAAATGCAATTTAGAACTACACCATCATTAATTAATAGATTTAATAAATTACGTTAACATAATTTAGGCATTGAATCAATAGAGCTGTACAAAGAACACGAAATAATTCGCTAATGTATAAAAAAATATGTTTATTCTAAAAAATAATCACTAAATTACAACCACATACAAACACATTATATCATCAGTATTAAATGATATAACAAAACTTAAAATATAAGTAAAGCTGTCAGAAAATATCGCTTTGTAATTAAAAAATTCAAAGGATTAATTCCCTTAAAATCATCATCAAACCGAAACCGAACCGAACAGATAATTAAGAAAACTAAATGTTTGATGTATAATTACGACACATGTGAATGGATTACGCAGTAATAGCCGCCTTCTTTATTATAACCAATAAACTATTTTTTTTTTGTTAAAGGGTATGGTAATATATTTTTGTCAGTGTAATGATGGTTGGTTGCGCGCTGACTAAAATCGATTATATTCCCGTCGATAACATAACATCGTTCTAACATTAGCTAGCACCTGTAAGCTAGAGTAGGATGTCACATGAATGCATTTAGAATGCAGGCCCTAGGCCACTATTACAAATTATGCCTTTGATCCGTTATCAACATTCTTTCTATATTTAACAGCAATGTATGATGAACATAATTCTATATTACGGAATCTTCCCCATATATTTCGTTCTAACAAAACGAACGCGTATGTCATAAGTGTTTATTTGGCTACAGGTCCTGTGGTAATATACTAGGTATGTCTGTAGCGAGCCCGTACCAAATGCACAATAAATGACATTGTTTTCTTTTCACTGATCAGATCGTCACAAACTGAATCGAAAAAGGTTTTCATTGATCAACACCGGTTCGATTTTGGTTCGACTGTGACTTTGAAGTAGAATGCGCCGCGAAACCGTGAATCCGATCAATAAATTGAGTTCTTACTACGTATTTGACATAATTATTAATTTAGAACATATGAAACTTACATTCATTGTGATATACTATAAGGTTAAAATTCTAGATCAAATATCAAAAAAAGAATGCGAGAATATATAATCAAAGAATGAAACGTTAAAGAACTCTTATAACAGCATACATGAATTTTAATACAATCCCAAAGGATAACTGGAATTACGATTACTACCCGACATTCAGAAACATTTCCTTGAATATACAACTGCGGGCAATAAAATGAACATTCATATAAACCTCGGTGCGAAATAACATGTACTGCTTTGCGTACATTACATGTAACCGTTACTTATTATAGTAATTTTAGTTATTCAATTCTAAACAATACGCAAAGTGAACATTTACATCAAAATATGTCCCCATGTTCATTTCGGAAGTTTCCAAATGAGAGATATAAATAAATTATTTATCGTGACCAAGAAAAATCTGAAAAGTACGGACGTAGTATGAAACGTTTAAAAAAATGTGAAATAGGCAAGGTGCACGCAGATTCAATAGCGTCATGGATGGATTTCTCAATGTTAATCGATAAGCTTTTCACCTTACACATGAAATCCATTTTTCAATAGGAATTGAATTTTATAGAGAAAAGATATCAAAGGTTCAACTTTTATCAAATGACAATATGACCTTAGCTCGGAGCCCGAGCTCTGTTTAATTAAATCAAAATCTTAAATTATGATGTCATACCATTCGTGAATCTTCCTTAAATTAGTCTAATAAAATAAACTAATCATAACTGTTTTCATTATCTAGTCAGACAAGGTTTTGCAATGTTTTATTTTTTTGTTATATATCCTTTATTTACATTTCGATTGTGTATTACATATCATAATAATACATAAAATAAAATCAAACAGATGTTTGGTCCAATAGAAGGAAACGTGAGCCCCTGGATGACAACAATATGCCATTATCTGTCAGTAAGTACATTGCAAGTAGTACTTCGTATTTTAACAATGAGAAGGTAGATATCTAACTGTTATGTAATGTAAACGAATCAAAGTAGCCCGCTATAAAATGGTTGAATGGTTCTCTTTGACTAGGATACAGGATCAATCAGCACGATGTTGCTCCTTGCCGGTTGCAGGTCTGATTGAATATGGCAGTCTTTAAAGCACACCCTCATCTTGTTGGTGTGAAATCCTCACCCTTGTGTGATAACCAGCTGTGTGCCAGGATCGATGATGAATGTGCCCGAAACTCTGAGCTAAGAGAGACTCCTCGTGGGAATGGATTTGGCTAATGGTAATATAAATTGTTTGCTGACGGAACCATTGTCCAGCTTAGCAAAAAAATTATACATGTTTGTTTGCTTGTCCTTTGAGGAGGCAAACCAATATTTGTGTATATAACAATTGTGTATGTGTAAAGTGTGTATGTTATGTAAATATGTGATTATTCCTATGAGGCTGACATGTTCACCCAAAGTGAAAAAAAAAAGCACACCCATATAAATTTGCGGTGATTGAGTGTTTTTTTACCAAGTTGAGCCTTTCATTAGCTCATGGTCTCATAAGATTATAATGTATTTAAAACTACTAACATTTACAATAATTAGACAAATCTGTTATTTACATATGTATACAAAGCAAATTGAAACTTTGATGAGAACATCCCTTTTCTTTATGGTATTATTTACACACACTTAGCTACATCCACACTTATTGCAACCAAGCTGCAAGCAATCAGTATCAATACTGTAGCGTGGTGCAACGTAGCAGAGATAACTTACATATATAGAGAACAGGATATTGTCCATCCAGAGATGATACAACATTAGTGCACTGATAGTTGTTTCGCATGATGGTAAGGTTGCTGGTGAAATTGTAAGGTATTGCCATTAGTATAAAATAATCAGGAATATATTGTAAAATGTACTTGTGTTGTATCATTGACCAATATTCTTTTCTCTAGCACACATTAATAACTTAGAATTTGGGTCAATTTTTCAATATACTGGCCCAGTGTGAATTGGGAGCGCCAGAGCCTCGTTCGTTGGTCGACAGGGTGTACCACGTGCAGGTGAGGTTGGCTTGGGCACCTTCAGGTATTATTCAGAACCCCTTACACCCCATATTCTTTAGATACAAAGTATTTATCTCAGCTATATTGCATCAGACATAACGGAAACAACACTAACAATGTTGAGACCATTTAATATAAACGTACTACGGACTAGTGATGTGCCGAGTCTCCGTTTGGGTGAATCGAGTCGATTCGTCGAGTCGTTTAATCAGGACTCGATTCCCTGATTCGAGCCCAGTACTCATTCTATGTTTGGTATTCGAATATTACTAGACTCGAGTCTAGTAATATTAAAAATTACTAGAGTCGAGAAATTCGAGTCTGGAAATTCTAGTCCAGTCCAGAAGTAGAGTAAGTTTTAGAACAAAATCAAAACAAAAAGTTGCAGGTTCAAACTTGTTTGTAATATTAGGCCCGCGCCACTTCATTGCTTATGTAAACAGTTTGCGAGTACAAGCGAGTTAACCAAACTCTAATACTAGACTCGAGTCAGTCGGACTAGTGTAAATAGAATCGGTTTGCGAGTACGAAGCGATTCTTCCTGACTCGACTGAGTACCGGAATCGAGTCCATCGTACTCGAATCAAAATAAATTGGTATTCGAGTAGGCGAGTCCACAGCAGGAATCGAGTCTGACTCGAGTCAAACCGTACTCGGCACATCGCTACTACGGACTAGATATGCCCATTCGAACACACTCTGCGGGACTGAACTATCCTTTACTTTTCTTTGTGGTATCAATTTTGTGGTCGCAAGACAAATTTAAATACATCGAGCCAAATTGTTTATGTGAACGCTTTTTAATCTATCCGTAGAATTTAGCTGAGACTGATTGCTTGTATATGGCTTGTCCTAAAATCTATCAACACTATTTATTAACACACAATCATTCATTCAACTCATTTTTTTTAAATCAGAAAAAATTTGTTCACATCAAAGTGCTTAGCATATAATTATATGTACGGTCCAAGAATGTAAATGACGAGTTACCTAAGGTAGAATAGCGTACAGCAAACTGACACTTTAAGTACCATGGCAACAATACTTTCTCTATGGTTTACATGTAAGATTTTTTTTTATACAGGCCCATTATTTTTGACATTAATGCTAATGAAATTCCTATGTATTATTATTATGGAAAAGAATTGCATTTGTTGTGCAAGAGTAGGATTTAGTTGACAGTAACCTTAAGCTTTGTCTATCAACGCTGCCTCAACCTAATTTAGATACATCATTATCATGTACTTAACTTTTACCCAATTGTATACTTGGTATGAACTAATTGTTACTTCTTTTTATATATTTCAACAAAATGAGTCGAGAATTTAATTCCTTTACCGCACATATATGTATTTAGAATTGTTAGTTATTTGCTCGATAAATAAACTAGTAGTTTTAAATGCATATAAATCGATAAAATATTATTTACAGCATAACAATCATTATTGTTTATATAATGACAATAATTATTGATTACATAATAACAGTTTTATGAATATACTTTATATAAATATAATTCCAATTCATTGCCCACAAATGTAAGTGAAAGGAAATGTTTTTGAGTAAAGCTTACTTAGCTTATATTGATAAATAATTACAATTATCCAATTTGAACAATCCTGGTATTATACCAGGACCTGTACTCTTAAAATTCAACATACAATATATTGTTGTCGATATCTTCACATGTCTCGCTACAACTTTACCGTGTTCATATAAGTTAGAGTGGGATAACAATAAAGATATATGAAATTTCAGTGTTTCAAGGCCCAGCCCCCATTGTATAAAGCGTCGATCTAGACATTTGACGCCATCTCAAGATTTGTTCATATTTTTTTGTAACTTCATAGTATCACGGGATTCAGTGCTGATGTTATGGAGGCTGTAATGCAAACAAATTTAAATCAACTATTTTTTTTTAAATAAAGAACAATAACGACATTGTGTAAACCCGCTTTTTGATGTGTGGCTTACCAAAACAGGGTTCTCGTATTAATTATCTTTGCCACTTGGAAACCGAATGTTGAAACTGTTAATGCAGTAAGAACTCTAGAAATATTGTTCGCGATCCATAACAATAATGTGGTAGACGAGAGCATTATATAAATAAACATTGATTGGATCACTCTTGGATTTAAGTGATTTTTATAGCATAAAACCTAAATAGTCAATTACAAACAGTATCATAATTATTTAGTCAACGACATAATAATATACAATATTGCAACAGAAATATAAATATATTTTTTCTTGGTACTTACATAGTAATTATACTAATAGAAAAGCATTCCAAATTTAAATAAATACTTGTTATTATCATATATAAAAATAGTAAATATATTTTTTATATGGACAGTCGAGTCTGCTCTTGTAGTATTAACATTGTAACAAATCTTAAGTAATAATTTCTTTAATTGCTCTCCAATAAAAAAAAATTGTATAGCTAGAAACAAACTTCATTTGTTGTTATACATATACAAACGAACACATTGGAATTAAGTTAAGTAGTACAAGTACTATGACCGTCATCATTATATGTAATATACCAAGACAACCTTGAGAAATAAGAACAATCAGTCGGGTCAATAACAGGATTTCAAAAACAAGACATCTGATAAAGAATTCTAACACGATCTTTCACAGTCTAGCCCTATAACTATGGTTAAAATCCAACATCTTAGATTGTTCTATAATTTATATATCTAAGCACATATCAATCTTCCGTTTGCGAGCTTCTAACAACGTTAGTATTTGTACCTTAAACAGCCGCCACCCATCAGCGTGCAAAAATTTTTTTGCAAGTTACCACATATAGATTTTGTCTTTCAGAGTTTTAAATATTAAACGCCAGTTTTCGTTAACGTATTAAAAATGTATAGGTTTTGAAATATTTGCATACTCATTATATGTCAAAAAAAAATTGCCTTTCCTAGATACAGAAGGCAGAGCAGTAGCTCGCTTGCTTGTGTCCTTGTATGAGGCTGATTCGTCACAGCTATGCTTCAAATAATCTATTCTTTGATTAATGTGCTGTTTTTTTAATGTAAAAATAAGTCAATTAATCGGTAAAATACGTTACTCGATATTTAGCTAATCTGAAACATACTTGCATATATATTAAAAAAATAAAACTTTTATTACTATACAAAAAAACTTAGACACGCTCGTCCCGATGGGGCGGCTCGCACTCTCTGCGATATAGATAATCTCAAACAATCAAATACAAATAAACATGCCTACTCATACTAATTTACTCATCAACAAAGACCAAAACTAATGTCACTAGCTAAAACGTATTTACAATAAAGAATTGTGCCTCTTTAGATCAATACTCTAGAAAACTGTAACCCTCTCAGAGCAGTATTATACAAAATGGTGCAGACACGATATTCACATAAAAGAATACATTCTATAATACACTTACTCAACTATTTTTGCACTTTTATATTGCCAGTTCAGTGGCTTAAACTCGGAATATCTCAATTTAATTAAGACTTCATAACCCATTTCCATCAATACAACTAACTAGTCCTCAATGGTCTGCCATATTTACAGTTTAGACGACGAAGAAGGAAGAAGTATCGATACAAAAAGAAGGGGCTCTAGGGCAGCCGCATGGAGTCGTACATCCACCACCACCTTATAGTATGGTAATCACCTATTCCAAATGGCATGTGCTTTATTGCTAAGTGGATTTCTATATTACAAGGATTTTGTGTTTTGCTCTATATGTACATGTCTTAACAGAAACTGCTAGTATAAAATAGCTCATATCAGACTGAAAATAGTTTTTATATGGATGAAATTAATAGAACTCAATATCACCCCCTATTATGGTTATGTATGTATACATGTGACGGGGCAAGACGTCACCTCACCACAACAGCTTTACAAGTTGCTATTAAGTCACACAAGTGTCTCGTCACCATAATTTGACCGTTGAAAGGTGTCCAAAACTTACTGATTTCACCAGTTTTGGAGGAATGCCAGTTTCAGTGGTAGCCATCGACGCCCATGGATGAGTAACGATCTGAACTTGAACTGGAGAAGCTCACAGAATTCATTGAGTAATTTAGGTTGTTTAAAGACATATCCTGAGGTAGATCGGACGGGGAGCTATGACAGTACGATGGATACGATTCTTCATGTGGCGCTCTTGTTGGTTCTGTTGCCTCTTTGTCGCTGTTTTCCATAAACTCAATGATCCGTTGAGTGGACTTCACGTGAGCTACTATGGTAGCCTCAGCCTGCAATCGCAAAATATATTGTTGTATTAACTGTGTTTTATTGATTTTTAAGTATGTTTTACTAATATGTGATTTTATTGATTTTGCACTAGACTACAATAAACTTTAGTCGTCAAATGAAAATATTGTAAAATATGATAATTAATTATGAAATTGTAGAATTCTCCATACAACTTATTTTACTGCATAAAAAAGTCTTCAGCTGTGAACTTGTGAAGATAGTTTCTTTGAATATGTAATTTCTTTTTGTGTTATTTTCTCTAAAAAGTTATAGCTAATTTATCAATACAATATAGCAATTGCAAAAATAATATTAAAGGGCAACAATTTCAGAACCATGGCATCAATTTTTTTTTGCTTTTGTTTTTATCCACAAAATGAACTATAATTTCACCCCTTTTCGTTTGCGCACTTTATCAAAACTCTCACTGTATATTTCAAAACTCTCACTGTATATTTCCTAACATAAGAATCAAGTCATTCGTTTTTATAGGAAAATATCTGTGTATTTTCCTGGGGTAAAAATTATCCCATTTCCATAACTATTTACACAGGACCACATCAGATTTTACATATTGACATTGAGACAGATTTTAAGTTGTATGTGACATTGTAATTATATTTTCATAATGCAAATCTGACGTGAAGTTGACTGTATTTCCCCAGGTCTCAAACTTACCAAATTGTATCAAAATCGGTTCAGCCTTTTTTTTTTTTTTTTTTTAATTTATTTATCCACAAATATTCACATGTTACATAATTTACATAATACGCCAAACTGTAAAGACAGTTTGTTGGCGAAGTTATTTGCACTCACTTATCACTAAACTTAGGTCTAAAATTGTGCATGCTTGAAATATTAATTATTATATTTGTTTCACACTGACATTTTATTTTATATTACCCTATCATATTAATTATTACCTACTAATCATTCAATAAATCATTTAAATCATTTTATTCAATTTTTATGTTTTTACTATATTCTGTTGTCGTATTATTTTAGATTATTTTAGATTTTTATAATTAAATGTTGTGTATACTTTTAAGTGGCTTGTATACTAGATAGTTTTCTTATAAGATTGTATTTTTGTCAGAATGCTGTATATACTAGCTGTAAGTATACCTTTAAATAAATAAATAAATATATATAATTATACTTATATGTAAGGATCCTTTAATAAATATATTAAATTTCAGTTAGGTATATCAAGCCAAAACAGTATCTATCAACATTCTTTTTAGCTTGGATTTGAACATGCGCAAACTCTTAAAGTTATTCTCTGAGACTATTTTATTGTACAGCCTAGGTATTATATATTTTCTTGTTCTCTCACCGTAGTAATTACATGCAGTCGGTTCTATGTATCTCTTTCTAGTGCTTACTCTAAAATTACGGTTGTATGTTTGTATTGTTTTATATTTTGGAGAATTATATTGTTCTACAGCAATCAAATAAGTTACTTTTTCATGCACTGGCAGTATGTTGCATTTTTTGAATAATGTATTATAATTATTTTTATTTTTACAAGTTTTCTTTGTTTGCTTATCAACGAGAAGCTTAAGAAACCGTATTTGTATGTTACGAATTTTGTCTAAATATGTACGGAACGTACGCCCGTATACACCTAAGCCATAGCTTAGAGCAGCATCTGCCAGTGCATGGTACAACATATACAATATTTTTCTACTAGTTACGTACTTCAAATGGTTTAGTTTAAGCAATATACATCTAAGTTTGTTACAGACAATATCAATTTGTTTACTCCAATTCAGTCTACTATCTACCGTTAATCCTAAATATTTATATTCATTTACAATTTGTATCTCACTACAATTACATCTATTTTTATTATTGTGTAAGCACTCGTAGGAGTGGCCAACAATATGCAACCCGTGATTTGGTTTTTGCATGTATGGTGACTGAATAAGCATACACTTTGTTTTGGAAAGGTTCAAAATAATTCCATTATCGTGAGCCCACTTTAAAACGTTTTCGAAATCCTCCTGCATGCAACTTTCTGTGACCTCTAAGTCCCGGTGTGCGTACATCAGGCATGTGTCGTCGGCGTACATATAAACAGAGCAATTTTTAACTACCTTAGCCATGCTATTGACATGCATGATATACCCGACCGGTCCATATACTGAACCAGTCGGCACACCGTACTTTACGTGTGATTTTTCACCCATCGTCCCGTTAATCAATGTACTGAGAGTCCGATTGTGTAAATAGTTCTGAAACCACTTATTCACCGGACCACGGATTCCACAGTCTCGCATAGCTTCCAGTAAGAGTCCGTGGTCCTTGTTTGCAACCAGTGAAAAAGTATCATACAGAAATAACTTTATTTCACATTTACTGTAGTTGGCATTTAATTTTAAAGCAGTCGTGATATATTTCGATGCAAGTATATAAATAGCTCTACCTAATTCCGACCTCTGTTTATGAATAGATAAAACATAACCACAATTTAGAGATTTCATGTGGCAGTCTCGTAATGAAACATTACTATACATTCTTATCATTTTTATACCTTGTTTGGTTGTAGGTAAACATTACATTGAATAAAAATAAATCCAAGAATCATTGTAGTCGAAACTTGATGAATAGGATATTGGTGGAGGGCATTCATTGCCCACATTTGGACTTGACCAAAAAAAAATTATAGTACTAAACATGGAATACATTTGAAATTTCCAATAAGGGGGCGTTCAAGTATTACGTAACGCAATTTGGGGGGAGGGGGATCCTCGTAAAATGTTACGATGCGTTACAGAGGTGGGACGTATAATTTTTTTTAAATAAAATAGTATATATGTATTTAATGTTGTTTTCGTTGTCAGTATTCGTTAGTGTTTATGTATACCAAGGATAAAAATGACAACAGGGTAAAAATTATCACTTGAGTGTTATGTAACATTTACGGGGGTGTGTGTGGGGGGGTCACAGAAAACGTTACGGTGCGTTACAAAGGGGGAGGGGGGTCAAAAATCTTCAAAAATTGCGTTACGTAATACTTGAACGCTCCCTAAACTAACAATCGATCACATCAACCAATCACTGTCGTATACGTACAGCATATGACACTTACACTGGCGGTGAGGGACAGGAACGTGTAGTACTTGCGCAGGGTGGGCAGCAGCGGCGCGTAGGCGGGCACGCGCTCGCGCACCGCCGCCGCCAGCGCCGCGCCCGCGCACGCCATGTGGCCGAGCACCAGCGCGATGTACGCGCCGACCATCGTGTGCTCCATGTATCGTATACGTACAGCATATGACACTTACACTGGCGGTGAGGGACAGGAACGTGTAGTACTTGCGCAGGGTGGGCAGCAGCGGCGCGTAGGCGGGCACGCGCTCGCGCACCGCCGCCGCCAGCGCCGCGCCCGCGCACGCCATGTGGCCGAGCACCAGCGCGATGTACGCGCCGACCATCGTGTGCTCCATGTATCGTATACGTACAGCATATGACACTTACACTGGCGGTGAGGGACAGGAACGTGTAGTACTTGCGCAGGGTGGGCAGCAGCGGCGCGTAGGCGGGCACGCGCTCGCGCACCGCCGCCGCCAGCGCCGCGCCCGCGCACGCCATGTGGCCGAGCACCAGCGCGATGTACGCGCCGACCATCGTGTGCTCCATGTATCGTATACGTACAGCATATGACACTTACACTGGCGGTGAGGGACAGGAACGTGTAGTACTTGCGCAGGGTGGGCAGCAGCGGCGCGTAGGCGGGCACGCGCTCGCGCACCGCCGCCGCCAGCGCCGCGCCCGCGCACGCCATGTGGCCGAGCACCAGCGCGATGTACGCGCCGACCATCGTGTGCTCCATGTATCGTATACGTACAGCATATGACACTTACACTGGCGGTGAGGGACAGGAACGTGTAGTACTTGCGCAGGGTGGGCAGCAGCGGCGCGTAGGCGGGCACGCGCTCGCGCACCGCCGCCGCCAGCGCCGCGCCCGCGCACGCCATGTGGCCGAGCACCAGCGCGATGTACGCGCCGACCATCGTGTGCTCCATGTATCGTATACGTACAGCATATGACACTTACACTGGCGGTGAGGGACAGGAACGTGTAGTACTTGCGCAGGGTGGGCAGCAGCGGCGCGTAGGCGGGCACGCGCTCGCGCACCGCCGCCGCCAGCGCCGCGCCCGCGCACGCCATGTGGCCGAGCACCAGCGCGATGTACGCGCCGACCATCGTGTGCTCCATGTATCGTATACGTACAGCATATGACACTTACACTGGCGGTGAGGGACAGGAACGTGTAGTACTTGCGCAGGGTGGGCAGCAGCGGCGCGTAGGCGGGCACGCGCTCGCGCACCGCCGCCGCCAGCGCCGCGCCCGCGCACGCCATGTGGCCGAGCACCAGCGCGATGTACGCGCCGACCATCGTGTGCTCCATGTATCGTATACGTACAGCATATGACACTTACACTGGCGGTGAGGGACAGGAACGTGTAGTACTTGCGCAGGGTGGGCAGCAGCGGCGCGTAGGCGGGCACGCGCTCGCGCACCGCCGCCGCCAGCGCCGCGCCCGCGCACGCCATGTGGCCGAGCACCAGCGCGATGTACGCGCCGACCATCGTGTGCTCCATGTGCGTGCCGGCGCGCGCCAGCACTGCGGTGAACAGTTCATTTTTAATTCTGCACTGGCAATGCGACAAAATCCTCTATAAAAGAACCTATAACAATTAGCTTATAGCCAACATTAAAACACTCAATGATATTATGATCATTATATCATCCAAACGCGTAAGATTATGAATTTTTGAAAAAGAACATTCTCATGCAATGACATTTTCACCACCAGATCGCAAAAATTTTGAAAAAAGAACAATTAATTGTAGACTAAGTCGTAATTTCGGATTCTCGTCTTTTTTCACTTGAATATTGGAAATCGCAAACAAACAATATATAATATAGAGGATTCACATCATGATTGTAGATAAAGTCTTGTATGCAACTGTTATAATTAGGTATTAAAACACTCATGTGATACTATTATCACACGAGGCGTAGCCGAGAAAAACCCACATTCGTTTTTTGATACCCCTGATTGTATAACAGGGTCTAATGAAAATAATATTCAAGTTATTGACATTGTTAATATAACTGATTATTAATTTTAACACAAAAAAATATTCAAAACGATGTCACGTAACTAAGTTATTTAAATTCAATAATTATATTTATTGTATGTGTAGTTATAAGCTGATTTTACAATATATGATGCAATAATCAAACACATAATTGTGGAAGAAACTAATACAACAAATACCCCAAGAGTTAAGGGAAACAAATTATTGAAAATCAATATTAATCATTAATGCGACGAAGCACATTTTAATTTATTTTTCTTAATTTAAAAAAGAAAGTACAAATGTGAATTAATAATAACTCATATATATATATAATATATATAATATATATAATATATATATATATATATATATATATATTTGCAGTTTCTAATTGATCGAGTTAAAATTCACCACAAAGCTAGACAATTGGTCAATTAGAACTTCATCTTGTTTATGCATTCAACTAGGTCAATATAGTTCCTCTTATAAACTGTGAACTAGATACATGGACTAAGGATAGAGCACTAAAAAACTCCACTTTTTCTGTATAATAATATGATGTTACTATTATTTGTAATTTATGTATTTAGCCATTTATTAATTCAAATTAAGTTCTTTGGATTAATTTTTACATGTCATACATTGTTCACATACGTTACACAAAATTTAAATCTTGTAAAATTTGGATTTAAAACATTGAATAATGACCTATAAGGCAAGCAAAAATAAAAATAGAGCAATAATAAAACTAAAGCGAGAGAACTTTTCGTGGCCATTGTAATCCAAGTAGGATAGAGAACTTCTACAATATGTCTAGGATAGCTATAAAAATCTCCTGTATCCAAGCCGTAGAGCCCGTAGAGCCCTTAAAGCAAGGCTAAGACTGAGTTTAGTCAGTAGGTCACACAATCAAATTAATCAATACTCACATTTCGCTACAGTTTCATCAATGTCATCTTGTGATTGCTTTTTGTCCTTTTCGCCGTCTAATATCGCGTCGGTGTTTTCCTCAGCTCTCCTAAAAAAATAGTTGTTATGAATATACTTAAATACAAATTCATCATGATGAAAGACTTTGAACGTCATAAAATGTAATATGTTACCTGGCTAATTCTTCTCTCATATGAAACAGGTCAGCAATAAGATCCAATGATGGTATTGTTCTTGATATAATGTCCTCCTCGTTATCTATTCGGATCCGAACATTCAGTAATTTCTGCGTATTAACTTCATTGTTCTGTACTAAATTTATCAGTAATAGTAGTACCTGCAGAGTATAAGTACAAATCTCTTTATATTTTCGTATATGAAATTACAGTATATTCACTAGGATGTATAGCGTAAAACTTAAAAATATTTTATCATGATGCATCATTTTTCTCTTTGTGGAAAACATTATCAATGATAAATACCAACCCAGATTATAATACCGAAGATAATACATAAGAACATCAATTGTATGGTTTTAGTAACAATAGGACTACTTACCCTATGACTGAAGTGTTATTCAATGATTTTTCATAAATTTGTTATTGTTACACTGTTCTTTGTTAGACAAGATATAAGGAAAACTGTATTGTGATAAACTTACACAAACACTAAATTCGAAATTCTTATCCTCGGGTATAAAATTTCCTTGGTTGTTGAGAATAATGAGACAGATCTCCATAACAGATGGCTGGTCACCCACAACTTCAGCACCTCGCGATACTGCAAATTAATATTTGTGTGAGAATTTGTTCGATGATTCCCCGAAATTAACAGTTTTGTGAACATTGCATTGTGTTGTCTGGTCCCTCTACAATCATTCACATCAATAAATTTCAGTTTCTATAATAGGACGTAGTTAGTAAAAAATTCTAAACCTTTACAAAGTTCTACAGTTCTAACATGGAATATTTAAGTTATATCTTAATATTTAAAATTATGATTTCCAAAATAAAACCTACTTCACTCTTTGCCATTGTTTACTTGAAAAGTCCGAATGGTTGGGTATATACATTAATAGACCCATATGAATTTGACAGTGATACCTTGTCTTTCCCGTCTCTTAGCCTTGCAGTAGAAACTTTTTGGGGAATTTTTATAGACAAGCATCACTAATTATTCCAAAGATCGTTCAAGTCAGTTAGGCATCCATGCACCAGGAATGTGCCTCTATAGATTTGGGTTCACACATTTAGTTGTAGTGATCAAAGGAGATTTTCCTTCACATTTGTAATTTGAATTTGGAACTTTAATATTGAAAAAATATGACTAAGTACAAATTTTTGAGACCAAAGAGAATGCATGCTAATTTGTCTGAAACTATAAATCATTTTTTTACAAACCAAAACTACAGAAATGTTTCAATTTAATATTGGAAGGTTCTTTAGTGAATACTTTTTAGTTTCATTTAAGTAATACTTTTTATAAGTAGAGTGTATTTATTATATGGTCGCAAAATTATTTTTCTATCAGGCAAACTACATTACATTTCTCTTAATATAATTTTCATCCCACCACCTCGGAAAGTGTAATTTTGCGCTTCGAAATCTGGCTGGAAAATTCTATTTTATTCGCTTGAGCGGCAAAGTAGATTTGAATTTAGAACATCACATATAATGAGTACTCAATATAATTGTAAATTCAAAACGTCATTAAACCTATTTAATGTAACCTCTATGGTGCCAAATTTATGATTAGAACTTTTTAAATTGTGAAAAAATTTAAACTTGGATGAAAACATATTTTGTCATTATAAATTGTTTTCTTTTTCATTTTGTCATTTCCTCGCTGAGGTGGGATGAAAAGTTACGTATTGCACTCGAGTGGAAAGATTTTTCACCTTGTGCTCGTTTGTTTCCCTCGCTGACGCTCAGGATTCTAATTTAGAATCCTTCGCTTGCTCGGTCATCCAAATCGAGCACGCGGTTAAAAAGGAACTTTCCACTCTTGTATAATAAATAACTATTTCTTCTCTTTTGTAATTTTGATTTTTTTTACTATTACATCCCAATATAATCTAGATCAAAATAGCATAGTAACATAATATATGTACTCTTTCACACCTCAGCAAGTGTATATGAGAATAAATTAGTTTTGGCTAAACTCTTCTAAGAGTTTAAGCCAAAACTAATCTGGGCTCTAGCCCAGCAAGGGATCTAAGTGGACAGAAGGTATTTTGCAAGATTGTAGCACATACACTAATATACTACTAAATACAGCATTTAATTATTCTTAATTCTAATACGTATGTCACAGCCAACTGGTTAAAATAGCCGCTCAATCAAGCAATTAAATTTATGAACTAATTAAATTAGACGGCGACTTTTGAATCAGCTCTAGTGTTGAACGTTTTGAGCGACTCAAATATTCTATTAATAAGCTAGACATATGGTTGAATGGCGTTGTTCAGTCAAAGGGCTAGCTGTTTGATTGAACGGCTATTTTAACCAGTTGGCTGCGACACATACATGTTTACATATCACTTACCATTATGCGTAAACGTATGAGACAGATTGACGAGCACTTTGATGGCAGGCAATGCGGTGTTGAGTAGTGCAGTCCGTAGGTGGGGCGATGTGATCGCCTCGCCCACGCATCTCCGAAGTAATGCGGCTAGCAAATTCGGCGCGCCTAGTGTTTCACTTACGAGGTACAGTTGGTTGTCTTCATTCTGTTGGGTTACCTACAATACACAAGCACCTTAAGACTCATTGGTAGTAATGGCAATAACACTGTTTTGTAATAACAAATAACACTGTTGTGTTATTTTCCTGTAACTGTTATTGTAAACTGTTGTCTGTTATCCGTTATCCTGTTATATTGCTGTTTTGACAAAATATTGTTGAGTACGATTGTTATTGTTATTATAGCTAGCTTATTATAACTAGTTATTCTTAACAATGAACTTAACCTTCATACTTTTTCAGGCTTAGGACTGTCAGAATATTAGGCAGTAATTTAAATAACTTAAAACAAATTAATCAATATAATATTCTGGTGTATTTAAAAGTTCATTGATCTGTACATATTTTGTTATTTACATTCAATATTTAAATTATTTACATGCGATAATTGCAATATTATTCCATTTCCATTTATTTACAATATCTACTCTAATTATTTATTAGTTATTTCAAAAGTACATGACACTAATTATTGCAACGAATAGGTAATTTAATTTGCATACGCGATCACACAACTGCAAATAATGCGTAACTAAAATAATGACAACAGCTTAGGCACCAGAAAGCCAGCAACAGTTTACCTAATTGTTATTACAAAGGATATTGGTTACGTTTGCTGATTCCGCGCAGTTGATGATGACTTGTCCAACAAGCAGACAAGGTCGACACGTGTCGCTCGTGAGACACCGAGCGGGCAACAGATCCTGAAGATGTCTCGCTGAGAGACGAAACACGTGTCGACCTTGTCTGCTTGTTGGACAAGTCATCATCAACTGCGCGGAATCAGCAAACGTAACCAATATCCTTTGTAATACAATGGACTTCCGCAAAATAACACCTGCTACAATAGAGTACTAATTGTTATTTCAAATCACACTGTAAATCAAAATGAGTCTAATTGTCATACGCGCGAAGATACAAAATTGTGAATTTGGTATTAAGTAAAATTACTATAAGCAATAAACAAATAGGAAATTTATTTCCCTGTGAGAAAGGTTAATATTATAAGAATAAGCAGTTGGGCAACAGAGCGAGCGCCTACGCCTACGCAACGGCTTCAAGTGGTAACAACAACAATGTGACTAGGCGATTCTTTTGTAAACAGCAACAGCAGAATAACAGTATAAGCCGTTGTTAAATAATGTGTTATTTGTTACGTGAAAATAATTCATATCTGTTATTGAAAAACGACCATTACTACTCATTGGCCTTAATTGAACTCATGTATAAGTTTAAACGTTCATAAATAAGAGATTATAAAATACAATAGTGTAACAAGTACATTTGGGTTTCATGTTGATTACTTTTTACAAATAATATTTAAATCTCTTTCAGATAAATATAACAAACGAAACAAATTACTATATGTGAAAATGTGTAGTTAGAAAGTTTTTTATCTTAATTAATCATATAAACAATATAGGTATGTAAATGATATTTGTAATCAAAATTATGATTTGTGAAACTTATTTCATTGTCATAGGAGTGAATTTTGCAGCAATGATATTTTTGTATTACACTTTTTTAACATTTAATTCAACAAATAACTAGTGTATTAAATTTTTTTGAACATGTCAGTTATTTTTTTAAATATAAATATAATATAAATTTGCATATTTTTATGAGAAATATAAAATATTTGTTGCTATTACACATTATTTGTAGATGAATATTCTGAGTAGAGATATCATAAAAAGAAAATAATAATAATATCCCAAATGACGAATTTTCTTATTAACTAAAAATGTTATAATAGTATGTACAATGTAAAAATGCAATGCCTGAAACCTGATTTACTTACATTTTCCAAGACCCGCATACATCTATCTGCCTTTCTGAGAATGTCAACATGGGCATCATTCCAAGTAGCGGCCGGTGCCTCCAATCGGCTAACGCAGTCTTGTATAGTACGAACGATATGGTCCACTCCACCTAGTACTCGTAACTCTTCCTTGAACCACTCCCCTGCTCGTTTCGATGTTAAAGACAAAAGTGTCTCCATAGCAAGGTGGCCAACCTAAAAAAAAATGAAAAAATGATGAAAAAATGGTTAAAAAACAAGAAAGAAATAATCATGACACCTCACTTTTTACAATAATAGTTATTTGTTTAATAATAGTATAAATAAGAGTAAAGATCTCTACTTGTTTACACAAAGTGTATATAGATGATATATATAAATGGAAATCTGGTAGCATTACTTTCATTTATGTTGCGTGTGCTTGCGTTGTGCCTTTTACATTTTGTGTCTCCCACAATGTTCGCACATTGTCAGTGGCTTAGCACAATTCCATACTCACCGTAATGTTATCGAGATCAAGATGCTCTGCCTTGCCTTGACTTTTGATTTCAGCGCACAACTCTCTCACTCGTTCTTGTGTCTTAGTTAACTGAGCTGATGTAAGACCACAGTCGTCAAGTGCATTCCTGTAAATGAAGAAATTATGACAACCATTAGAGACACGTGAGTTCCCCTCAGCACTCTTCACTAAACATATAGGATCATAACAAATAGAATAAATGTTTTAAAAATTATACTATTATTGAAACTTACTTGTGGGACACATCTGACTCAAGTAAGTTCAGCATAAGTTCTAAAGATTCACGATCTAAATCCATATTTAGTCTGTCCTGCGACAACACGAACATCACTGTCGCTGTACAAAGACCTAAGCTCTGTGAAAGGAAAGACATTGATTGTAATTGTTTTATATTACATTATTTTAGTTCTATATTTAAGCATAAGGAGGAAGCGGCAGATGAAATTTTCGACAAGGACAACACGTTTGTCAGAGACTTACCTAAGATCAAGTTCAATTCTCACCAGAGTTAAAAAATCTGTTAGTATTTTTTTATTTATTTATTTATAACTTTATTGTACATCCACCATAGTGAAAAAATAAAAAATTACAGATAATGGATCCTTAAAACTAACTGTACAAAGGGCGACCTTATCACAAAAAGTGATCTCTTCCAGGTAACCTTAGGATGGACAGGAATTTAAATAAATTATTACGTGGGAAGATGGCGATGTCTAACTTAATGACATACTTACTATAAATATAACAATACATACTATAATACATATATACACTTACACACATACATACATATATATACAAACATACTTACATACATATACATACATATACCAATAAAATACAAAATCATAGTGACAAATAATGTTTTTTAACAAGGCTTTTGAAAATGGGAAGACTTTGTGCTTGCCTTATATTTAAAGGTAACGCATTCCACAATAAAACTGCTTGTACCGTGTAGGCCTTATTATAAAATTTGGTGAAGTGAGATGAAGATTTTTTTTACTGACCCTGCTGCTGTTACACATATATTACTACGAAATTGTGTTATATGTTTAAACATAAGTAACATACTATGTAATTGTGTAACAATGAAGTAATGAAAGTAAGAAGAGTAATGAAAATACTTCTTTGCTCATTAACAGAACATTATAAAAACAACACAGGTATAACTTTTTTCTAATTTTTCTATATATATAATAAATTGTAGCAATTATGCATTAAATATTTGATTTAGTTAACAATCACTATTTGTTGATATTTTTACTCTTACTCTACAGCAATTATGCTACCGTTTTTTTTTCTATACTTTGCTATTGCATCATATAGCTACAATAATCATTAAGTACCTGATCGTTGGTTGCATCATGTAATGCACTGAAGAACTTCTGCACTATTCCATGTGCCCTCAAGTGCATTCGGAATGCCGGTGCAGTGCACTTACTAGCCAGAGTTATAGCCGATAAGCAACGCGTTGACATTGGATTGTTATCCTAAAATAATTTAAATACTGTACTTATTACAATAAATAAGTATTATTTAAGATAAGGTATAAGGTAAGGTGGATTATTAAAATTAACTACATTTAACAAAAATAAACAATGTCTACCTGTAAGGAATCCAGTAAATACTCTACATCATCATTTAACTCTTGGAACTCGCCAATTTCTTGTATTTGATGCGCTTTCTTTACATTCCTTACTACAGTGTAGTACTGAAACACAAATATTATAAAATGGAAGAATATATGAAAAAGAAGATACTACAAAAATGATAAGTGTAGGGAAATAAGTAATATTCATTATACATATTGTTTATATCATACAAGAATTAAAAAACACCAGATTAGCTTATGTTCAATACTCTTAGATTTATATAGAGTATAAAATAAATCAACAGAACTTAATCATTTAATGAATTGTAAAAGATCTTAAATTTTTGTAAGACTAGCAACTGGAACACTTAGTAAATAATTATAGATCTAGTTAATGATTTAAGCATTATTATTAACCTTGTTTTAGCTAATTACATCCATTAAGTTTATTTTCATTATAAGCACAGTGGATGCAACTCTGCCTTAATATTAATATATTTACTATTAATAAACTTATTTATTAAAACCACAAATACTCAAGGAAATACAATACTATCCAGCTATATTGAATTGAGCTGTTAATATACAATGATATAGTATTTTGACATCTCAGTTCAATATATGCTCTTCAATCATATTGTACTTTGTTGTTCATACTAACCAGGCTTGATTATTATTTATCACATCTAATAATGGGGATCTGTGTATCCTTATTTTGCTAGAGAAATTACACTGTGTAGACATTATGTTACTTAAATCTTAAGTCTTAATCTAGATAAAATCAGCCTCTTTCTAATTATTTACTTTTTAATTACATTCAATTTACTAATAAACATAATACCCACCTCTTTAGCTTCTTTTGCACATTTGACACTAGTATAAGGTTTCACAGCCTCCAATGTATCAAGTCCATCAATAATAGGATCAGGTGCCTTATATCTTGTAACCCGGGTTAATTCCTCTGGTATAGGATTAACATTATCCTGAGCATCAGGATTCTCCGTTTGCTCCGGTCTTGGAGTCTCATTCCCTTTCTGAAATAAGATAACAATTTTAGATTGCAACTAGTATAGAAAATGTCATAAAACTCAGTTGAGTTAGACAGTTCTAATCAATAACTATATTATAAAAACAAAATAATTATTTTGATTGTACTCATGGTATCTAATTGTTATAATACTGTAATTGTGTAGATTTTTCATAATATACTATGTATTTAAGAAATGACTTTTTTTTATTTCAATCCGATTACGTCAATAATTGGATGGGAATATATCCCATCCAATTATTGACGTAAGTCTTATCTATATCACACACCTGCAATTATTGCTAGCAACTTTGCTAAAGTGCACTAAGATTTAGTTTTAAAATATTAATACCTTACCTTAAATACTAAATATAAATAATCTTCAGCATGAATAGTTCAAATAAATACAGAAGAATTTATAGCTCCAAACTAATATAATAGCAAAAACTAAAACCAGACTACATGAAAAACTAGCTTCCTAATCAATAATTTTCAATATATTAATGTTTAAATATACAAATTTTGTACTTACATCATTAGCCCATTCATGTCTATACAAATGACGTCTTTTGCGAGCTGGTAATGGTGATGGATTATCATTTACAAGTGATTTACTCTTGAATATAGAACCTTTCTTTTTAGTGATGACAAGCTTGACACTTGGTTTATCTTCTGTCTGTTCTTCACTTTCACATACTTCACTAGGTGATTTAAATACTTCTTCCTGCTGTGATTTTTGAGAATCGTCCTCAAGATTATCATTAGGACAACTGTTATAAGCAGAATCTGATGATTGTGTATTAGGCTGAATATTAAATTGCTCATCACCTAACTTCTCATTGGATTTTTCTACAATATTATCCAGTGTTTCTGTCTCTTCTTGATCAAATTGTTCATGTTCATTCATTGGTGCTTCTTGAATGTCATTATCAATATTTTCTTGAATATGATTTTCACGAGGAAGTTCAATACTGTAGTCTGGACTTGAATTTTTATTTTTATGCTTTTTATGAATTTTAAGTTTTAGACATTCTACTGGTTTGAACTCTTTACTATCTGAGAGTATATCTATCAAATCATTTTTATCCACAGTTAGTTGTGATTCCTGTACAATATTATTAAGATTTTGTGGTTCTGGGGTTGCTGGAAGAGGGTCACTTGGTATGGAATCCACTTTCTTTCTGCCCCTTCTACTTTCTCTTTTAAGGTCACCAATTGTCTTAGTTGTATGTTTAGTGGAATATCTTGTAGTTAAAGCGTCTAAGTAATCATCATTTTCACTATAGTTTATGTTAGGCCTATTTCTTCTTGATCTGCCTGTGGTTTCAGGTGGTTTTGGTTCTGGAGGTTGCTCTTTAGGCTGCACTTCTAGCCGTGGTGATTTAGTCAATGGTCCAGTTGAATCTAATCTTTCCAATTCAGATTCTATGTCATCTACAGCTGTTGATTTTCTTACTATTTCTGGACCACTATCATGAGATGGAGAAGCTAAAGTTTGATAAAGATCATATGCATCGGATGATATGGATACTTTTTTAGTTGAGTCTTCATCAATGTTTTTGTGATGTCTTTTATGTGATTTATGTTTTTCCTTTTTCTTTTCTTTTTTAGACTCTTGATTGAGACCTGAGCATTTTATTGTAATTTTAAGACCTTCATGCTTAGGAGAACATATTGTTTCCATAGATGGACTTTTCTTGTGATCTGAGCCAAAATCTGAATGAGTATCTAAAGAGGAATGTCTATCAGAACTAGGTGATGTAAGACCTTCATTGGAGTCAGTACTTACAATTCTTGATGTGCCTTTTGATATTCTTAGTACAATGGGAGGTGGTTTACGCTCCTCACTTGCTGCTTTACTAGTAGATGGACTTGCAACATCAGTTTTCATGGGAGTTGGACTAGCAATTACGGGGCTTGCTTTGGGGGAAGGTATTTTTGGGGAGGCAACTTTGGGAATCAAGGGTTCATATCTACTAGTGAAATCAGGTATTGGGCTATTACTACCATCTTCAGCATAATTTATAACTTTGTTACGGTTACGAACCAAATATCTTTTATTTGGTGGTTGTGAATTATTAGAGGTAGGATCTTCTTTACGAGAGGCCTTAGTAGCCATAGAGTTCTTTTTTGATTTACTCTTTTCAAAACTCCGCCTTGGTAACTCAGGGGAGGATGAATCTCTATTGTATGCTCTGCTTCTTTTGGTTGATTTCTTTTCCCTACTGTTAGATGGATGTTCAGGAGAGAGTGGAGCTGCAGGTACTGGAGGTGCATAAGTAATTTGTGGAACAGGTGGATAAGGCTCTGCATTTCGAGATTTAAAGAATTTCTTCGGTTTGGGTGGTGGTTGTTCAGTTTCTACTGCTGGTACTGTCAATGGACTATTCTGATCTTGCACAGGCTTTTTCAATATGTTATTTGTAAAAGCTGTAATAACAAAGTAAACATATTTAAACAATCATACTTATGCTAGATAAGCTAACTAACAAATATTTAGGGACTTAAATACTTAGGAAACAGTATAATACATTCAAAACTTAATGTCATAACTATAACCTGCAAAATTATGTTTAAGGCTTAATTACCTGCAAAAAGTTAAAAATGATTGAAAGATTATATTAAAATAGAAATACGGTTGTAATGTGATGAATTGTCTTACCATAGGGAGCACTTCTAATCGATGTAAAGCTGGTAATACCCCATTTACCTACAGTACCCGCGGAACGGGCTGCTGTAGGGCAATTGCTATTTTCTCTAAAAAGGGCACTATCCAGCGGCACGGCAACACTGCCGGCACGGCCTCTGCCCCAGCGCGACATGGTAAAAATTTCATCAAAAAGGTGACTGTGGCACCCCTTTCCAAATCAATCACGTCCTCAAATGTCAAAGCTGCATGTAGCACATGCCGCTCGTACAGGTCTCACCAATTATTCGTAACTGGTTAAATGTGTCTATAATCACATCAAAAAGAATTGACAACTTTCTCCAAATGATATATCAACACAACTCGTAAAGATAACACACCCGCCATTTTTACGGGAGCCAAGTACTTTTCCCAATTACTCTTACGAGAGCCAATATGACACCAAGATCACGTCACAAATATTATATACACACAATATCAAACTTTTATCTTTGAAAATACGAGGTAGATTAATGTTAGTAAATTAATATTATTATGACAACTGGGGCACAAACTGCGATGTTGTCATCTCATAACACAAGAGGCGCCATATTGGCAAAACAACGAGAATTTACTTTCAACAGCCAATCACAGCAATGGAAAGGCGTTTTTCAACCATAGACAAAAAATCAACGGAGGATATGATAGTTGATATTAACAAATGTTTTTAATATAACATAGTCTATAAAATTAATAAACTGCGGTCCACGCTACATGTACACGAATCTACAGCTGAGTGAATGTTTTTTTATTTTAGTTGTTCATCTAGGTAACCAATAATTTTGAGTGATTTCATTGAATAATATTTTACCATACTTTAGTACAATCCAATTATTTAAGAATTTACAATAGAAATTTATTTGGGTTGTGCTCTTAGAATTATACTAAATAAATAGACCAGTATAATTATGTTTCTATTAAAAAAAATTAGGTAAGTCAGATAATTTCGATTAAATTTGAAATAAATGCACAATTATAATAATTACATAAAATCAATATCATTAAATTTTATACATCAAAATGTTCATCGCCATATCACCTCCACCATGCCACCAGCGAGGGGCACAAGCTTATTGTAACTATGTATGTTAAATCAAAATTAACTTTATTCAAATATGACTTTATAGAAAACTCTTTTGAATCGTCCAAATTTTTTCCTACCACCCATTCAGGACGTATTTTTTACTGATAAAACGGAATGGGTGGAAGAAATTTATCAGCTTTATTAAAAGTAACTTGCTTCCGCCCAAGGCTTCGCCCGCGTGAAATTAGTCTTTGTCAATCCTGCTCCCTTATGTCTAAGAGACTCTTACAGGCGGCCAGCCTCAGGTTGTGTGCAAAAATATTTTGTTTGTTTTGTTTCTTATGACATGATATTTGACGAACTTGCATACTAACTTTCAACCCTTATTTCACCCCCTAGCTGGTCGAAATTTCAAAAACGCTAGAACAAATGTTTAATGATTTCTTTTCAAGTGCTAAAATATAAAGTTTCATGGTTTTATATTTTAAAATTAAGAAATCCCATACAAACTTTCAACCTCTATTTCATTCCTTTTTTCGAAATAAAAAATAGCCTATGTTCTGTCTCAGGGTCTAAAGATTGTCTGTACCAAATTTCATCAAAATCAGTTGAGAGGTTTAAGTAGGAAAGCGTAACAGACTGACAGAGAGAGTTACTTTCGCATTTATAATATTAGTTGGGATAACAACTTTACAATAAATTATGTCGTTACCACCCAGTGTACATTATGTTTACAATTTATACGGGAAAACAAATATTTATACTTTAGAATGTTATGTCTTCAAATCAAGACCAAGCATTGGTATCATTTATATTATATGTATTATATTTATATGTGATCATTGACTTTGTAATATTCCTTACTCATTAGCGTCTTGTCAACATTAACCTTCAAGTTACGAAAAGATAATTCAGCTATACTATCTGGAATCTTATTATAAGACTTTATACATTTGCTCATAAACGAACCTCTAGTTGTTTGTAGCCTATATATTGGAACGGCAAGTTTATATAAATTTCTTGTTTAAATTATGCATTTGAAAATTAGTATGAAATGTGTACAATTTTTATACAAATAAATCAAATTTTCATAAATATACTGGCTCGCTAAAGTCATTATATTAATCTCTTTAAAAAATCTCTAAGAGAATCCCTTGGTCGTAAATTATAATTAGCACTGACTGCTCTTTTTTGAAGAACAAAAATGCTAGCAGCCGACCTCCATAATAATAAACCATAGGACATGACACTGTGAAAATAACTAAAGTAAATTAATCTTGCCGTTTCAACATCTGTAAGTTGTCTTATTTTTTTTTACAGCATATTCTGCAGAACTTAGTCCATTTGATAAGTTATAAACAATGTAAATATCAATCAAGGTTAAGGTTTCATATTTACATTTATTTAGCTACGAATTGCGCAAAAATTCATGAAAATAGGTTGTTTTGTTTCATACTATAGGGTATACAGTCAATATAAATAAAGTATATATAAAGAAACAAAAATAATTGTACATATTACTGTTATTTATTATTTTATCAAAAATAATATGTTTGTAGAGAGTATATTATACATTTAGAATGCTAATGTTAAAGCAATATATTAATATAAAGTGTTTTGTATTTTCACATCTCATATTATCTGTACTTGTACTTATTTTCAATCGAGTTTGTCCAATAGTTTCTTAATAAATAATAGTTACGTCTTTTCTAGTGCTATTTTACAAACGATATATCAACGTGCTAAATAAACGTAAAGCGTTAATGTTAGTTAAAAGAGTCTCTCTATCTTTGTCTATGGCTTATTTGTAATTTTTTAATTTCGTTTGTTTAACAGAATGTAAACGAGTCAAAAGTTATACAACCCTTTCTAATAATAAATTATCAATACTTAATGGTCATCACTATTACGAAACGGTTTATATAGGTTCAGATCCATATATTTACATTATACTCTGTAAAATATAGCATGAGTCCTATGACAGTTGATGTATTTCCACCCAGCATAACATTGTACTAGCGGCCATTATTGATTAACCATTTAAATGAGGTTTCAAAGGTGACATCATGTTTCATGGTTGAAACAATCATGAAAAACATTATTTGCAAATAATACCTTTACTAGAAATAAATTAATTTGAAAATATTAAGATTCCATTACAATTTTTGTTGACGAGTTTAAAAATTTATTTATTTTAAACGCTGCAGCAAGGTTACCTCTATGGTTCCTTTAGCCAGTGATGGGGTATAACAGCAATTGAATTAATTATATGAATTCCAATTAGACGTTTTGACGTCCATGCTATTAGGAATCACATTTATGGATACTATGCACGCAGTGAGTTACCAACACGTCGGAAATTGCGCACTTCTCTCGATGATGCCGGGTTATTTAAAGGTTCCCTGCCCTCTTTATCTGCAGTATTAAAAGAAGTGGGATTTAAATACCAAAAGTCGGACAAAAGGAAAGTTCTGATGGAACGATCTGACATTGCTCTTGCACGCTGTGACTTCCTTCGAAAAGCAAGACAAATAGAAAACTGGGATAAAGTCGTCTTTTTAGATGAAACATGGTTAAATGCCAATCATACGGTATCAAAAATATGGACTGATAATACAGCGAAATCTGTTACGAAGGTACCAGAAGGCAAAGGCCAACGGCTAATCATATGTCATGCAGGGACAGCTGAAGGATTTGTGCCCAATTGTTTATTGGCTTTTAAGTCGGTAAAGTCGGTTGAATATCACGAAGAAATGAATTTTGAAAAATTTAAAGAATGGTTTATGGTACTGCTAGCCAATTTGAATGAGCCATATGTGATAATAATGGATAATGCACCTTATCATTCCGTGCAAATAAACAAACCGCCCAGTACATCGAGCAGAAAGAGTGAAATCATAGAATGGCTCCTCTGTCAGGGTATTGAGGCTGATAATTCGATGTTAAAGTTGGAGCTGTTGAGGCTTCTCAATTTAAATAAGCCACGCACTCGAAAATATATCGTGGACGAGCTCGCCAAGTCCTATGGTCATATCGTTCTCCGTCTCCCACCCTATCATTGCCAGTATAACAGCATAGAAATGATATGGGCCCAAGTAAAAGGTTTGTAGTTTTATTCATCAAATTTTATATTACTACGTCTAACATTTTATAATTCACCGACTATTATAAAGTAAAATATTGTTCACAGGTTATGCTGCACGAAATAATACCCATTCACTGCTAATAAAATTATGGGTTTATTAAAGGATGCGTGCAATAATGTTACACCAGAGAACTGGAGAAGTGTAGTAGAAAGAACCAAACGCTTAATCAATGAAGACTGAGAACGTGACGTACATTTTGATAATTTCAGGGAAAATGAATTAATTATAAATCTAAGAGATTGTTCCAGCGAGGCCGAATCTGAAAATGAAGAGAATTTAGGTTGCACCTTATTATCGGACTCTGATTAATAAATATCTTCATTTCAATAGTATTCGTTTTATTTAGTATCGCGTATCTTTGTCTCTCCTTTTAGGCAAAATGTATTGAATGGATTTGGATTAAATTCTTCAGTAATATAGGTTAAATACATGATTAAAATAACGCATTAACAAGTTGATTTTGTACCAGCTTTCGTAACTCTAACATGTATAAAAATACCGAATCAATTATAATATTTGATTCGATATAAAAATCGAATTTCGAATTACTAAGCACTTCTCTAGCAAAGCCATTTTGACATGTCCAGGACCCATGCTATATTTTACAGAGTACCTATAGTATGTAATAAATTTATGGTCAGATGCAAGTCGTTGGCGGCAGTTATTACAACAGTAATAACCTATAAGCAGAAGTAACAACTTCTGCTTATATGCTCAAAAGGCTGTTAAGTCATTACTAGTTAGAAGTATACATTTGTATATAATACGATTGGATGAGTGGTATTTTGCATTATATTTCAATAAGAATATAATCTTTATTTATGCTATAATAGTTTCCCGGGTTGGGTGGACTTCCGGTTAATTGCCAGCTTGCGCGGTTGTGTTTCCTATGAAGGGAAAATATTTTTAGTCAAATATAATTAAAGGAGATTGACCATTTTAGTATGGGCAAATGTACTGACTTTTTTATTTTTGTGTCTGGATGAAAATGCTTTTAATTGGTTTTATAATAATAATAAATGATAATTACCAACTTCTGTCAAGATTCACAATGGGAACGTTGAAATAATCCAGAAAATAAGTTTGTTTTTAGGTTATAATAGTTCCGAGGAAATGCACAATGTAGGCAGTAAGTAATAAGGTTTGCATTAGTTTTTTGCGCTGTTCTCGTTTAGTTACACTATTTTGTGTTAGATCATTAAGTACGTATCTAATATGAGTCATACATAGTAAAGTATGAAGAGATAATATCTGAAGTCATTAATGTTGTATATTTTTAACGTTTAATAGGTAAGTATGTATAAACATTTATTTATCACTAGTTTTGAAATGAAGGTGATGCTTGGAGCCTTCGCAACCGGCGAGCGTGCATGACAAGAGTTATGAATGTCAAAAAGGCAAGTGAGGTATGCCAGGACAAGCTTAAATGGCTCTGTTGTTCATGCCTACCCCGCAAGGAACTTGGCATGATGGTGTGGACCATATTATAAAAAAATAATTTGGTATTTATTATCATGTCTATTTTTAACTATTTAAGAATATACCATTGATAATATGAAATTGGGACAAAGTGGTCGAAGTTGAACTATTGAGAACAAGGATATAGCCATGATTTTGAAAAAAACTATTGTCGGTAGTTCTGCCTAATAATAATTATTAGAAGTAGCAATGATTTGGAAAGAAGTAGGTAATACTTGCCTATTTCCGTGGGAGGATGGCGTGACCTATATAATAACCTATATAATAGGTAGGTGGATACAAATTCAACTCGACACATTAAAACACACTAAACTAACAAACACAGACTGTCAAATATCAAATCTAGGGATGTGATCTATGAGATATGAGATAGATTGAAGATTTATGACAAAATCAAAATAGTTTTTTTTTATCAATTATTAGAATAGATCTAGTGAATCGAATTTCACAAATAAATATCAGGATTTTCTGTCATAAGAATGAAATATGAACGCAACACATTCAGTTTGATTTAAACCGCTTGCGCGGCGTTATTGTGTTTTCTAAGACGAAAGCATGAATGGTTTGGAATCGATTTCAGATTATAGTGTTAACAAACACAATAAAGAAAGTATTTATTTTGCCGTTGCCGAGAGCATAATAAAAAAGATTTTTTTTTATTCTGCATCCATAGAGGGAATAGACCTTAAGCAAAGCGATTCGATTGTCGATTTAGGTACATAATCACCCCACAGATAATAATCGATTGATTTCTATATTCCAGAAAATTATTACCAAAAGGAATGTTTAAGCAGAAAAGACAAAATACTTAAAATATTAAGTAGATAAGACTCATGCTTGAACACGGCTTGAGCGATACAGAAAATAATGAAATGAGCATGATATATTTAAATCCAAATAATATAAAAATTGCAATATAATTTATATTATTTTAATTAATTACTCCTTTTATTACTTTTGAATTAATTACTTCTCAATATGATCAAATTTTCTGTCTAATTATAACATACCAAGACATTGAGTCTGTGTCAACTTCGGAGTGAGATCAGAGTGTCATTGTTTCGGACAGTTGCACATTCGGTGAATTTATAACTTTTTTTTTATTTTTATGTACAAAGAGGCAAACGAGCAAGACGGGTTACTTGATGGTAAGTGATTCACCGCCGCCCACGTCACCAGCGACGCCAGTGCGTTGCCTACCCTTCAGGTAAGAATATGCTTTTTTCTTGAATAACCCAATGTCGCAGTTGTTGGGGAAGACAGCTGATGGCAACGAGTTCCAGATATTTACTGTGCGTGGCAGAAAACTGTTTTTAAAACGCATTGTAGTGGAACGCGAACCATCCAGATGGTGCGGATGATAGTTCCGGCGAGACGATCGGTTGCGAAAATCAGCGGCTTCTATTAAATTGAACAACTCCTCGGAACACTCCCCATTGTAGAATCTGTAAAGTATGCGTAGGGAAGATAGATCCCTACGCAGTGCCAAAGGATCTAGCCGATCGGCAAGTTCAGGATCGTCGACAATCCGAGATGCCCTACGTTGGATTCGGTCAAATAGAGATAGCTGATAACCCGGAGCCCCGCCCCAAAGGTGGCAACAATACTCCATGTGAGGCCGCTCCTGTGCCTTATACAGTTTAAGGCGGTGAGCCGGCTTGAAGTACTGTTTGGTCCTGTTGAGTACTTCGAGTTTTTTGGAGGCCATTTTAGCCTTGCTCTCCAAATGACCACCAAACTGTACAACACTCGAAATATCGACGCCCAGAATGCTAATGTTTGGCTTGGCACAAAGGTGAGTGTTTCCGAAGAGTGGCGATGCGACAAAGGGGGCTTTTTTAGCGGTGAACGCGCAAACTTGAGTCATAGAAGGGTTAAACTGGACTAGATTTAGTCCCCCCCAATCGGAAATCTTCACAAGGGATGATTCGATTTCAGACACAAGTTTGTTCCGACACTCGTCGACGTGATCCCGAGAGATATTGCTGCGGCCGAAATACAGTGCATCCACGGTACTGTCATCCGCATAGCAATGAATGCTACTGGTATGCAACAAATCATTGATATGCAGAATGAACAATGTCGGGGATAACACGCAGCCTTGGGGAACACCAGCATTTACGGTCCGGGGGTTCGAGCATGAGCCGTCTACGACGACTTTAACTCTCCGTTCCGCAAGGAAACTGCCGATCCACCTACAAAGTCTCTCAGGAAGCCCATAGGAAGGAAGCTTCGTTCGATAGTAATGAAAGAAAGA
This sequence comes from Scirpophaga incertulas, assembly GCA_036419045.1. Classification (NCBI taxonomy): domain Eukaryota; kingdom Metazoa; phylum Arthropoda; class Insecta; order Lepidoptera; family Crambidae; genus Scirpophaga; species Scirpophaga incertulas. Next base: position 25,206,555 of record CM071630.1, on the reverse strand, counting down.
AAGAAAAGAAAGAAAATACGTTTATTCTGACACAACATAATAAAAAGAAACATTACAAATTTGCCAGCGGAATTGTCTCACGGCTGCTGTGCCAAAACAGGTAGCCAATTCAGCATATTTGTCAGGTTTATTAGGCCTGACGCTGATTTTCTATTGGCGCCTTAATCTTTTCTCTTCTCCGACAGCTGAATGTGAGTAATTCAATTATACCAAAATATATAAATATAATATTATAATAATAAAATAAAATATATAAATACAAATAATAGATACGTTTTAAGTTACGTTAAGTTAATAACTACATAAATATTAAATAATATAATACGAAACATACATACATATCTTAAAATACTGTTTATGAATAATGATAAATAACTTAATATAAATATTTAAGAGTTACTATATGAATGATATATTTACGTTATAATTTTCCATTTCGCTCTGCGCGCTTAGTAGATAAAGTTTTAAACGTTTTCTAAAAGTATTTATGCCAAACCCGATCGAAGGCTTTCGCTATGTCCAAACTAACGCCCAGTGCCTCACCCTTACTCTCAACCGCCTGCGCCCAACGGTGAGTTAGTAAAGCCAGAAGATCACCAGCTGATCGGCCTTTGCGAAAGCCATATTGGCGGTCGCTGATCAGCTGGTGCTCTTCCAGGTAGCCCATGAGCTGGCGGTTGATTATGGATTCCATAATTTTGGAGAGTAAGGATGTGATAGCGATAGGCCTATAGTTGGACGGATCTGAGCGGTCGCCTTTTTTAGGAATCGGATGTACTAGAGCCGTCTTCCATGAACCGAGGACATAAGAGTGTCTGAATAAGCGCGTTAACACCGGTGCCAGCTCTGGAGCACACACCTTCAGCACAATAGGAGATACTCCATCGGGTCCACTCGACTTGTTGACATCCAGGGAGAAAAGTGCTTTCCGCACAGCACACTGTGTGAAGCGGACTTCCATCATTGTGGTTTCACACCTCGGGATGTTAGGAGGAGTGTTACCCCTGTCGTCAAAAGTCGAGTTTTCCGCAAAGATAGAGCCAAGAAGATCGGCTTTCTCCCTTGCGGTATAGGCCAACCATCCTCCCCGCGCAAAGGCGGAAGCGTCGACCGACAGAAATTACCCTGGACAGCCTTGGCGAGAGACCAGAACGCACGAGAGCCAGATGGCAGACGTGCCAGTCTCTCGCCAATTCTCCCAACGTAATTCGATTTCGCCAATGCAATTTGCCTCTTAAAGAACCTGGAAGCAGAGTTGTATTTCTTCTTGAGTGAGTCAGAGTTTACATCCTTAGCGGCCTTTGCCCTAGCCCAAGCTTGGTAGCATTCCCGCTTGCGACGTTGTGCGTCACGGCAGGACCCGCCAAACCAGGGCCGAGACCTGCCACCGACGGGCACCGCTGAGCATGGAACAAACAATTCCATGCTCTGCAGCACGACATCGGCAACCGAATCAGCGCAGGTGCTAGGATCCTCTGACTTGAAGCAAATCTGCCCCCATGGGTAGGATGCAAAGAAAGAGCGCATCCCGTCCCGGTCTGCTGACCTGTAGTACCAAACACGTCGTCTACCAGATGGAAGTGGTTGCGATGAGACGGTGAGAGGCACCACGCTCCGAACTAGGCAATGGTCCGATGACCCGAGAGGAGCATCGACCCACACCCGAATGGGTTTGGGGCGAGAGGTCAGCAGAAGGTCCAATAAGGAAGGCGAATGGTCTTCCAAATCCGGCACACGTGTGGGAGAAGGTACCATCTGTGTCAGACCATTGGCAATGGTAAAATCGTGAGCAGACCTTCCCGCGTGGTCAGTACGTGGTGATGGTGACCCAAGCCAGGCAGAGTGGTGGGCATTTAAGTCGCCCAAAACCACAATTTCTGCGGTAGGAATCAGCTCAAGTATTCTGTCAGTAGACACTTGCAGGTGCTCGAAGAGCCGGTCAATTTCCGAATTTCCGCTATGAGATCTGTAAAGGTACGTGTAGACGCGAATGTGATCCTCACAATCAACGCGCACCCAAAGGATCGACAGGTCTCTGCCTTCAAGACTACTGAGCCTACGGTAACAAATTCCCTCCCTAACGTACACACACACGCCGGCGCGTGGCACAAAAAAGTGCAGGCTATAGGCCGGGTACTTTAGATATGAAGTGTCCGTCGGGGAGGAAATCTGCGTCTCCGTCAAGAAAAGCAAATCTGACCTTTCCGTCTCGAGATGGTGGTGGACGGCATTTAAGTTCGAGTGAAGTCCCCTGATGTTAGAAAAATCCATAGCTAAAGTGGAGGGGGACTTCCTCGTGATTGGGCTCAGTTTGCACCCAGCAGCTGTGATAAACGACGCTTGATGTGCCCCCTCAGAATACGATGGGCAGCCTGAGCCAGAGCTAGAGGGTAGCATCTCTCGCTCTCGCTTAGAGAGGGATTCTCCAGTCTCTAAAAGACTGGTACCCTCCTGGGGTATTTTATTTTTATCACTTGTCGCCATCACAAAAAGAGCATAAGGGGTGGGGAAGGAAGGAGGAAGGTCACAGAGGGTGAGGAATTGTGGGACAGGGAATAAAAAGACAGGAAGGGGCTAACTGATACTCATCCCCACACGCAACGCAACAGTCCCTAGAAAACCTGTGTAGTATAATGAAAGTGCCAGTTGCTATTGGGCCCCGAGGTAGAGGGATAAGGGCGCCGGGATTCTCACTTACCAGTCGAAACACGGTGGCCTCTAGGAGGCCCCCACTTCACGCTGATTTTCTGTGAGAGGGTAGTGTTTCACCGGTCGATCCTGCCCACCTACGTGCTACAGCGAACTGGTGACATGGATCTACTACCTACAAACCCTAAAACTTGTCCCGCTGCAAATGCAAGACCGCGCACTACACATCCTCAGCGACTGATCAAGAGTTCTGACCGCCCCCCACCCTAGGCTAATTGTAAGAACGCGCCCCCGCCAGGTGTATTACGGTTGGCCCAAAAATAAGTGTGTTAGTTTTTTATGGAGGAATATGACTTCTTCTCGTCTGTGAAGCGATGAAGAAGGCTCAAATGAGATGATAGAGCAGCGATGTGACGACTGCTATCCTACTGAGAACTGAGACACTGGTGAAAGACTTTTGCAACTGATTAATGGGTTATTTGAAAATGTTGTAGTTAAGTAATAATTATTAGCTTACACAAAAGGCCCTTTTTCGTGCATTTGCGAATTTTTCCACAATTTATTCAAATTTAATAGTTTTAAAAAATCTCTTTACGCGATAGAGCTGCAAGTTTTTGCTGGCGGAGTGTGGAGCGCAAGTAAGTTTGTACTCTTTTAAGTGCTGAAAAAGACCTGCAGTTAGTAACATTCAATGTTAAAAAAAACTTAATATTAGCTTCACATTCGGAAACATATTGCAAGAAATATTAAAACTTTTTATTAACGGCTACATACCCTGAGGGTACCTTGAGGGTTCTAGCAAGACTAGAATGCTCGGCATCGGTGATTGATTTTAAAAACTACGACAAATGGAAGCATTTTTCTGCAAAGGTTTCTTCTAAATCACTGGCATATAGTTGTTTCAACTTATTTGCTTTGCTTGTAATAAATTCACTGTCATCTAGTTCATGTAGTTTCCATAAGAAACCAAACTTTGTGTTTACTGTACCTATTATAAATGATTTACCGATTTTTAAGTGCACTTTGAAACAATCAATAGCTGTATAATAATTACTAACGATGAAAGATCTCCTCCCTTCTACTCAATGTGGAGCATATTGAGGGAGGGGGGAGTAAGGAGGGGAGGAGTAGGGAGGGTTTTTAACTTCATCAAAATGAAATTTGAGTTTCTATCTTCTACTTATATCTATTTTATATGTCGTCACTTCGCATCTCTTGATTGATTGATGACCTTTGATTCAACATTTTCAAACTCTTTTTCGTCACGCGAAGTAGGTATTAAGAAATGCATATAGTGAAGTATTAACAAATGCACATATATCTCATAAAGAGTAACAACGTTCGATAAATCAAAAGAAGTTGCTTGTAGCTGAGCACCAATGATTTGAAACTTTACAAGCATCAGAGTTCCAAAAGCACAACATTATTGCTAATTCTTCCAAAATTCCTTTTGTTAATTTCTTCCAATATTGCTTTTGCTTCTATTTTGGTCTCTGATGTTCATTTTCGCAAATAGAGTTTAATGACCAACAATCGAAGCGCGCGTCGACCGATTCGAGACACGTCAGGATTTGTTTTACGCGCGTTATTTTAAATTTCAAAATTAATTGTCCGCCCCCCTGATCCTCGCGCCCTAGGCTGCAGCCTATAATTAGCCTAAGGGTTAGATAGATTTTCAGTAACTCTATCAGGTCTTGTTGTCATTGTTCAAACAACTTGAGGTGGTCCTAATCCTCTATATACAACAGATGATTAATGACGTTAACCTGTTTATAATAGTTACAATCTTTCAGCAAGTACTGATAGGATTCATTTAGAGTAGATAACCAAATGAGTAGGTTTTGTAGTGGTATCTTTTCTATAAATATGAAGTGGTGAAATAACCAAATAATTTGTACCAGTAAATGTATTCTATGATTTGTACCCATAAATAATTTGTGCTATGCCAAACATTATGTACCTATGAGCTTACCATATGGTAATAATACCACAAGTAATGCGTAATCGTTGTTTTGTAACGCGACGATGTCACGATGACAATATATAAAGTGTATAAACTTTAGCTAATTTAAATCAAAAATAAGTCAAAAGCAGTCCCAATGTTGAAAGTGTTTGGGAGCACAATAGTGTCAAATTCAATTCAATTACACAAATTATCTACAATAAAAACACAGCCTTGAAAGAATAACTACAGTATTTTATAATGCAAACACATATATTGTTTTTTAGAATATGTTATCATTAAATTTGCAATAATAAAAAAATATTTTTATACTCACATTAAAGAAGGATTATAATCACAATAAAAATTTACAACAAATACCGATTTGTTCGACTGTCATTCTTGTAATGTAATCTACCTTCAAAAAATATTAATCGAATCAGAAATTTCAGATGCAGACAGACCAGACAGACTGTTTTCACCACATCTTTAACGAAAGGCTTTGGTCGACTGCCTCATAAAGTTACTGAGAAAGAATTTCAGAATTCTATTCATTTTATACCAGGTAGAGTTGTATATTAGGACGTTGCCCTGTGAGTATGCGATCGGTTCTTTACCACTCTCGATACACTAAACTTCTTCTGTTCGGTTTATTACAGTTAAGAGTTTTGTTATTGCTATATGTTACAGACAAGCAGAATGTTACCTAATAACGTTAAATGGTCGCTTAGGACGTGTAGTTCATGTGTGTTCGAAAACAACAGTGTATGGTGCCAACTTGTGACAGAAGTTGTAAAATCACCGTGCCCGCTTATTTGACTGCCTATCTTACCCTTCGTACTGAAACATATCAATGGCAACATTGATGTTTATCGTCTTTCTCCAACCTGATGCATTTTAGTAACGCATTATCACATGGGTGTCTCCATTTCCAAGCAGAGTTACCAAATCTACTACGAAACCTAAGCGTATCGCTCAATTTCGGACACTTAAGGGTCAGGTCTGTATGTTTGTCGATGTATTTTATGTTGCTTTCAGTGTAGAGAGAGTCATCGTAGGTACTTTGTAATAATTATTCTTATTATTCGTAATTTATTCTTTGCGGTTTGTGCTGTTGTGTGTATTGAGGCACTAGCAAAGTCTCATTGGGACTGATTATAGTCTATCAAAGTTTCATTGGGACTGGTTATAGTCTCTGTCGGTGTGAAGTAGACGAAAGTTGCGCATAGTGTGAATAGCAAGGTGCACTCGTGATCGTGACACGGCATAAGACGTCGTAACGCGTCATTTGGAGACAAAAGGAATGTTAGACACGTTTTAGCCATGATAGATAGATTATATACATATTATAGATATACGTATAGAAAATATGTTGTATATAATAGGATACGCACAACGCGCACAAATTCCATTCAAGCCATAAGGCCACTAGGGCCAAGGCTAGGCTGAGTTTAGTCGGTAGGTCTGTTGGATCGAGCCGCCTCGATTCACCAGGAGTCCGACATAATCAACGCATCCCTGCTTGCCTGTTGCGTTGGTATCCATGAGGATTCTCAGCCTCCTCTCCTGAGGAAAAAAAAAAAAAAAAAAACGCGCACAACAGTATATACCGCACACGGCCATTTGACACTTGACCTTACATGTAACTTTTTGTCTAGTTATGCTTATGTCAAGAAAAATGACAATACAAATTACATAATTAAATTAACTTACTTTAGGTAAAGTTCCTTTGTGATTATATGAGATGCTTAGTCCGAGGTATCAGATGAGTATCTGGATATAAATTTAACAAATTAAAACATTCTAAGTAATTGATATAGCCCTAATCATATTACTATTGTTCTACTTATATGGTTTTTGCATAATTATGATAACTTTTACTTAATTATGATAAATACAGGACACATATGTGTATGACACGAATAAGAAACCTCGTATGTCGCTTCTTAAAGTAGGGTAATTGAATCACAACTTAATGCTTACTTGGGGCAGTGGTTTGTGAAATGTCTGATATTAACACCACCGGTTGATGGTAAACGTAATTATAAATAGGTACGTTGTGTTAAGTCGGACTCAAATATATGTTAACTGCTAAAGTACCAGTGCACACCGCCACTAACATTTTTAAATATCTCACTATAATTATACAAATCATAGGACGATAAACATGACAGAGAGAAAGACGGTCCTAGTATTGTATATTAATTGCCTGATTTGAGGAGTAATAAATGTACCTTTCACTTCTGCTTCATTTGGTGTAAAAAAATCTTATTTTATTATTATTAAACTCTATATTGCACATAAAAATTTCACAGGACTTATTTTAAATTGTAATCAATACATAGTATAAAACAAAGTCGCTTTCGCTGTATGTCCGTATGTATGCTTAGATCTTTAAAACTACGCAACGGATTTTGACGCGGTTTTTTTTAATAGATAGAGTGATTCTTAAGGAAGGTTTGTATGTATAATAAATGCATAATATAGTAGAGAAACACTGATAAATTTAAAGGTTTCTAATGTGATGTCGTAAATAAGCACGTTTTTTTGCGCTTATATTGCAAACGCTGGTTGAACCCTACGAGATAGACCAAAATAATGTACCACAGTATGTACAACTTACAAAAATCCACAAAAAAAATCCGCGATGGTATATGTCTATCTCTTAGGGATAACCCACCATAACCATTTTTCACTGCACCCGTGCGAAGCCGGGGCGGGTCGCTAGTAAATAATGTTTGAAAGAATCTAATAATATTTATTCACAAGTTCAAGTTGTATGTGTAAATATAATCAAAGTGCATCAATGCATGCATTTTTAATTTAGACATAGGTAGGCTTTTCTATCAAAATGTTTTTTTTTGTCTTTACTGTGTGGTTTATTGGTTCGATTCATATTACATAAATTGCAAAAGGTGTAGATAGAGATCTTCTCCAATATTCAGTAAAAATATTGAAACAACATAAAGCACAGTATGGGTTGCTTTCTTTAGTGGTCCGATGGCAAATTATTAGATAAAGTATTAGATCGCTGTACTATGCATGTAAAATTTCATAATCATACTATGTAAATACAAATACCTATGTGAATAGGTATTAGATACCTACGCAATATATTCTGATATAAACGTGGGTCGCCATCTTATAACGGAACTCGTGAAATTGGCGAGGGAATAAAAGACGCACTGCGCCTATTCGCCGCCCGACCATAAACTCGGGTCCCACCGAGCCCCTGCAGTCCCCACACGGCTTTTATAGTTTTTCATTACTCGAGTGTAGATGCCATAAAAATTGGATAAAGTACGCCAGAAAATTGCATATATTGCATTATGCTCCATCCTAGGCGTCGTAAAATTTACGCGATAGAATTAGATTCGGATGTGGTTTTACTGCATTATTTATGGCTGCAACAATAGGTTGGGTAACAACAACATATCCGAAGAAGGGACTAGAGCATCTTCAATAATATTTTTTTATATAGGTATGCAATGTAAACACATAGCAAGCCACATTAAAATATTCTCGTATACTCAACATTTTTGCCGTGGTATAGCTAAACAGCCGTTACCTACAAAGAAATCTTGTTTAAAGATATCGCGCGAATACCGCTGGAAAACTTCAAACTGTTGTAGCTTTTTGATTACAACATTTATTGACTTAAAGGTACCAAAATAGATCAAATAAAATCCTTTTGGACGATTTACCTCGATAATCCTTTTGTATATAGTTTTTTATTAAATAATAACGCATGTTACGTTTTAGTTTATCATCGACGGTGTCAACATTTTATGGGTCATTGACTAAAATGGCTACGTGTATTACAACGGCATTTTAGTGTACCTTTTTCGTAGAAAATTATACTCTGTTAAAAACGTTTAAAAATTATAGCTAATGAGTAACTAAAACGTCGTTATAGTATATGAGCGTCAATTAAGCTTAATATTGGGTAATAGGAAAACTAGAGATGGGCCGAATATTCGGTAAATATTCGGTATTCGGCAGATTCGGCAACTTTTTCAGTATTCGTATTCGGCCGTATAGTTCGGTTACATTGCCGAATAATTACCGAATAAACAAAGTAAATAACGAGTGTAGGTTGTTTCGTAATTTGTCGGTTTGACATCCTATACCAGCATTCTCAGTAAGCAACTAACAAAAAGATATAAATATGCGTCAAAATATAAATATGATATACATTATATATAATAAATATTTTGCAATAAACCGTAGCTTAAGTAAGAAAAACCAAAATTGTTTTATTAATCATTAACCAGCTTTAGCATTTGCATGCTCTAAATGATAGGAACATTTAGGTTAGGAACGATATGTAACGTAAGTAACTATTAAATTAATAATCATTCTAAAGTTTTTAAACTCAACATCAGTTTTAAACATATAATTTAAATTACGAGTAACAGTCTTCTTTCAATAAAGAAATAAATCAAATAAAAAGTAGTGTTTCTTCTTTCACTAAAATAAAACATAATCTCTTTTAATCGACCGAAAAGAATTTAAAATATTTAAATTGAAAAAGCTCCCAAAAGTTTAGTCCAATTTATTTATATAATTTTTATAACGTTTATTTTCATAAACATTCCCAGCTTTCGAGAAAAGTTCTTCACTATACACTTTATCTCGCTGTAGAAGGTTCTCCTGTAAATATTTGTCCAGTTCAGTTGCAACAGGACTTTTTAAATTATCGGTCGATATCGCTGGTAGCTTTGTTGAGGCAAATAATTCAAAACAGCTCCAAAAATCTGCATGAGAAGAATTTGAAACAATCTGAGCCACCCGATTATTGTCATCGTCTTCGTCAGTACTCTCATTATCACCGTTTCTCAATGCCTCGGCTAAAAATGACTGATTGCGAACCTGTATAAACCTGTTTATACAGGTTCGGTATTCGGTTCGGTTAATAATCTAAAATGCCGTTAAGGGCCATTAATCTCATTTTACTCTAGCATTTTCAGTTAAAGACATTATAGCTTAACAAAAGCGAGCATACGTTAGTAGAAAATATAATAACAGTAAAGTTATAGGTTATAGTACTTTAACAGCAAAGTAGTCTTCAAAATATCCATTACTGCAATCTAGAGAAGCAATGATATCCAGAATATTTGACCAACGTAGGTATGTGTTGACATACTTTAGCATCATTATTATATAGATTCACAAGGTAACGTAACGGCATTTTAAACTCTCACACGAAAAAATTCTATTTAATGGCAGTTATATACCGTTTTTTTTTACCAGGTACAACTTCCGTTTAGTGTCGCTGCCCACTGCGACAGCAGCGACACTGAACGGATCTCATCCCGGGCGCCCGCCACCAATCGCCCGGATCCAATCAAAAAGTATGAAATACGCAGAAGAATCAGGGCACGGTTAAATAACATTTACAAATATTACTAATTAGCTCTAAGTACATATGTAAGATCAGAAATAAAAAATAAATGTTGAAAATGTATGTTGATGATTGTCTTTTTTTTTTCTCAGGAGAGGATGACTGAGAATCCTTACAAGGAGCACGAAACGGCAAGTGTCACGGAGGCTATGTCGGACTCCACGCGACCAGACCGGTCCGGCCACGTGACCTACCGACTAAACTGAGCCAGTGTCTATTAAGTTCTAAGAACCATATAGGCAAATCGTGAGAGCAAGGACCCCTCAGGAGAGAGACGATGCAGTGCAGACCCATAAAAGGGGCTCAAAAGCGCTAGAAGAGGCGCGGGAAGCCTAAGTGGTGCCGGCCTTATCATGAGAGACATGAGAAATACCATGTTGGCGTCGTTGGTGGAGAAGATCGGGGGAGGTATTGAAGCCTCCCCCGAGGACGGTTCCCCTGCATCGGCAGGGGAGCGGACGCTGGGGGTTCTCGGAATTCGATTATTATCGTTCCCGGGGGCTCCCTATACATGCCTGAGGAAGGGCATCCAGGATGTTTTTAGCGGATAGTGTACCTTGGGCGCCCGCCACTGCGTGCGCGTACGCGTAGGCACGTGCGCGCACCGCGACGACGACGACCCCCGGCCACGGGAGGAGCGTGGTCCCTCCCGGGTCACCGTATGCGCGGGCGCGACTTACTCGCGCCCACCGGGCAGTTATATACCTAATTATTATTTTCAGCCCTATACTATACGAAATTAAAAAATGACAAAAACATAAAAATTGAAAATTTTTTGCTGATTAATATGAAATCATTAGTTAAAAATCAACTCAGATATCAAATAACGGTATTTTAGTTAAACCATGGCATAGATTTGAGCTTGCACGTCCAAAGTGGATCTCAAGCTCAAGAAATAAAGTTTTACACAATTTTATGACTATGTATTTCAAAAGCTTTGTTTATGTGCAGTTCGTATTTCCAGTACCTGTTTAGTAGTTCCTATTTTGTCTATAATAGCAAATCGACTCTACGACTCATGTAATAATATGTCTGTCACGCGGGGAATTTTCCGCCCCAATGACAGTCAGTCATGCAAGTAATATTTTCTTTGTTATTAGGTACTTAATATTCGTAATTTTAACAAGGTGGACTGATGATTTGGTAAAAACCGCAGGGCCGACCTGTGTGCAGATCCTTGAGGGAGCCTTATGTTTAGCTGTGAGTGTTTTTCGACTGAAATGATATCACTATAATAAATGACAAATATCTCTCATGATAAGGCCGGCGCCACTTGGGCTTCCCGTGACTCTTCTAGCGCTTTTGAGCCCCTTTTATGGGTCTGCGCTGCATCGTCTCTCTCTGAGGGGTCCTTGCCCTCACGAACCATGAAACAGGGAAAATAAAACAAAACGAACATACTTATTCGCTAAAGGTTAAGGATAAATTAATTCAATCTGATAACGAAGTAGCCTCCGAATTTGAAAGGTTTTTCCACCAAATACCTATAGATACTACTTGTAGCCTCGGATCATGTTCAAACGGTGCGGTCGCCCTCCTTGAATCAAATGTAAACAAGATTAAGGAATCTTGTCATTTTAGACATATTGATGCTGAATTTATCCTCAAAACTTTTAAATCACTTATAATAAGAAAACAGAGGATCTGTGGGGTATCTCAACTAATATTATTAAACCAATTATCTCTGAAATTGCGCCTCACCTAGCCCTAATTTTCAATAAATGCATTGATGAAGGGGTCTTTCCAAATCTTATGAAAAATAGTAAATTAATTCCACTTTACAAGTCTGGCGATAAGAGTGACCCTACTAATTTTAGACCCATTTCTATATTACCAGCCTTGAGCAAAATCTTTGAAAAGATTATTTATAATCAGCTATCATCTTATTTTACCCTTAACAAGTTATTTCATTGCAACCAATATGGTTTTACCAAGGGTAAATCCACTACAGACGCTGGAATTTCACTTTTAAAACACATTTTTGATGCTTGGGAGGGCAGACAAGACGCAATAGGTATTTTCTGTGACCTTTCTAAAGCATTTGATTGCGTAAGTCACGACACATTAATGAGGAAATTAGGGCATTATGGTGTGTCTATCAAATCACTCGCCTTATTAAGTCATACTTGTCGGATCGAATACAAAAAGTTGTTATTAATAAAACTGAATCTGCTGGAACTTCACTAGTTATGAGCGTGCCTCAGGGATCAATATTGGGTCCTTTACTATTTTTAATATATATTAACGACCTCCCTTACTATACAAGCACTTTATGTGAAACAGTGCTATTTGCCGATGATACTTCTCTTGTTTTTAAAGTTGACAGAGGCAGCAATTGTTCGGACGAGGTAAATAGTGCTCTATCAAAAGTTCTACAATGGTTTACATTAAATAATCTTTCATTAAATTCGAGAAAAACCAAATTTGTTAAGTTTTCTATACCAAATGTAAGGCAGGTTAATACACCCTTAAATATTAATGGTGAAGTGGTATCTCTTGTTGAGAGTACTAAGTTTTTAGGCATACACTTAGATTCCAGATTACAATGGTATACCCATATTGATGCTCTGTCAAGCAGACTTAGCTCAGCTGCGTATGCTGTTAAAAAAATAAGGCTTCTAGCTGATGTTGAAACAGCAAGGTTAGTTTACTTTAGTTATTTTCATAGTGTAATGTCTTATGGCATTTTGTTATGGGGATCAGCTGCCACCATTGAAAGTATTTTTATACTACAGAAAAGAGCAATTAATTATAATTTAAGACCAAGGGATTCCCTTAGGGATAAGTTTAAAGAAATTAACATTTTAACATTGGGGGGCAGTACATCTATGAAAATATAATCTATGTACACAAATATTACAATAATTTCATTAAGAATAGCGATGTTCATAAATTAAATACAAGAAATAAAAATAAGCTTGCTGTTCCAAATTTTAGATTACGTAAAACACAAAACTCATTCTTGGGGAAATGTATAACTTTTTATAACAAGTTACCACACAGTATTGTTAATCTACCTTTTAATAAACTTAAAACTCGAGTAAAAAAAACTTTGATGAGCAAAGGATATTATCGAGTCCAGGATTACTTGGATGATCGAAGTGTCTGGGACTAAAAAACCCTCGCTCGTTGAAATAAACAAATTGTTAATAAATTCTTAGGTAACTGTGTAACATAATAACATGTATATTTAACTGTACCTATTATAATAACCTTTTGTTACTTGTATAATACATTATTGCTAGTTTTTAAATGATTGTATGCGCGTGTCCTGCGGTTGATTTTTTTTTTTTTTAGTTGTGCTAATTTACACGGGTACCTGTTTTTGGTAATTTGTATCCTTCTGTGGCTTAAGGGTAGTCATACTCTCATTAAAATCTCTTCGGCAGTGTCGTGTGAGGCGGGTCGTTACGTTCCCTAAAACATGGTTGAGCGAAGCGATGGCTGGTTCATGCGTCATGCTCGTGAACGGGTGCTGCCAGCGGAGATGAGTCTGCTCTTTGCTATACTGGGTACTACTCGTATTTATTATAATTTTAATTTAACTTTAATATATTCTTTTAAAACTGTATGACACGGCATTCCTAATATAGGCATGTTTTCTAAATATTTTTTTATTAATTATACTATGTAATGGAAAGTGACTTCATGAATTATCAATATTGAAGTCATTTTCCAAATTGACGACTCTGTATCTATTTAATACAGGGAAAAAAAACAGCCCATGCTGAGTTTCTTGCCGGTTCTTCTCAGTACAAGGTCTCCCGCCGCCGCCGTAGATTTGCGAACCGATGGCGTAGCTTTTCGACATTCACAAGTGCTTGTAACAGCCCAGACTGAATAAATGATTTTGAATTTGAATTTGAATTTGAATTTGATTTGCCTATATGGTTCTTAGAACTTAATAGGCACTTGGCTCAGTTTAGTCGGTAAGTCACGTGGCGGGACCGCTCTGGTCGCGTGGAGTCCGACATAGCGTCCTTGACACTTGCCGTTTCGTGCTCCTTGTAAGGATTCTCAGTCATCCTCTCCTGAGAAAAAAAAAGACAAATCATCAACATACATTTTCAACATTTATTTTTTATTTCTGATCTTACATATGTAGGTAGAGTTAATTAGTAATATTTATAAATGTTATTTAACCGTGCCCTGATTCTTCTGCGTATTTCATACTTTTTGATTGGATCATGTAAAACCGCCGAAAGAAACTCCAAGCAAAGCCCACTCTGTCGCCCTTTGGGCAAATTGGAGCCATTGTAAGTAGCCAGATTTCGGTTCTATATGTTATTACTGGTAATACTTGCGATTCAAAAACTTTCATCAGATGTATATTGACCGACCGCTACCCAGCCCAGTTGGCCTATCTAGTGGACTGTTTGCTTTAGGTAAAAATACGCATCAAAATTTTTTAGAAAATTAATTAAAGTGGTTATTCGGTAAAGTTTCAGTGACACCAAATAGACAGAGGTTATTATAATGACATATTTCTGCATTTCTTTAAAGAATAATAGATCTCTTTATAACGTAATAGAAGCAAAGTGGTAAACAACGCTGATGTAGTTAAATATATTAAGTAAGTACTTAAGTTGTCCTTAATTACTGAACTCAACGGGTGTGTCGTATCATACACTTTTACTGAAGTCACTTGATTTAGAATGGCATGTATCTGATGGTTAATATCCCGTCTTAATTAATGTCATATTAATAACGTCTAAGTTACTAATATAAAATAAGTATTTTGATAAGTATAAAAAGGTAAAAGATTTCATTTGCCTAAATATCTGTCGTTTTGTTAAACGTGGTGTTTTAAAATTATTTTTGTTTGTGTACTAATACTTACATTATCTGTAATGTTCTTGACTCACACGAGTACATAACACACACACATAGAACTTTAATCACCGCTGCATATATGAATAGTTTCTGGCAGTAAACTGTTGGTAGTTTGTGTACTGCCATACAATTTTGCTTCTAAAAGTTTCACTATATTGGCTTACAACATGTCAAACTACTTTTTATGCCGGAACGTGTGACATCTCAGAAAAAAATACTTATATTTTATCACTAAACTAAATGAACAGAATCACTTTTGTGCATCCAAACTTAATTGAAAGCACAGCGGGCGGAATATACTTAATAAACACAAGGGAGATATCTTACTGAAAACTTACAAAATATTTGGGTTTAGATGTATCTGTCTGACTTACAATGACAAATTTACAACAACAAATTTTATTTTGTACAAATAGGAACATGCCAAATATACAATTGCGTAACTAACATGGTAAAAGTTAGTACTTATTATTGAACAACATTAATTTGTATGTGAACTGAATCACCGGCCCCTAAGGCGGCCAAATAGAATGGTGACATTACTGTAAGGGCGAAATAATGTAATTAATATTCAGATTGGGATTTAATATTAAAAACGTAAATGTATAAACGTTATATTAAATTATAAAAACGTAATATTAAAAAAAAGACATAATTTTGATATTTTATGAATTAACGGCTATATTTTAGTATTTTTAATGTTCTCTATTTATTGTCACTGTCATAATAAGTCCCTCCATTGTAGCCACAGCGCAAACATTAGAGATTTAGTGCGACCGTAAAGATCAAATTAGCGTTTTATGTTTATAGCAATACGACTAGAACTAATCACTTCTTAGATCGATATATCTCATCTCGATGCTTGTGTTCGGCTTTTATTGTTATGTACATACAAGAAAAGCTTTATGTAATTTCAGAGTGGGGTTGGTAATGGGAACAGGTCGTAAATGGAAATTACGTACGCGGTTTATGCCTTTGGATATTATTTATTAATATAATAAGAGGGTTCTATATTCACTTATTATATTTGAATAGCTTCGAATAGAATACAGCTCATGTAATTTGAATATGATAAAATGTTTTAGTGATATAACGAATGTTTTTATTTTTTATTTAGATGACTTTTGATAAAATTCTTCATCGTCAAGGAGTTGTTATTAATTTTTTATGTTATCTATAAAAAAAGATTATTGTATTTAATAATCAATGATATTGCATAATTGTGTATTATTAAATGTCATTAATAATATAATTTGGATTTAACGGTTTATAATATTTTATTTTAGAGAATAAGGATATTCTCTAAATTAACTGTTAGACTTATTTACAGATTTACATATATTGACAAATAAGAAGACTGTTTACACGATGGCATACGACGACGCCTACTTCATACAAAGATAAGATGTAAATTTGCTATACTGAGTGATTTCATACCTTACCTTTAAAAATAGATCACACCAATGTTAACTTTGTGGTAGAAAGATGTAGTTACCCAAACACACGACCTTGGGCCTGCATCCTGAAAAGTAAGATCGATATACTACTTGTAAGTATTCCTGAAAATTTTTGTTATCACCTCATGCCTATCTTAACTTGCATGTACACGGTTAAAATAGAGTGAGTTGTGTGGTAATATCCTCGACAACATTACTGCTGTACTGTCAGGCACGTCAAGGTAAATAGTTGAATCCGAAAATCGATGTTGTTGCGTAGACAATACAGGCGGGCTTAATGTCAACATGTAGTTTGATTTGTGGCCGTATTCGACATATATCTCCTTACATGTGGGAAACTATTACCTAACAGAGTTGCCCCCCTTTGCAGGACTTCCGAAACCCGATATGATGGAGTGATTTATTACTTTCCACTGTCAAAATATACAAAGGATAAATTTCAAGATGGCTGTAATTTCGTACGATAATGGCTTAACCATATTAACTTAGATACGGGGTCTCAGCGTCATTAATCGATTAATTGATTTCGTTAAACACTAATTTGTTTTAAAAAAATAATTTCGTTAAACGACACAGTTAAACGTTACATTTCTGAATATTTAACAAAAGTTGACGTTAATCGTTAAACCGATAATACGTGATGTTAATTACATATTGTTTTGATTGTCGTCTACTTATAAAAAAGGTTGGCTTGTGTTCTGGAAGTCAGTCAAGTCATCTGAAATACTCCCGCTCGCTCTATCTTTCGTACTGCATTTGACGACCGTCCTAAACGTAGGTACGTAAAGTTTCCTCGGCATGAAGCGGTGCGGGACATACCTATCTTTTTGGTAAATACTGGCATTAAGAATTAGTCAGTTAAAACTCTTAAATTTAATTTTAATGTTACCTTTAAAGTTAATTTGAGTTTGCTATGATATAGTCATACTTACAATGGTAACTACAGTTGCGATTAACTTTTTTATACGACTTAATTAAATATTAAGCAACTCAATGCATATATATAACAAAACCTACAGAAAATTAAAACATGTAAGTTCCAGGATGTCACTTTTATGCTCACAACTTTTTATCGCAGGCGTCCGCGTGGCTTTTTTATTTTTACGACGGACGTGTCCGCTACCGTCTACTCCAATTTATTTATAATGGTCTATAAAAGAAGAAAGTACATACAGTACGAGGGGACAAGTTCTTTACTGTATACGATAAAAGAGCGCATACCTATTTACTATGAGTGTTTACTAAGTCACGACATTCGAAGTATGAATCATAGGAAGTTTTACTTATGCAAATAATAATGTTTTAATCTTTTTCTTAGCAAAACAAGACGAAATTAAAGGAATAAGAAGCTATAAAATCTACTATTTTAATTAAATAATAGCTATTTCAGTCACTCGAATTCGCCGTCCAATACCTATATTACACAGCCTACGTCTATCGCATTAAACGCTTTCTTCAACCTTTTATTTTGCATCAAAATAAGTATCTAATTATTAATCTAAGGTTCTACTTAACTCTATTTCTCGCGTCTTTAATTTTAATATTAAATTATAATAATAGTCGTTTTTTCTACCTATTGAACTATTATAATATATATTTTGTATATATATTGTATATTAAGTATAATGAAGACATTAAAATATATTTAATATTAATTTCAGGATCAAATTACCATATAATCATATTTAGAGGACATTCACAACAATCATCTTTTCTAGTATTTACTATATCTGATATGATCGTGAGCTTCTTCTTTGCCTATGAAATGAAATGAAAAACAATGAGAAATTTATACTTTTGTTGTAGCGACACTGGTGTATATCAAGATAATTTATCATGTCTAACGTATAAAATATTTAAAAAAACGTGAATTTCTTACAAGATATTAATTATGATAGTCTAGTTATTAATGATAAGACTTTGTAATGTCTTTTTCTGACATAAACAGCGTTTTAAAATCTAAACTTAACGTTTTAAATTCCATTATACCTATTCATTTTAGCGTTTTTAAGCTACGTTATATTGTTTCGTACTTTACATTCCTTTACGTTAAAATTTGATTCTCTTCGTTCTATTGTACAATTAATTCGTCATACGAAGAAGACAAAAATACACCACTTTATACTAAGGAACTTTACAACTATACAAAGTGGCCAGGGCGTGCGGCTAGGCGACTGTGAAGATGGAATGTACGGTGCCTAAGAAAGATAATGTATACTTGGAGGATGGACGAGTGGCGGGCGCGTGCACGTTTGACATCTGCCCGGATTTAGCTGAACATGACCAGCTCTTAGGGACTTGATATACAATGCGGTCAGGGCGTGCGACTAGGGCGTTTGGAAAATAAAATGTAGGGCGTCTAAATAAGGAAAAACATAGCGCTGCCGACGCGCGCTAGAGTAGCCTACGACGCTTCTTTGCCATTGCAGAAGTATTGTGTAGACTCTAATGTAAGGAATTACAGTGAGTGGACATGCCGAAGGTATCTCTAAAATGACAATGTTTGTTGAGAATTAGGTAGATGAAATTATTTTTAATTCTATATTTAACAAGAGTACTCTTTTAACTGAGTAATATTCATGAACCAGCAGTATACCTACCTGCGTTTATTACTTCTGAAGATACATAAAAATGTTTGCGACGCTGTCGCAGATTGCTCAAAAATGCTTCATACACTGCAAATGCTTCATATATATACTAAAAACACTGCATTTGTGACGTTATAATTTTGTAAATTCGCCTAATTTGTACTATCGTATAAAAAAATTCAAAATAACTTTGTTATTTGTACGTTGTTCTGAAGATAAGTCGGCCTTTGGGCTAATTAACTTGTTACCTGTTAGTATTTTTTTTATATATAAAAATGATACATTTAATGTGAGAATATGTTCAGACATGTGTTCCTTTAATTAGAATCACGTAATAAATAATTACACATTTTTTAGAAATCTAATAACTATATTAATAAACAATAATTTAAAAATTGAACTGAAATTTCTATATACATATGTATTTTCATGAAATATAAATTGCCTAAATTAGATAATTATAGTATAACAACGGCCATATTCAGTCGTAGTCATCTAATAAATTCAAATTCAAATTCAAAATATTTATTTCAAATAGGCAATGAGATGTGCTCTTTTGAATAGTCCAAAATTTTTTTTCCCTACTCGGACCCATTCGGACTTCTTTTAGTTATAGAGAAGAACAGGCGCAAGAAACTCCATAACTTTTACAGAAGCAACGATATTTACAAAAATATATATCGTTACCAAATCATACAAAGGTCAACTTATAGGTACAAGTATAATTACAAGAACTAAGAAACATTAAGTCCATATTATCAGCTGCTTAAGCGCTGTCTGTATAGGCATATTGTGATATCTTAGTTACGAGTTTATCTTCTTACTCTACGATCCATTTTCCGGGAACAATTTTTTGTATGTGCTCTGGTTTTCATTTCTTGTAAAAAGTCATATCTTGTAAAAAATGTTGTGGTCTTAAATTGAGTAAAATTTTCACAAATGATGCCTACTTATCTAATTCGTTCTTAACTTAATCGCTATTACAAGTAGAGCCGAATTTGAATCGCGTAACAGATTTTTCTGAATTTAGATCTTAATCGCGATTAAACACGATGTTAAGACTATAGTTGTCATAAGCGTTTCAAAAAATTTACACTAGATTAGTTCTTACTTTTAACGATACTGAGCTGTTTACTAGTTACTTCATGTATTTTTTGGCAATTTAAATTCAGTACAGTTTACGTTCAAATTAGATTAACGAGATTAATTAACATTAAATATAAGCGGATTAAATACTTTGCCAATGAAGATGTCATTTTTTGGGTTCCGTAGTCTGTACCAAAAAAATAATAAAGTAGATATTAATCAGTAACCAAAGTTCAATAAGCAATATCTTATAGTAAATATAAGTCATGAAACAGAAGAAAAACTTTTGATCATAAACGTATTTGCAGTCGATTTGTGGTCAGTTGGTTGGTTACTTAATTACCTACGTCTACTAAAAGTTGTACGTATTTTTTTTAATATAATATCCACACAGCAACTTTTGACTTGTAATAATGGCGGTAGTGAAACGGAGTTTCGTAGTGCAAATATAAATCTAGTTGTTCGCTGACCATATATATAACATAGAAAAATTCTGTGCATTATTTAGCCTAGCAATCAACTAACCAACTAATATTTAAAATATTATTTATTTGTCAGTTATGGCTATGTTGGCTAGGTTCAACTCTAAGAATATTTTTGTAAATAATTATTTATTTAAAAAAATAGATCGATTTTGAAGACGGCGGTCGACATACGTTCCCGCCTATGAAATATGGCGGCAGCGACGCGCAATCGTGATTGGGTCTTGCTAGCGTGCTTTCTCTGTAGCCAACTGCCATAATGCGCGCGCATTACTATCAGGGCACAACTACTGCAAGTTTATTAGTTTTGGGATGTTTATATCAAAATGGCTGCCGATGCCCCTATGGCAAAGTGGTGGTAATGAAGCAAGTTAATTATATTACTATTTTTTGCGTCCCATTAGCTCTTAGTACTATTTAGTATAAATTTCATTTTTAGTTAATGCGTTGTTAATTCTATTTAAAAGTATCGGTAATTTTATTAGTACACATTTATAAATACAATTTAATAAAAAAATCTATAAATAAATCAAATGTGATCAACATACGTGGTTGCTATCAATCTCCTGCTTATATTTAAGCAGGAGATTGATAGCAAGTTGGACCTATTACGTAAGTAATTTGGTAACAATATTTTACCATCATTACTTTATATTTATTATTGTTAAATTATTTCCTCCATGTACTCATAGTTCGTGCTGTTTTGGTTGCGTTCACATTTGGATCTTAATTGTTTTATTGTAGATACTAGCTGTGCCCACGACTTCGTCTGCGTGGAATAGTAATTAAAAATAAGACATCAAATAAGACATATGTATTTCATAAAATTTTTACATTATTCATCTACGCTAAAATAAAGAGGAAAGATTTGTATTTTTGTATGTAACGAATAAACTCAAAAAGTACTAGACCGATTTTAATAATCCTTTTTTCATTAAAAAGCTACGTTATCACTGAGTAACAGAGGCTATATTTAGTACTAGATTACTATAGAAATCTTTAGAAATTCTTATTAAAACCAACCGAAGGTGTTTGACAAAATTAGCCATAAAATGTCTTTCATCGCATACGCTGCGAAGAGTATTAATGACTAGCTGTGCCCGCGACTCCGTCCGCGCGGATGTCGGTCTTCGCGTGGATGGTTTATTTGTCCATTTTGAGTAACTCTGACAATGACATCAAATAAATATCTATTGGACCCACATACGGCTAGGCCTATAATACTTAATTAAGGAGATCCCTCTATTGAGCTACTGCTGTTGAGCTTGCGTTCTGTAGTAAGTATTTTTTTCATAGTAATTCCGACCTTTATAAGTAGCATGAAGCAGTAAATTATTGACAGTGACGAAAAGTTTGCAATAATTAAAAAGTGATTGTGACAATGCGACAGAAAGTTAATTGAGAGCTTCAGCATACACAACATTGTTAGTGAGCTCGTCCGGAATATGAACATGAAGATTTCTTGGTAAAATACCAACCAATTCACGATGAAGACTTAAACTACGTACGTACTATATTTACAAATAACTGATCGGAACAGTCTTAGAATTGACATCAAATCCAGTAATCAAAAAGCACGGTTTAAAATTACACGCGTACAATATTAATTCCACACTAAACACGTCCGCACGCATCAAAATTCAGAATTTATATGCATCGCGCGGCTTTTTTTTTTTTTCCTCAGGAGAGGAGGCTGAGAATCCATCATGGATACCAACGCAACAGGCAAGCAGGGATGCGTTGATTATGTCGGACTCCTGGTACTGTCGAGACGGCTCGACTACACAGACCTACCGACTAAACTCAGCCTAGCCTTTGGTCCTATTGACCCTACTGGCTTTATTGACGAGATTCATCGCGCGGCGCGGAACGCCGTCCTTATATAGGAGTCGGGGAGGCGGGACGTCGTGCAGCCCGCTTGTGTCGCAAACGGTTCAAGCCAAATCCGACTTTCGGCGCTACAGGCTACGGCGCTGAATCCACTGTGTGTTCGCGGTTCTACAGAATAACGTCAATGAATAAAACTGAAAAATTAAGATTTTTTTTTCTACGTATTTTTCCAGGATAAAAAGTATCCTATTTTATGCCCAGGATAATAAGGTATAATTATACCAAGTTTCATCGAAATCGAACCGTTAGTTTTTACGTGATGCCTGAACATACAGACAGACAGACAGACAGACAAAAATTTTACTGATTGCATTTTTGGGATCACTAACGATCCCTTATCACCCTTTGCTAGTAATTTTTTAAATATATTTAATGTACAGAATTGACTTCTCTACAGATTTATTATAAGTATATAGATGTAATAAGCACTGTTTCTCAAATATTACTTAATAGGACACTATCACTTAATAGGACAATGTATATAGGTATACAATATATGCAGCACTTTAAAAATAATTTGTATAACATAAATTGTTCGTTCTGACTATGAAACTTCCGATTTATTAATAGTTTTGAGAAAAGCCAGAGAAAAATTTAGATTAATAAATTGAAAATAAAATTGTTCCTTAATTCTACAATAAATATAATCATACAACTCTCCAATTATTACCTACAATAGTACAACTAAGTACAATAGGATGATCGTTCAATTCGGCATTTTCGATAGACTGCATTCTATTTCTAATTCTGTGGTTTTGTATCCACGCCTCAATGGCGAACATGGATAGGTAGGTTCAATAACCAAGTAAGTACATAAATATCGTGATGATATTACTATTGTGACTCTATGTTACTTTCACCGCGTGCTAGTTGCTTATAAGTATATTCCAGCAGTATTGTCTACATTGTCGTAAAATGTGATCAGCGAATATGGCATCTATGGTGAGGTTAAGTAGGTAAAATAAAATTTTAATTGCTCCCATTATTTTCATAATAATCCCGGTCAGTGTCAATATGGAGAGATCGTACTTTCATTTTTTCGTTATTACCATCGCCTTGGTTTTACATGTCATCAATTAAGTTTATTCTGTCCTCGCCACTAAACAACAATCCAAAATCTGGTTGGTAGTGCAGATTTTAGGAATATACATATTCTAGAACATCTACTTTCCGATCCATCCCTCGGGTATATTTCAATCATGAAGTAGAGGTTTCGATGACAGTTTCCCATTATTGTTTCTTGAACTTTAAAGAGGAGTAACTGTACTCACGCAAATCATAAAAACTGTCAGACAATCACAGCTATATATACCTGAAAGTGGTGCAAACCGAATTTGCATAGCTTATCCAAAGCTGTCTTTAATAATTTACTATTTTTTTATAAAAAATGTGTTTAATGTGATTTGGAAAATAATGACATGATGTGGTAGTTTGATGTGCTGATGTCAGTACAATACATTCGCTTACCCAATTATAATATCAATTTTGCGTATGTGATATGACTGACTGACCTGGTTACTCCTACACCCGTTTGCGGAAAAATTGAAGAGCGCGTTGTTATCTTTTAATACGCAGTATATTACTTTTTTATTCTGTATTACTCCTCGATATTTACAAACACAAAACGTATTGTTGAATGTGTTAGAAAAAGCAGAAGAAATACAACAACAACAGGAAATGTGAGTCCAAAGCGAGTTGGACGCACATTTCCTGTTCTTTGCCGTACTAATATATTTTTATGTGATTTAAGTAGGTATTTATTTCTAAAGTGAATATAAATCTAAATATTTCAATATTGCTGTAATTGATATTGAGAAAAATAGACAAAAAATATGACGTTTTTTATTACGATTAAATAAATTATAGTAATTGCTCAGGTTCAGCAACGTTGTCCGTTGTTACGGATAATGAAATTTACTATAAGTGTACTTTTAGTATTGGTCCAACCCTTGTCCTCGTCGTATTTGTAAACTGCATCGTCGGAAAATTCCAAAAGTTGTATTGATCGAAGAAATTATAAAATCCGTCAAAGTATCAATCAAAATTAAAATAGTCTTGTTCAACATAGGCTTTTATCCGCTAGAGCTACTTTAAGAGCTACTTCAACTAGTAAAACTTCCTGCAACTCCAGCCACTGATATTAACCATAGAAATTAACAAGTCGAATTGAAATCAAGATATTCGGGCTTTACATAGTTCGAAACGTGGAAGGTCAGTTCGCGCCGGCTTTAGGTTTTCTTCAACCGCTGACTCCACTAAATAGGTATTCGATATTTAATGACCCAAGAAATTCGAGGAAGGAGAGTTTCGTCGAAAAGAATAGATAAGAAACTATGAAGGAATATTTTCACTGCTCTTTTTAATCTTTGTAATTGTCATTTACATTTTATAAATTAAATAAGTATAATTACTGATTGTATTAATGTAATGTAATACAATCATATGTATACCATATTAAATTTCAAATAGGCTAACGGCATATTTCTTATAGAATTGACTATCATATACAAGGCAAAGTAGCGTTGGTAAGCCTCCTAGGTATAGTTGTGTTCTTTATATAATGTACACGTTTCCGCGTCACCCGTGAGGTAGTGCACTTGGCGCGTTTTTATTTTCGTGGTTTCCCCGGTAGGCCTATTCCACGATCTAATGTGGTCCTGTTCAGATATCATATTGAAAATAGTACAATAGGAAATGATGAAAGCGATGTAAGTCATAATTGATTTGGAAACATTATTCGTCTGATTGATAATGATCTAATGGAACTTCAACCATGCCATCTTCTTCTTCTTCCTGTTGGGTAGAAGTAAATGTTCATCAAAATATTTGGGATATTTGACAAATTGCTTGTAAACAAATGTATGAATCATGTAGGTACTAAATACAAGTATACATGTTAAATAAAATATGATGGGAGCATCATAAGAGCTATCATATGGAGGTTCCTGTCAAAAGAAAATAAAATATTAAAAAAATGTCCACGACCGTTTTTTTTGGGTGCAGATGAAATTTTATAGCTGTAGGTAGCCAGAATTTTTTAAATCATCATCTTTTGCAATCGTTGTAACATCTATGTCTTACAGCGCTTATGGAGAGATACTTTTCCATACTTTGAAGCTCGTCTGCTCTCTTTCAAATTCAGTAAACCAACTTGAGGTTCTCTTATGACAGACAAAAGTCGCAGGAAGGCGCTGAATGCTAGCAGTCCAGGACCAATCGGTGTCAAGATCTTTGAGTCATATGTAAATACAGAAATATACAATAGTATGTGGATATAGAGGCGAGAGTCAACGAGTTCTTGATCAATGGTAGTTTGATGACCGATATGATATGAAAATATGCAAACCTATCAAAACCGTGGTTTTAGTAAGTTTTTGAACTTTAACCACGGTTTTGTTTTATTTTCTTATAATTTTAAATATTTTTATAATAATCAAATATTAGAATATCACGTCAATTAAGAAATAATATATATACGTAGATTTCCGGGGTTTTTAATTTTTTTTTTTATAAGTCACTTACTGATTTTCAAACCTTAGCTATAAGCATTCGAAAAATAATTGAAAAGAAAGCAACTAGATCTGCTCTAGCATGTCCCGATAGCATTATATATATTTTAGTGTTGAAATAAAAGTGTAAAAATGTCAGATAGCTAAAAACACTTGGCAAAGCTTGTTTTCGGAAGTGATTAGAAAATTACATGATGATGTATGATCAGGATAGATTTTAAGTTTGTAGCTTACTTTAGGTAAATTTCTAAAGAGATTTTTTATGAAAATGGGGTTATCAGTCACGAAACCGAGTTGTGGGATTAAATTACAAACAATTTTAGTCAGAGTATTGGTAGAGAAGGTTTCTTACCTTTTCTCCTCGACATTTTGAGACCACGGAGAAAATATATATATATATATATATATACCTCGCGACACAGAATAGTAATGTTTTTTGTGGATTAGATTTTTTATCGGTTAAAGAGATCATTTTAGATAAGGGAACAGTGTAATATATCGCGGTTAATAATGGAAACAGTGAGATAATTTGATGTGGTATCCTGTTTATCATCTGCATTCTATCCTCAGGTGAAAGGCTTAGTTAGAGTGCATCAATAGAACTCTACTAAAGATGTTATCTACTCGAACGTATGTCTCAGACAAATATTTCACCATATATATTGATATTTTAGGAGTTTAGTTTTAATCTGATTTTGAATAATTATCATGTTATTTTAGGTGCAAAATAGGAATACATCCAAATGTTATAATCTGTTGGCTAGGAAGTGGAGAAAAAGGAGTAAGAATGCTTAATAGAGAGAAAATATATCATAATAGGAGGGCAGTTAGGTAAATGCTTCGCGAGGAAGATTTGGTTTTACCTTATAGGTACGCCGAGAAGGATGATTCATAGATCAATGAGGTCTAATTCAAGTTGTCAGACGAGCATGTAATATAAATAACGTAATCAGGAAATTGAGCGATATCGGTCCATGTTAAAGACATTTTATGTTTGAGGTCAGTGAAAAGATGCAGGCAAAAATTTCGTTATTTAATTTTGTTTATGTATGACTACCGAATTATATATTATAAAAATAACTTATATGTAAAATAATATAAAAATAACTTATATGGATCTAGGGTAACGGATAGACATACAGTCTATCCGTTACCCTAGATCCCATTGCACAAGTCTTACAGAGCTTAGTTTGGGCTAGGTTAATTGGTGTAAGTATAACTAATATTTAAATAAATTTAATTAAAAATAAATATGCCTTGTAAGAATAGTTGATAATATTTGAAATGAGTTATGAAAATGTTTATAGATTCAATTTCTACGTTTTTTTGACAGACTCTTGAGTTTGGGTCTGTAATAACATTATAAAACTAATAATATTTTACAGAAATTATTACAGATAATTAAATTTAATAATAATTTTGAATGCAGTTTTTTGTCTTTTTTATGTATACTTGAAGACATGAAATATGAGAAGATGACGTCTTATTTGATCTACCATATCGCCACTGCGGAGGCTGCTAATGGGATGATTTCGACTCCCAAGACGATTTATTTGCTGTTATTGAATTTCACTGAAATATTGAATTTGAGTTTTTTCAAAATGGAATATATCCTGCTATTCTTGTAGTAAGACTTATTATCGGTTATTAATTTATTATGAAAAATTTTCTCGATTCGTTTTATTTCTTGTATGTTGCTGAAGTAAAGCTGCCCAACAGCTGGTAATTTTTATCTGAAGTAGATATCATAATAAGGGGGCAGTGATTACCTATTGTTGGTTGGTTTTTTCATCTGCAGGTTTCTCTGGACCATTGAAAGGTCTACTTATGGGCATTAATGGTTATGTAAAAGGAAAAAGTTGTGTCTTCAATAAAAAGTGAGGATAATAGGGAGAATATGTAATTACTTCATTACTTATTTGTTCTAAGAGTTTGCAATATCGCGAAATTGTTTATCAAACTTGAATGAATTTATCAAATAAAGAGTTAAAAATGAGTAAAACATTAAATTACTTGATTTAAAAATCTTCTGAAGGGTTTTCATTCAATTCGGTTATTTTTTTGACATTTCGATTATTTTGTTTATTTCGTATGAGTAACTATCAAATTTTAAAAATCTCCTATATTATTACATTATTGTCTGATCGTGCTACTTATTCGGGTGGAAATTTGCTATTTAAATTTGAAGGACTTTTCAATCAACTATACTTGATTTTTTCAGGCCAACTCAACCCAGTTGGCCAACAGGCCAACAGGACGATAATGCGTACTTAGTTCATCTTCGAAGAGTATGTAATACTTAAAATACTTTATAATTGATGAAAGAGTTTATAATATCAATCTCACGTTTCCCAATTCTCTGACGTTTTAGTCAGATTCTTTGGTTTCATGTGCGTTAGTTATCTAATTTTCATTTCACTCAAATTATTAAGTTATTGTCTTCAACTTGTCTTGTTTCCAACTTTTCTTGTCTCAACTAAAATCTGTGTTCACGACATTTTAGTATAGTCAAATAACAAATCGTACTCGATTTTAGGACAGTTTCAAACCATGTTCTTCCGATGGACGCGTACGAGATACACTATACTGAATATTGATTCCTCGTATTATTGGTCTAGTTGTCTATGCCTTAAGAAGCGAATATCTTACAAATACTTTGACGTGACAAAACAACTGACATGCTATTGCTATATTGTTGCCTTGTACGAGGTTGAGGTAGGCGCGTTAGGTATGCCAGCTATGTCCCTGTACAAATTGTAAAAATATTGCGTATTGCTCAGAATTTCCGTAAATGAGTTCAGATACATTATGAAGTTCGAATAAAAAAAATATACATTAATACATCCTCTTAATTAAAAGGTAAGTAATTACATGACATACATACAAGCGATAGATGGAACATATCTTTTATTTTGTATACAATTTGATTATTTTAATTAAATTGTATACATCTAAAGACTAGAGAAAATTTATGCAGAAAACTACCCATTTCTGCACAGGTCGGTAGAAGAGTTTTATTAAATTATTAGGTTATTAATATTTACCGGCAAATAAAGTTCATTTTCAGTTCCACATTTAGCTTGAGATTTTTAATTAAAGTCACAACTAAAATATGTTCAAACGCACGGTAAATCTGTAAAATCACTAGCACACGTTCTATTCCGCACTGTGTCTAAAGGGTTACTGGTTATTTGCTTATCAGATTTTTTGCTAGTCTTTTGTATTTGGGTGCAGTCAAACAAGGCCTTTAAATGCCCACCAATTATTCTGTAACAAAAACGCATAGTTACCTACATGTCAATAGAGTTTACCAAAACAGGGATGGATTAAGGTCTCGATTATAGTAAATAATTTTAAAAGGAATCGTTTTCCTACGAATACCGTCACTATCTAATTATCATTTCAATCTAGAGATGCCTGAATCCCATAAGAATCTCTATACCGATTAGTCTATCGGTTGTAACGTCCAACGTTAGTTATAACATAAAGCTTTCTTAGTCTACATTTTCGAGATGTTTATCAGTCCTGCAATAAATGTTCTTCGGTCACTGCTCTTAAAGATTACGCAGATATATTCCAAGCATAACCCTCTCTATTGCTCTTTTGGTGCACTATAAGTCTCCTATCATGGTCCAGTATAAGCGGCCAGGTTTCGATTCCTTAGGTCATGGCACAAAATAAAGACATCCCTTTTGAAGCACAGCTGTAGGTTTAGAATATTTATTTCGTAATTGGAAAACAAACAGCACTTAATTCATCAGAAGTGACGGTTCGATTGAAAAAATATTATCGGTAATTAATCTACCTACCTATATTTTTCTTTACTATATTTACCTATATTTTTTTTATACCTACCTATATTTTTTTTCTAAATAATTATTTTTCTTTCTTTCTTTCCTACCTGTAACTAAATATTTTATTTTAAGTATCTATAGCGTATTAGGAGTTCTATGCAGTATTCTATTGAGCGTCCTTGTGTTAAGGGCTAGCTTGCATTTTTTGTGTTAATTGCTAGCTAGATAAATTAAACAGCTTTTGCTTTTACAATCACATTCTGTATATATAGATACAATAATATATAGTAATATCTTCCTTCCTTCCTTCCTTCCTTACACTTGCCAAAAATTAAGTTTCTATTTATATAGTATACATGTCGAACACATACATCAAATAATGACTTATCAAAATACATTTCCATATAGAGTTAATTTTAAATTTGAAATGAGAAGCTTACATTAAACTTACAGTATATGTATTTCTTACTAATGATTGAATTTTTTAGTTTAAATCTATAGAGAAAGTGACTATATTTATTGTTATATTGTTTCATTGCACTACGGATAATGGATTTTTTTAAGTTAACTTTTCTGCTGGTAGAAACACAATATATTACATGGGCACAGAATAGCTCTTGGACATTTCAATAAGATATTATAAAGTAAGTAAGGAGAATTAAAAATACGGATTCACACCCCCGTTTTGACTTTAAATTTAATTAATTATTTTAAATTTTTCTTGGAAATGCTTAATGTTATATAGATATTTTTTTGGATGCGGTGGTATAGTTACTGCAACACTTAGTCGATAGTCTATATGACACTTCTGAAGGGATCGAAGCACTACCAAGATCTTGATGAAATTAAAGGCTTTCTCATAGTCCATCAACAACAACAAATGGTTGTGAGGTCGTGTAAAGCTGTCCGTTAGATTTAGGCTACAAGTTTAAGTTGCGATGTAACGACTCTGCCAGTCTCTATTTCACGCTTCATCAGGCAACTCTGTCTAAGTGACAGATATCAAAGAAAGTGTTCGATTTGGTAGGTTTATAGATAGACTTTATAAGTCGATTCTATAATTTTCACGAATTGACCACAGAGGCATCATTGGCCTTCGCCCTCAGGTCGATCTACGGGGACGTATATTCGTCAAACCTCCGTACAAGGTCCCTGTCGTGGATAGCATTGGGGAATTCGGTAATACCTAACATGGGTAATACCCTATATCTCACCCACACCCAAGCCGAAAAAGTCCTCTTAATCAGTCAGGGTTATGGAAGCTTGGAGGGTTCGAAGACCCTAACTATCCACGAATCCCAGGGTCTAACGAGCGGGGCGGTGGTTGTGGTGCGAGTGTCACAAAAGCCTAATAAGATCTACGACAGCATCCCGCACGCAGTCGTCGCCATATCAAGGCGCACCAACACATGTGTCTACTATACGGGACGTTGTGCTGATGATGCCATAGTACGATTAATATCCGAAGCACAGGCGGCGACTCCGTGCGACATTATTAATTACAACTTGAAAATGGCACTAAAATATCGGGACGAAAAAGTCAAAAAACAACTCCTCCAGAGACTTGAGTCAGATGTGGAGCGACCACAAGTTGCACAGGAGGAGGTCTGCGAAACTCGTCCCACAAGCACATTTTCTAGGACTCTACAAGCCCTCAGTCGGGCTTTACTCAAATAATATCTAATGAGTAGAATGGCAAATTGTACATAAATATAAAAATAAAAATAAAAAAAATATGGCAGGAACAGCTGCAACAAACAATAATAATAATGAGATAAAATAGGAAAAAAGAAATTAAATTTTATGAAATAGTCAAAATGTTTGAAACATTAAGAAACAGTAAGAATTGTAAAATAATAATAACATTATTGTACCTGTGAAAAAATTGTAATCGTAAATAATATATATGTATAATAACAATAATGATAACAAATTGAAAATAATAATAAATAATTTAAAAAAAAATAACTAGCTTAAACAATTAGCAATAAAATCTAATGTAATCAAGTAATATGTAAGATTTCTAAATTATAATTAATTTTATTATTTAAACACACAAATGTAAATACTAATCATTTATAAATAATTTCGTGTAAAAAATATTACTATTATAAATACATGTGAATTTTATTACTGCTTATATTACTTAAATTTATTTGTGCAACACACCGTAATAGTTACTTACCTGAGTGTGTACCTGTTCAAATATTGCTCCTACACCTACATAATAAATACAATACCGTAATAAAACCATTATGTAGACAATACGCTATAATCACAAGAATTTGTGTTAAATTTATAACGCTAGCTTATATAACACCTCGGGGTCGTATTATTCTGATTTAGGGTTGTATTTTAAAGCTTTGAAGTTCTCTGTCTATTCAGAGTGTCAGACTATAATGAAATGTCGTAAGATTGACATTAAATCGAAATTTAAATATAATGAAAGTATGCATGGAGTGTACCAACTGAGTCTTATCTCTATCTGCACCATGAAAAACGCAGCTAAAGACTATACCAAGTTAGATGCACAGAAACTCTTGTTATCACAGGTCAAAACGTTTGTGGACTATTGCATTTCAATTTTGGTGTAATAAGAACCGGGTTGTGGAAGAGACTCCGGACACTTGCATTCTCAAAGCCGCCTAATTGATTTAATTATGGCAGGTGGTAACTCGCCGCTCACTAAATGAGCCCCCCCCCCCCTGTCTCTGCGATAGCGATCGAGACGCCGCGCCGCCCCGTCGGTGTTATGACATTATTATACTTCCACCCTTCAAGCATCTCTTATTATTATCTACATTGAATTATACCGTTGGAAAATTTGAGTAAAATCATTCTTTTGTTCAAATCATTTGTTTTATACTAGTGGATATAATAAGTATTATTATATATTACTAAGCCAACGTTAATCGCTTGCTCCAGTCTCTGTGAAGTTCTTATGCCTTTTCCCCATGATTCTACTACGTCGACAGCCAAAGTTTTCTTTATATCTATTCATTTATGTATTTTAATAAGTAGTTTAATTTTATGTTAATATTAAAATGTTTTAAAAAAATATATTTTCTTCAACTTATTGAATTGTATAGATTTAGTAAAACATTGATTATGAAAGTTAAAAAAAGTCAAGTAGGTAAACATATAAAAGAAAAAAGTTCTTCTAAATAAGAGAATTTGATAAAATCTTCATAATAATTTATGCTGTGGTGTTATTTGTGGCATTTCTTGTCATTTTTATACAGTTTTGTTCTGCCATAGGTATGCTGCATTACGTTGTATAGAGTGTTATAAAAAGAGCCTAATTATTCATAAAAAAAATATTATTTAAGAAAAAGGTAGAATCAAATGTATTTCTTCTCTGTGACTTGTTGCCATTGATACTTACTTTTCTTTTAAGATTATTTCAATTTTAATAAAATAACTTCTAAATGGCTGACTGTAGATTGTATGTTTTTGCTGGTAGTTTAGAATTTGGTATACGCCTAATAAAACTATATCCGATATTTTATAAACTAAAAACTCGAGTAAAAAATACTTTAATGAGCAAAGGATATTATCGAGTCCAGGATTACTTGGATGATCGAAGTGTCTGGGACTAAAACACCCTCGCTCGTTGAAATAATCAAATTGTTAATAAATTCTTAGGTAACTGAGTAACATAATAATATGTATATTTAACTGTACTACCTATTATAATAACACTTTTCTTATTTGTATTATAATAAATGATTTCTAGTTCTTAAATGATTGTATGCGCGTGTCCTGCGGTTGTTTTTTTTTTTTAGTTGTGATAATTTACACGGGTACCTGCTTTTGGTAATTTGTATCCTTTTGTGGCTTAAGGGTAGTCATACTCTCATTAAAATCTCTTCGGCATTGCCGCGTGTGAGGCGGGTCGTTACGTTCCCTAAAACATGGTTGAGCGAAGCAATGGCTGGTTCATGCGTCATGCTCGTGAACGGGTGCTGCCAGCGGAGATGAGTCTGCTCTTGGCTATACTGGGTACTACTCGTATTTATTATAATTTTAATTTAACTTTAATATATTCTTTTAAAACTGTATGACACGGCATTCCTAATATAGGCATGTTTCAAATTATATTTTTATTAATTATATTATGTAATGGAAAGTGACTTCATGAATTATCAATATTGAAGTCATTTTCCAAATTGACGACTCTGTATCTATTTAATACAGGGAAAAAAAACAGCCCTTGCTGAGTTTCTTGCCGGTTCTTCTCAGTACAAGGTCTCCCGCCGTAGATTTGCGAACCGATGGCGAAGCTTTTCGACATTCACAAGTGCTTGTAACAGCCCAGACTGAATAAATGATTTTGAATTTGAATTTGATACTATAGTGAAATTATTATTATTTAATTAATGTTTCAATCGGTTGATTAAATAGAGTCAGATCGACGTATCTGTTCGGTTAGTGATGGCGCTAGTGATCTGTTTGGATCTGCTTTCAATAAAGTATTTCCGTTAATTATAAGGATTTAATTAAGGATAGATAATTAAGGATCCTATAGATAATAAGAGCCAATTTAAGCTATAATAATAAGAATGGAATGACGTTTCGAATTGTTGTATTTGCAGGTGTAAATTTTCTACAGAACTAATTTTGATGGATTGCCAAGCTCTTTTAAGCAAATAATCAAAAAAGCACACTGTTACTTTACGTGAAGTTTCTTGCTTTTAAAAGCATGCTTCGTAAAAGTAAACTTTTAATCGTTTGATACGTAGTTCCATAATATTTCGATAGGTGGCGGTAAAATTGTTTTTGATAGTAGTATTCTACTATATACAGAGATGGCTCTAGACACGTTTAAGTTTAAGTTGAAGCTTATGAAAGCTTTTTGTGTGTGGATCTAGGGATTCAACAAATATAAGATTATATCATGTTTCAACATATTAGATTAATATATTGTTTGTTTTTGTGTGACAATCGATACGTAAATTTAAGACTTGCTTAAGTAGCGCTTTGGAAGAGGTTTAGCTATGTCCAACATTCCGAGGTCTTATGAACAAGGCTTACAGTTCTTGTTCTCTTAAGCAGTCAACTGTCAATGAGTAGTTATTGGACATTATGCAAACATGACATCAAAATAAGATGAACATACGAGTGCAGTTTCCTTATTAGTCAATTTTCTGAAAATGGCTCTACCATAATTGCTGTTCATTTTATAATAGACTTATTTTATCTGATGTGAGACTGCGACGCTCTGATATTTCTTTTACACACTAACAATTATTCGATGATATTAAGTAATAGATATATTATATACATAAATATCTACTAGGAATATGTAAATATATTTTAATTATAATTTATTATTAAATTCGATTTCAGCTCGTTTCCAGAACTCTTTTTTTTGGATGGTCCTATGCTGGAGCCACAGATGGCTATGTTCAGCTTTGCAATGAGTATGTTTGTGGAAGGCGCACGAACAGAAGGTCGACGCCTTGCCTGCTAACGACACGGGCGACCGTTCTGGAGTCGTTAGGGTCGAAGAAAGGAGGAAAGAGGACGTAAATTGAGCGCGCCGTCTAGTGGCTCGGACACTCAAGATTGCCGTGTAGTGGAGGGCGAGAATCTACCCGGTACGTGACGGTACCGGGTATATGTTTGACTAATTTTCAGAACTCTGGAGGAAACATCCATATTTCGTTGTCGCTCTCGCACCATATCCGCATCTAACTTATGTGCACACAGTAACGTTTAAGCGAAGTGTTTTGCAACGGCGATTTAATGTGAGTTTGATTTGACTCTTAATTAGACTCGTAATGTGGAATCATTTTTTAATTTGAGATACAATGAAATACTGTATTTTGTTTGTTTACAATGTTATTTGATTAGTTTTATTACACACATACTTACCTGCAATAAATTTGTGATGGACGGATGTTCTAAATCACAACACGTCTATTTTAATAGCAATATATGATATAAAATATATTTTTAGATCATATGAACTAAAACTATCACCCAACTTCATTATTTATTATTCCATAATTATGAAACGGCTTAGTTTATTAAATGAAATTCTTTGATATTATACTGATTATTATGCTAATATCATTAGCAAGTGTTAGATATTTTAAACAATTTTTCCTGCTTAGATTATCTTTCTTAATGAAATAGTAATGCTTAATAAGGTCATATATTATATATGTATTAATTATAACGTTAGTACGTTTGGTTTCATTGAGTACCTTAATAAAATGTATTTTGCTGTTTGACATAGCGAGTCTCTTCAGAAGAAGAAGAAAGTTATTGAAAACGGAGAACAAGGCTATAATCTTTACACATGAAACATCGCCCAATGAGCCACAATGTAACAATTGGCATAAACATGTTTTATGCATAGTGTCTAAACTAATAATAATATATTTTTTGTAAGCGAATTGCAAAATTTATTGTAATTTATAGGACATAATTGTACCCAAAGATAATTACTTATAAAATAAAACGCTTAATTACATTATTACTTTTATTACAACATTTTGACGTTGGGTTTTGATTTATACACGCCATCATAAAATCTAGCAGTGTAGCTGCCGTAAGTTTACATTTGTTTGCAAATGATGTCTACAGCGTAAATTTTTGTATAAAAACTTTTTCGTCCCTAGCGAAAATATTATATTTATAAGCCAATGATTGAGTTGGTGCAACAGTAAACTTTATAAGTAAAAATGTTTTAGAAATCTTAATTAATTTAGCACTGATTATTTATTTAACCGTTTTTGTTTTATTAATTTTCATCATATTCATAAGTAAGATAAATCCTTTTTTTTTGTTTTCTCTGAGGAAAATGCATTAAGTTACATACCCCGGCTGTGGCGAGCCGGCGGTTATGTGGGGCTCTATACTCCCCAGAAGGGGGAGGCCTACCCACTAAAAACCTCAGGGATGGCCTTCTTCAGGCATGTAGGGCCCCCGGGAACACCAAGCTACTTCCGGGATCCCCCAGCCTCCGCTCCCCCGCCGATACAGGGGAGCCCTCCTCGGGGGAGGCTACAATACCTCCCCCGATCTCCACCACCGAACACGCCCCCCGGCCACGGAAGGGGCAAGGAAGAATTCTCCTGCATTCATAATATTGTATTATATGTAATACTGGAACCAGATTGTACTAAAAGTTTATAGTTCCCGGGGGCTCCCTACATGCCTGAGGAAGGCCATCCCTGAGGTTTTTAGTGGGTAGGCCTTCCCCTTCTGGGGAGGAGAACCCCACATAAACGCCGGCTCGCCGCAGCTGGGGTGAAAAAAAAGGTTATAGAGCACAAAGTGCCACCAATACTCGGATAAAGAATGGGTTGTTTGAAAGATTTCCTATTCCAAGTTGAATAGTTTCCTTTTAGAAAACACTATTTCAACATAGTCTACTCTCTTCCATTGCTCTACACATACGCTTATTATTTACGGTGGGGCAGCAATTATGGAGCTCATAAAGAGAGGTTCTTGCGGCAGGACTACATAAAATTAGCTCGGCCATGTTGCGAATGGAAGCTGGGATCCATAGTGTTCTTGTTTAGTTTGTGGCCATGTTGTTTATATTTCGTGGGATAGTTGCATATTTATATTTGTGGCGGCATCCGTTTCGGAACATAGTTAATAGTATTAATACTTTTTCGTTTAACTCTATGGTCCGACGTAGAGAGGTAAGTGGCGTGGGCATGGGTTTTGACGGGAGATGACAAGGGGGTGTCATTGTGGCTGAGACTGAATTCTATGTATTTTTATATATTGTTGCTGTGAAAATATAATTAGTTCCTACTCGACCTTGGAGTTTGTTTTCATCCCAGCAAGGGCTTCATGGGACTGCCCTTAACACCCATAATTGGTGACCCCGACGTGATAACAATTTGTGACCACGGGCAACGTAATTTGTTCCTGTATCGAGCTTTACTTTCAAGCAAACCACTACATCGTTGTTTGATTCTATGGTGTGAATTGAATAATTTCCACGATCGTCGGCAGTTCATCGGGAGAATTTCGCCGTGAGTTAGACGAAGAAAAGTGCGTGCTTCATATGAGTGGCGTCTGGTGACTGATCATCATTTATATTTTGCTGTGCTGCGTAGTTGCTAATGAAATTTGTTTTCTCAACATAAACAACATTTTTTTTTACGTCATTTTACAAGAATTTTCAGTTTCATCCTCGTTCATTTACCGTTGACGTATGTGCCAAAATGTGTACGGTGTTCATTGCTGCTTTGATATACTTTGAGTGATTTTGATATAATTAATTTTTATAATATAATTATAATTTTTATTGCTTAATTTTAAGTAGTTTTATAACTTTTAATATTAACTAGTTTTATTCTCTTGTGTTGCACTGTAATGTATTGCCTTGTTTTGCATGCCAACATAAAAATGTTTAAATATTCTTACTAAATATTTGGTTGTGGTATTAGAATATTTTTATATTTTGTTTTTTTAATGTGTTTGGAATTTAATTGAAGCTTGAAATTTAATTTACTTTTGCTTGCTTTTATTAACTTTTATTTATTTTTGTTTACTTTGCATATTTGGCGTATAATAAGTGATTTATTGAGTGTTTTTTGTATTGCATGCATAAGTTACGTATTTTTTGTTATGTTCTGAAGCTATTTGCTGCCTCACCGTTTTACATAGCCTTTTAATCGCACCTGTCACTCATTTGTCACTTAATTTCTCACATTATTACTTTCTTGTGGTTTCTATTTTCATGAAGGAGCATGGCGACTCCTAACAGTGACGACTTACAGGCAATGCTTGAAAAGGTGATGGCTGAGAATCGGGCATTGCATCTTCAGCTCAATGCGACTTCTAGGTCTCCGCCAGAAATTTGCAAGGTAGCGGTCAAGTTACCCCCGTTTTGGCCTGACAAACCTGCTGTTTGGTTTGCGCAAGTGGAGGCACAATTCGAAATCTCTGGTATAACCGTAGATAGTACTAAGTTTAATTATGTTATCGGTCACCTGGATCAGAGGTTAGCAAGTGAAGTGGAGGACATAATTACCCAACCTCCGCAATTAGGAGACAGGTATGGAACCTTAAAGAAAGAACTCATTAGGCGGTTGTCTATATCTGAGGAACAGAGAGTCCGGCAGTTGATAAGCGAGGAAGAACTCGGGGACCGTCGGCCATCCCAGTTTCTCCGACATTTGCGCTCTCTTGCTGGCTCTCTGACGAAAGCATATTAAGGCAGTTGTGGTTAAGAAGACTTCCACAGAACGTCCAAGCTATTTTAGCGTCGCAACCTGATCTACCTTTAGATAAAGTGGCTGAACTGGCTGACAAGATCAACGATATCTCTAGCCCTAACGTTCTATCTTGCGAAGCGCCTTTACCTACGTTAGAGACAGTAGTTAGAACGTTAGAAACATTGTCAGCTCAGGTGGCATTGTTGTCTACCTCTGGGTCATGCAGTCGTTCTAGTAACCGTCGGGTTTCTCAGCAGCGACAGCGCTCCTCTTCACTAAGCAGTTCAAAACTTTGCTGGTATCATAAGAGGTTCGCCGCCAAAGCATCTGTTAAGTAAATCTTCCTCGGTAGTAACTTTGGATAAGATTCCACTTAATGTAATTAAAATATGTAGTTATTTTAGGTCGCTGGTTTTAAAATTTGTTTGCCGGCGTCTGGTAGTTAAAATATCAATGTAAGAGATAAGTAAGAATTGTTCTTTTACCATAAATTACAAATGAAAACATAAATAAATATTCTAAGCTTACCCCTTGAACGTTTTTCTTTATATTTTTATTAACCTTCCACAGTATATTAATTTTCTTTTACTGCGTTATATAATTTGCATGCGCGCCATTAGATAAATTTCTTGTGTGTCGATCTTCTTTTATTTTTTCTTGACGTTCAAACCCAACCCAATATTAGAGGGAATAAGCAATACGCATAATATAAATAATGTGTGAGTGAAAGTGACAGCGCATGTTTTGTTTAAAAATGAAAATGTAGCGTGCCAGTAAAAACAAATAAAATGATTTAAAAAAGTTTTGCAACCAATAATGAATAAAATCAAACAGCATCTAAATGCATCAAACCCTGCGACTGGAAACCGGAAAACCAGACGGGCAATCAGTAGTGACGGCAACCGATTGCACATCACCAAGCCGTCATCTATTTATTACTGAGCGAGTATCAATGATCAGATTCTTGATCGATACTGGGTCTGATTTGTGTTGCTACCCACGCAGATTTTTGAGTCGTCGAGTAACTCCCACTCAATATGATCTTAACGCAGCCAATGGCAGTGTTATTAAAACATATGGCACCATTTCCTTATCCTTAAATTTTGGGCTGCGGCGTGAATTCCGCTGGCAATTCGTCGTGGCGGACGTTAGCACCCCTATAATTGGATCGGATTTTCTAGCTCATTACTGTCTGCTTCCTGACTGTCGCAATAAACGTCTTCTGGATGGTGTCACCGGCCTTTCTGTTACAACTTCACTTGTTGCCAGTGGACAAGTAAGTGTCAAAACCATTACCACGCTATCGGTTTCTCAATTTAGCAAAATCCTTGCTGAATTTCCTTCAGTTACGCGTCCTCCCGGGGTTCATAGAGAAATTAAGCATGACACTGAGCATTTCATTTTTACAACCGATGGTCCTCCAGTTTCCTGCCGAGCTCGTCGATTAGCTCCCCAAAAACTTTTGGAAGCTAAAAAGGAATTCGACGAAATGCTCAAAAATGGCACAGCGAGACCATCAAAGAGTCCTTGGGCCTCGCCATTACAAATGGTGACTAAAAAGGATCACACGTGGCGTCCCTGCGGTGATTACCGTAGTCTTAACGCTCGGACGATCCCTGACCGTTATCCCGTTCGACATATCGGAGATTTCAGTCACAACATTGCTGGCGCTACTATTTTCAGTACGATCGATTTGGTAAAGGCTTACCAACAGATTCCGGTCAATACTGAGGATATTTGCAAAACTGCGATCATAACACCATTTGGACTTTACGAATTTCCGTATATGTCGTTTGGGTTACGTAACGCAGGACAAACCTTCCAGCGATTTATGGACGGTTTGGTTCGTGATCTGGATTTTTGTTTTCCGTATATCGACGATATCTTGGTTTTTTCACGCGATACGGAATCCCACGCGCGTCATCTTCGCGTTCTGTTTCAAAGGCTGTCTGACTTCGGCGTGGTTGTCAATCCTGCGAAGTGTGTTCTCGAAGTTCGAAGGAGAAAGTGAGGTGACATTCTTAGGGCAGCGTGTGTCGAAAGACGGCGTTCGACCTCCATCCGAAAAAATTACTGCACTTCTGGAATATCCCCTTCCGAAGACGGTACAAGGCCTCCGCAGATTCCTGGGGATGGTTAATTACTACCGACGATTTTTGCCACGTGCGGCTGAATTACAGGCGCCGTTGATAAATATTCTTACTGACTCGAAGCTCAAGGGTGCCAAACCTGTACCTTGGACTCCGGAAGCAGAAAGCGCATTTTATGCTTGCAGAAACAATCTTGCTCAAGCAACGCAGCTCGCGCATCCATTACCCAATGCAAAATTAGGTTTGTTTACAGACGCGTCATGTACTCAAGTTGGTGCATGCTTACAACAATGCGTTGACGCTCGCTGGCAACCCATAGCATTTTTCAGTAAGAAGCTAAATTCGCAACAATCCTCATGGCCTGCATATTACAGAGAGTTGCTAGCCGTGTACGAAGCTGTGCAGCATTTCCGACACATTTTGGAAGCACAACATTGCACAATTTTCACGGACCATAAGCCTCTGTTATATGCCTTTACGCAACGCCGAGAGAAACTACCGCCAGTACAGCTTAACCAGCTTTCTTTTATTTCGCAATTTACGACGGATATTGCATTCATCAAAGGTATGGATAACGTCGTTGCTGACACTATGTCGCGAATCGAAGCTATCTCTCTGGAAGATGACTATGCGGATTTAGCCGTTTCACAAAGAGACGATGAGGAATTGCAGACTCTTTTTCGCGATGGCACTAGTCTGAGGCTAGAGAAAATTATCCTGCCTGGCACTGACGTTGTAATCATTTGTGACACGGCCACTGGCAGGCCACGTCCATTCCTTACCGTTCCTTTTAGGCGAAAATTCTTTCTAAAACTTCATAACTTAAGTCATCCAGGTATTCGAGCCACATCCCGCTTGCTAACGGATAGATTTGTATGGCCTTCCATTCGCAAAGATGTTAGTAATTGGACAAGATCATGTCTTTCTTGCCAACGGAACAAAATTACAAGGCATGTAGTTTCTCCGTTGGGAAGCTATGACTTAGCACCTGGACGTTTTAGGCATATCCATATCGATATCGTGGGTCCGCTGCCCATCTGTGAGGGTTATCGTTTTCTTCTGACAGCAGTAGATCGATTCACTCGATGGCCTGAAGCTTGGCCCATGCGCGGCATTACCGCAGAAGAGACTGCTGATACGTTTTTGCAAGGATGGATTGCAAGATTTGGCGTACCTTTTTGTGTTACTACGGATCAGGGACGGCAGTTTGAGTCCGACCTGTTTCGTAGACTCACAACATTTCTCGGTGCGAGAAAGCTAAGAACCACCAGTTACCACCCTTGCGCAAATGGAATGGTAGAACGCCTTCATAGACAACTCAAGGCGTCTTTGAAGTGTCACAACGGTCCATGGGTTAAGTCCTTACCTTTTGTACTGCTCGGCTTACGTGCGGCGTTAAAAGAAGACTTAAAGGCCTCACCAGCGGAATTGGTTTATGGTGAACCGTTATTGCTGCCCGGTGAGATGATTGCACCTTCTGCATTACGACCAGCTGATTCATCAGACTTCATCACACAGCTCCGTGCAGTGATGTCTGATTTGAGACCGGTTAACGCCTCACATCACGACCAGCGAAATGTCTTTATTTTTAAAGACTTGCCTAAAGCTACTCATGTTTTCCTTCGTTCTGATCGTGTTAAGTCGTCACTGGAGTCTCCTTATTCTGGACCATATCCTGTCGTTAAACGATCAGAAAAGACAATCACGATCGTCATTGGTAATAAGGAAGTTGTGGTGAGCATAGATCGTTGTAAGCCCGCATACATAGACGCTCACGAACAACATGTTTCTACTAAACCAGACACACCTTCACTATCACCATCGGATAATGTGCAGTCACACGATCATTTACCTCTCAAACCGGATACCATACCAGTCAGAGAAAACTCTTTACCTTCTCCACATCACACTACAACTCGTTCGGGTAGAAAAGTGCGATTTAAACGCGTATTCGATTTATAATCGAACTTCGTTTCTCCGTGGGGGGGTGG
The DNA here is from genome assembly GCA_036419045.1 of Scirpophaga incertulas. NCBI lineage: Eukaryota > Metazoa > Arthropoda > Insecta > Lepidoptera > Crambidae > Scirpophaga > Scirpophaga incertulas. The sequence goes on along the minus strand of CM071630.1, from coordinate 25,163,652 downwards.
TGTGGCGGCATCCGTTTCGGAACATAGTTAATAGTATTAATACTTTTTCGTTTAACTCTATGGTCCGACGTAGAGAGGTAAGTGGCGTGGGCATGGGTTTTGACGGGAGATGACAAGGGGGTGTCATTGTGGCTGAGACTGAATTCTATGTATTTTTATATATTGTTGCTGTGAAAATATAATTAGTTCCTACTCGACCTTGGAGTTTGTTTTCATCCCAGCAAGGGCTTCATGGGACTGCCCTTAACACCCATATATTAATGGTCACAAACATAGTGTGTACAATAGTATACATTATTTTTGTGACCATTACAACGTTTAATAAAACTCAATTATAAAATATTCTAAAAATATTGATTTAGTGCCTTTACAATTTGTAATGACAGTTTGAAATATATGACATATGTTGGTTATGAATGGTTAAGGCGTTAACGCGATGTGTTGAAGATGTGGATTTAAGTTCCGTTCGAGTCGAATATATTGTTTGCGTTTTTTGAGATTTCTATATTTGTTCATGTTTATTTCCTTTTTATATTTTGTAAAATAGCTAAATATAAGTTAAGGATGAGTGTGGTAGATAGGTAAAACCTACAGATGGGTAAAATACACAGATTTATCTCAAACAGATGATAGATGTGATAGAACTGGTCAACTCTCCCCAATCCGTATCTCAATGTTAAAACTAACGTTAATGGTATTCATAACCGCACTAACAAAAACATAGTCCCACAATGCTTTAAAAAATAATTGTTAATTTTTAAAATAATTTGTGAAAAATAAATTGAGAGTAAGCTTTTAGAAATAAATTTACGGTTACATCTACGAATAAACGGAAGCATGATGATTCGTCCTCGGTATCGGCTCAGTCGTCTATTATGCTCCGAATTGGTCCGCAAACCTAGGAATTCTTAGACGCAACATCCACAATGGATCATCCCTAGAGCAATTCAGATGCTGACTGGTGTTCTGGTAACAATTCAATACTTTTACAGGTCTCTCAGATGAAGCAAACAGACCCAGCAGTCAAAGTGTGCGGGCGCAAATATAAACGTTATTTGACTATTGTTACCGAACTTGCTTAAGTGAAATGAAAGTTATCTGTTCCAGAATAATAAGATATGCAGGAAAACAATTTGTTGCCTTCACTTCCTAATCTGAATTTGAGCCACAAATATGTCTTCTACTCGTCGTTGCTCGAATCTGGTTCCGCCCCCATTGAGTAACGCCTCTGGAGTGAACAAATAAATCTACTTGCAAAGGCTAACCTGGGAAGCTCCATTTACCTCCTGGAATAAGCCTCAACAGTGGTAGCAACACGACAGCTCAACTCTCGGTCTCAGTGTAGCAATAGTTTGCGGTGAAGTCCTGAAAGAAGAAGAGAAATAAAAGAAAAAAGTGAGACCTCCTACTTCTTCTTTCATTTTCCCTTCTTTTTCGACTCTCTGTCTCAGACTAACTATACTCTGCTGAGTTAATCTTACGCCTCAGTGGCAAAAACAAAGCCGAAACAGCGCTCGATTACCTTGGCTCCGATGAAAATGAAGACAAAATTTGAAAGCAAGTGAACTTAATTAAGCCCAGTAATCATCACTCTCGATCCTACAGCTTTCGAAAAGAAAGTCACTAGGAGTTGCTACAGCGAAATGGGCTCAGGTTTTACGAGGGCCCTCGCGCCATTTCAAGGCTACATAGTGCCTCCCTCAACCATCAGTTGTCGACTACTCTCCTACTTATATGACACTTGCAATATCGGAAGTGAGTTTGTGATTGTTGTTTATTTAAAGGGAAAACTATAGTGCTGGCCCTTAATAGAATCCCGGCAAGGTTTTTACACGCAAGCGTTAAGTCAACTTGGTGACCAACTTCGAGCGTTGGTCGATATCTGTCTTCAAGTTCAGCTCGCCTTAAATGATACATTTTCCCAAAATTTATAAAAATAAGATGAACTTGTAACCGTTTATTTTTCTCATGCCAATTTTATTATTTTAGTTTTAGATTGCGTATCAATAAAATAAATATATTTAAATTTCTGGTCGCCCTAAGCTTCGTGAACAAAGTAAGTGCAACCACGCCGCCTGTAAAAGCCGTTTACGCTCGCTGCCGGCCGCCAACGGAAGATCTGTTATACTCGTAGTCTGTGATCAAAATAGTTTCAAAATAAAGAACTTGAACTACTGTTTGATGTATTGTTGTAATAATTCATCGCGAATTTGGGGCAATCGGATGCGTACACTGAACTTACACATTAAGCATTAGAAGGTAACTTCCGTGGCCGGGGGGCGTCGTCGGTGGAGGAGACCGGGGGAGGTAGTAGTCTCCCCGAGGAGGGCTCCCCTCTAGGCAGGGGAGCGGAGGCTGGGGGGTTCCCGGAAGTGGCTTGATGTTCCCGGGGGCTCCCTACATGCGAGGAAGGCCATCCCTGAGGTTTTTAGTGGGTAGGCCTCCCCCTTCTGGGGAGGAGAGCCCCACATAACCGCCGGCTCGCCACAGCCGGGGTATGCAATTTAATGCATTTTCCTCACGGAACAAAATTAAATGCATTAGAAGGTAAAGCATTGTCAAGGAAGATACTATATCTCTGTGAAGTACCTATACACCTTCGCCAAGATATGTTAATTGTAAACCATTTTGATATCCTGTCTACAGTTGTGTATTTATTGTTACTTATTTTGTTTTATGTTTATCAATCATGTGAAAAATTTATATAAAAATTTTTGTATATCTTATAAGTAGCTTTTAAACTTTCATTCATATCCTACCATAAAGAACTGATTGGTTTTAGTAACTGAGCTCTACTCATTTTATTAAACGAAAAATCTTTCATAAATTTCGTATATATAACAATTACTTATATGTAAGTTATATATGCATCCTATATAAGACTGCAACTTGCGAACCCTTCAAATAAATCACGAAGGGTCCGTAGGCACGTGATTTCCGGTTCATGGGTAGCATTACACCCGTCCATTTTAAGTTGATTTTCCTCTTACATTGATCCTAAATATAAGCGCAGGTCAAGACACATTGGATTATTAATGCGAGGGTGAGGGAATGAGTTTTAGAACCCCATTAAGAGGTCCATCTCATTTAAATAAGAAATTAGATGTTCGAAATTTGCGCGAGAAGTGTTGACGTGTCTGTGTAAATAGGGGACTTCTTGTTCGAAAATTTTTGTGTTTTATATCTAACGTAATATAACATTAATAAATTAATTAGAGGAGTTAAAGTTACAGCTTTTGTATACGTCACAAGTTTATGTAACAAGTTATGTAACAACTAAGGGATATGCAGAATATCATAATATTTCAACAATAAATCATAAAGCGTTATGTGAATGTAGGTGGTAAATAGTTATCACAATAATATAATTTATCACAATCACACATCTGCATAATAAATAAATGATAATTTATTGAATAAACTATAGATGAACAATATTATAGAATAGATTTAGTAAGTGTTAAAGTAATACCTAGGCTCTTTTTTAACTAAATAATTTGAAAGCAGAATAACTATATTTTATACCAATTGATAATATCAGTAATATTTGAAAAATCATTGTTGAAACAATAAATAATAAAAAATGTATTTTTCCACCAAAAACTTACAAACATTAGGTTTTTTTATTTCTATGTTACATTTTAGCGGGTGTCTGGTATCTAAACAATGCTAATAACTGTTTGAATAATAGATGTCTAATAAAGTTGGTTAATAATGATAGAGACATAAGTAAATTACATACAATGTGTCAAACAATACATTAATTCTCAATAAAATTTTAAGTACATTTAAACATTTTCTGTATGTAAATGCGAAAGTTTCAACCCGAAGTGTTTGATTCTCAATACTATGCATCTTCTTTTCTTGTAGTTCGCTTTGTCCTATCACCCGCCTTCGTTGCATCCGCCGTTTTGCGACTCTGTCAGACAAAGAAAGTTGCTTTTATCATAATGTTAAAATGAAAGAGATCATAGGGGTGCCAATGGGACTTTGGCTATGTTTCAATATAAAATAATTTGGAGAATAGGGGAGCGTTACTGCTGTCGTTACTTTGGGCAATTTTCGTTAAATACTTCCGCTACTTTATACCTTGAATTTAAAATTTATAGTTTCAAATTTTTTCGATTCGATTTCGATTTTCGAAAAATTCAGAGTTAGCAAAGTTCTTCACTACGATTCTTATAGTCTCCATTCCATTCCATTTCTGTCTCTACTCCCGAGAGACAAAAATGGAATTTAAATATAACAGTAATAAGAATTTACCTAGCATAGTGAACTAACCGTATTACGTTTCCTAAATTATAGTTGTTATAAATTTTATTTAATTATAAGTTGAAAATCTAAAAATAATATAGCAATAAAATGTTTGAACATTTTTGAGATATGAAAGTGTACAGATAGGGACAAGACCCTTGATCTTATCATCAGTTATCATGTTACTATAAGGTCAGACACATATGTCAAGGGTATCATGACTTGATCTGCCTCATAAAGAATATCTACGGTATCGAACCAGACTGCGTTTCTTTCGGTGCAGTAATTTTATGTATTAATGTAGCTGGCTCACATTTGTATATTGCGACTTAATTATGTATTTAAACAGCAATTTATACTATTATGCATTTATATAGCCAAACACACGACTAAGGACGTCGAACAAAAACCGTTTATTTTTTTAGTGTAAAGCACAAAGTCCAAGTAAGTAGCCTGCATGAGTGATAACAAGCTTCATCTTTTCAGTGTTACACCACCAAAGCTCCTTGACGTATATAGCTCGTATATAATTGTAGGTGTTCGTGAACCTAAAACAAATAATAGGAACAGTATAACTAATTATACATAACACAATAATATTCGGTGAGAAAGAATGCAATTAGAGTTTTATCTAAACATTCCAGAATAGCGTGCAAGGTGACCCCCAGAAAAAGCACTCAAGCGAAATTTCCACCGAGTACAGTTGACACGAAGTTTACGAGGCTCGTTATCGAGGCCGTTACTTTTCGTTATTTGATCGCATTAGAGGGTGCATGTGACTGCTCCCAATAAAATATATTATTTTTGGAAAGCACAGACTTATTTACCGACTGTACTGTTCGTACAGTACAGTCGGTACAGAGCCAATATAAAGCGGTTGAAACATATCTTCAAAGTTTTGTTGTTTTTATTATAGTCGCTTTATTATTTTAAAGAGTAATTGTTTATGTTTATAAATATATTATATAAATAGTTATAATATGTAAAGGTTTCAATTGTGACTTAAATGTTGGGGACGTGTACCTATTGTAATCCGACACGTGCTGGTCATTCCGAAATTAATCCACAACGGGCAATTGGCATCTATGATACTTATGAGTAAATCGTTAAAATAATGCGGGTATGTAACCTTATTTATAAATATAGTCTGAATGTTGGTACGTTCGGTTAAAAGTGTTACGATTGAGTTTGAATATTACTATTTTTGCTACAATTTTTAAGTATTAGTGTCGATAGGTACTTTATTAGGTATTCCAATTTAAATTCCAATTTATGTTTTGTTTTTAAATTGGTCTGACAAGCATTGACAATATAAAATTGTTATACCAATACAGGTCGTTGTGAGTCAGGAAGATATGCTTATTTTTAAAAACGCAAGAAAATTATTCGGCTTGTACGGGTCTTCAACTTCAGCTTGGGTTCGAATTCTGGCCCAATGGAATAAAAGTAATAATATTTTGTTCTATTAAATTTTCGGTGAGAAAAAATTCAATTAGAGTTACCAACATACTTTACTAAATATTTGCGACTTTTGATTGATGCTTAGAATTACGAAAAAATAATATGTACAGATTCTTATATAAATTAATTAATAAAAATTGTCTGCACGGGATTACTTAGTATGTATATGAATATTATATATTCTTATCTCATATAGTACCAAAGCAAGTCAACCTAAATTAACTACTTTAGTTTCTAACAAATAAAAAGTAATACGTTTCTTAATTTGTTTCTAGTGGCAAAAATAAGCTCAAACAGCCAATACAGTGTAGTATGTTAGCCATTTGCATTTCTTAGCTATCTTTACTATACTCTCTATGTAAATCTCGGCAGTTGGTTTTAACCAATCTCTGTATAATTAGGAAAAAATTACCATACAGGATTTTTGTGTGTAGTGTTTTGCACTAATCAACTATTTTATTCTCGCATTCGAAGTGAAAAGAACATTTGCCTCTAAAGTGAAAGTTGAATCCTGAACTGAAATCCCTCGGATTAATAATCAAACCACCTTGAATAAAATAAATATAGCATTGTCTCCAAATTTCGGTCTGCTTTATCGGCGCTCACCCGCAGACTGTACTCACGTGAATAAATCCGTTCTCATTCACAATGTTAGAATATTAAATGAATGCACTAGTTTAGCGAATTCAAAGCACATTAACGCTCTAATAAAACTGTGTTGTGACCCGAGTTAGTTGTATCCTGGTTAGCATGTGAGTATGGCAAATGTAGAGCTAATGTAATGGCGGTGTCGGCCTAAGGCAGCCGCCCTTTAACTACGTCGTAATTGCAAGCTAAAATTAAGTGTTATTTTTATGGTGATTTCACTACTGCTACTTAGTTGCTTTAAGTAGGCGTAAAGTGTTTTATTAATTGAAACATAAGCCGTGTATATGGAAGTCGACTATGTTTATTACATCGATTGACAATATTACAATTTATAATTGCAATTTGCGATTGTATTTTAGATTTTAGCAACCAGTTGATGTTATAATATATAGTAGATTGCTTTATAAGGGTGGAAAGGAATCAATCCCTACGAGGTTGTTAGACGACTATAGTCCGAGTAGGGTTTGATTCCTTTTATTACCGGTGTGTAGCACTCTACTTTTCATTTCGAATGCAAGGAAAATAAAAAATAGCTTTTCCAGAAAATGATTTTATAAAGTTGGAATAAAGTAGTACTTCATAAAGTTGGAATATGTATTTAAATATCTTTCCGTTGAAATTTTTGGCAAATGATTTTCGAGTATTGTATTTGCTTCGTACGTGAATCTGGAGCCGAAATTTCAGAATCGCTTGAATTCATTGATTTTCTTAAATACCTAAATCACAAAATTATCTTTTTCACAGGTATTTTTAAATTTGGAACACATCGCGTTACCTTTTACTGGCCATTCAGCCAAATACTTTTATTATCATTGTACTAAAGATTGTATGTAAGTAACCTAATTCAGTTCTATTTTTAAAATTTTACTTTCTGCCCTAAGGAAGGAAGCATGAGGAATGAAATAGTAGATTGTTAACCGAGGGTGGAAAGAATCAATTCCCGAGGTATTTAGACTTTAGGCTATAGTCCGAGAAGGAATTGATTCTTTTACCCGTGTTAAACACTCTACTTTTTACTTCGAATATATGAGGAAAATAAAACATTGGTTGTTTATTTAATCTATTTATTGATAATATATGATAATATCAGTAGACCATCAGTAGCAGAACACAATTTGCCTCGTCTTTAATTGAATCTGGTGTCAATATTCGGAATCGCTTGAACTCATTTTTAAAATTAAAATCTTAACTAGTATAAGAGATTATTTGAATTTTTTCAAATTCCGTCACAGATATATATAATAAATTCACATCCCGCCAATTTATGTCGACTGTTTAAATTTTAATATGGAACTCACCGCGCGTTTGTTGCGGCTTATTCCGCTGGAAGAGTTTGCGCTAAGTTCACACTGGCTGTTTAGAACTCACATGGCCGCAGAATTTTTTTTTATAGTTCACAGCTGACAGTTCGTAGCTGACATTCGTAGTTCTATTTTTAAAGTTAATTCCGGCCCTTGGGTGGGAAGTAAATTGTATGAGTTTTTCCCTCCCTATGTCGGGAAGCAGCATTTTCCACCCAATAATCAGATCAAAACAACATAACTTTCCGAGTATGAGAAATGAAAAAATAATTAACGTCCATGTTTGTAAGTAATTAATATCGACAATTTATTGTAGTCAAAACAGCTTTATAAAGAATCAATAGTGAAGACCGAAGTTGAAAAATGATTATACTATAAACCCACCAACATAGTACCTCCGCTATTATAGTACCATCTAATCGAGCATACCTATATACTTATTATGAATGTAGGTACTATATGGTGGCCTTTATAGACAATAAATATAGGGACACTTTGATATGTTGGTATATATCTTACTTTTTATATTCTATGTAAAGACATGTTTAAATTTTTTTATCAAGTGAGTTTTCTATAAATAATCTAATTCATTTATCGTGTATCTTCATGTTTTCTATTTTGTCAGCACAATTCGGTACGATCATTTTTAAAAAACTTTTTCTCGTCGTTTTGTAATAAGGTATCTCTGGTACAGCCTCGATTGTCCGCTCGTAACTGACATTCGGCGAAAGATAAATCTTTTGAAAAATGCAAAAATTTACGAATACATACCTGACCCTTGAAGGGTTAGTGGATATTTACGACTGCGAACCCTGCGCATGTGCGAACTTGCCCCGCCGTAAACCCGCCCGTCATAAATTATAAGCAACTTTGTATACGCCGCCGCGCCGTCCGTGTGCGCCGCTCTGTGAAATAGAAAATCGTGCTTGTTGTTAGGTAGGTAATAGAACAAAGCATGTAGATACTATAGAGAACAGACTATGGACATTTTCACACAAAAGGTGTGCCTTGCCGTGGCTTAGCGCATGATGGCGTCATTCGTAGACATGGTTCAACATAATTTACGTTTTGTAATATTAATGTACTTATTTGATAAATTTATAGAGACTGCTTTGATATTATATTATAACATATAATATTAATTATTTATAGATTTAAATATAAGGTATGGAAAACCCTTAGATAACATGAACATTTCTTTTATTGAGCTATGTTATTTGTATGTTGCAGTGTGTATTAATTCTAATCACACATAAAATTTTAATTAACCCTAATAATCTTATGATATATGTTTTGAATTATTGATGATTTCTGAAATAATATGGGGTACGTAATCTATCAAAATACGTACACACATACATACGTATATATACTCACACCTCTTTTCCATTGATTAAAGATTAAAGATTTCCGTTTGCTACGATCTAAATACACTTCCTCAGCTTATCTTCTTTGTATAACTTAGTATCTAACTTTTGAAGAAGTCCACGGAGATCCGTTCCGTGAGCATATATGGAAACATAGACTCGGTAGAGAACTTTGTTATATACCTAATATATAAGGATTTGTAAGGTACGCGAGCGCAGAAACAGGCTCAAGAACATTAAAATAGTCATCAGATTGGGTATCTATTAGAGTTAAAATAGTAATATAAGATTGGTTGATTGATAATTATTCAGTCATAGTGTATATGTTAAATGGGATTAACTAAGTATATTAGGTATATTCCATGCTCAATATAAAATTCAAAATAATTCTTATTTTGTATAAAAATAGGAAACTCGTGCTCAATATATTGGTGTTATTTTAATACAATAGTTTCTAATATATTGTTGACTGAAGATTCTAGTTCTTTGTTCGCAGATATAATAAAAGTACTATTAAAAATTCGGTTAAACGATGATAATACAGTAAGACATTTGCTGCTGAATTCTGGAAGGACTGTAGTCCAGAAAGTGGACGGAGGCGTAATAAAATTGCCGTATCGAATACATCCATGCCGATGCTGATTATTAGTGCTCGGAATCGATAGTTTAATTTTATGTACTTGCAGCAAGAAAGTCAATGTAAGTGTAACATGAATAAAGCTAAAATTTTCTGTTTTTATTTGCTATTCGTCTTTACGCTTCTATTGTAAAAATTTATATTTACAACTTATTGTTACAACAATAAGCTAAAAGATGGAATACTATTTTGAAAGTTCAATATAATATTTTTACAATCTCTGAAAATAGTAAGTTCATTGATGTCACAAAATCACAAGTACATATAATTAAACTACCTATTCCGAGCACTACTGATTATTTAAAAAAACAGGAATAAATATTTATTACGAAATAAATATTCTGGGCAAAGATTTTCTTTGTTTTTCTTTCCACTTGTCTTTCACATAAGACAAAGGGACTCCAGCAACCGTTGGCTTAGATATAAAACCCTTAAGCGTTATCTATCTTTACAGCGAAGCGGAACGCGGACAATTCCGCACTTACATCAAGGAGAACATTATCCTTTCTACCGAGACCGTAAAACCTTATCTGGAGAAAGCAAGGCGGACGGAGTGGCGCGCAATCTACATAGCGCTGATAATAGCAGAACCAGCCTATCTTGATCTCACAACAAGCTCTGAACCTTCCATACCTTCGGACCGTAATGGAATCAAAGAGATCGCTTTACACTGGCTGCGATAGAAGTAATCTTAGGAGAGAGCAGTGGGTGGTTTATAGCCGGGAGGAAGGCTTTTATATTTATTAAGTAAGTTGGGCTTTTGGCAGTATTAATCCACCTTTATGAGGGGGTGTCTAGGCACCCGTTTTCGATTAAAAGTAGGTACGTACGCTATTCGATACGTTTCAGGGACTGTTTCATAGGTAATATAAAACGAAATAATCTATATATCTTAAGAAATTAACTACGTTGTATGTATTAAAGTATTAATACAAAACAATCAAACTTCAGTCTAAAGCACAGAATATTTGTAAGGATAATTTTATAAAAAGATAATTAAAACTTACATAAGACTACTTTGCAAATTAGGGTTCCATAAAATTTTTGTATTTTTCGAATACACTTCCAGAAAGTGCTACTGCTTTGCCTTTCAATAAATTTAAAACACTTATTAAAATACTCTACTGAAATAAGGGTATTAAGTATAAGGTCGATGAATTTTTTTAATGATAAAAATACTTTGATTTCATGATATATAATTTAATGATTCTGTATTAAATAAATAATTATTTTTACCGCACATATGTACTAGTAGGTATATCCGATATGTGAATAGATGTATTATTTTATGGTTTTGAAAAGAGATAAAAAGTTAGGCTTTCATAGTTTCTTCCTTGTGCTTCCAATTTCCAAACAGGAGTGAAGTATCTTGTTTTCTATTGTATAAGGTTATATTTGTATTGGATGTCAATAAGTGTCTGTGAAGATATACGTTGACTTTGATTTTGATTGACTATTATTTTGATTTTGATTAGATTTCGATATAAACTATTATTTTGTTTCATGCTTTTTAGATCCCTTATTTTCATGCTCGGGTTATAGTTTTATATATTTATATTTTATTTAAGCTTATATTTTGAATTTTTCGAGTACGATAAAGTATTTGTAATGTACTTGCCAATACTTTTTGTTGTTATCAAACAAGTTATGAATATCGTAGTGTTTTTTTTGAGGTTGGCATCTGAGTTGCACAATTCCAACATTGAACTGTTTTATTTTAATTTTGTTAATATTAACAACTTTATCTGAGCTGTTATTACGAATCAATTCACATGTCATTCATGAAAGTTAGCTTAGTAGTGTAGACATTACAGTATAACACAAGCACATATGCATAGACTGGCAAAAATCATTACCCTATTAAGGTATACTAGCATTCTATATACATATACTATACTCACCCACCGTATCTTTAAGGGGTATTCTCATATATACACTGAAAAGCTATATCGGTCGGATAGCATAAATATCGGTCAAGTCATTTCAGAGGAGTTTAACAATAAATACTGTAATATGTGATTTGTATATATTAGATAACATGATTATTAGATCGCAATGACGATGTTTATTTGAAACAGTATGACCCGGTGAACTTCATTTAACTATCAGACAATTAATAGATGTGAGGTATCTATATCAACTACAGAAGATTGCGGAACTCCCAAAACAGATTTTGGAAATAGATATCTTTGTAAATATTACCTCGCTGTTCATCGTATTAGAATAGTCATTCTGCTATTCTCGATGGAGATAAGTCCAATATGTAAATCTACATTTTATAAAGAAATCCTTAGATTTAGAAAAACTATTGGTAAGTTAAATCTATGCAGCTCTTTTTGAGTTATAAAAGATAAAATTATAATTAAAGTTATTAATATGTTTTTTTTATATAAACAAGTGATTTTTTTAACATTAATATTATTGTTCTGAGGATGTGTTAATAATTATAACTAAACTAAACAATGTATTAATTTTATTGATCTAAGTCTAATATATACGCATAAACTGAATAAATAATAATATTTGTTTATTCCGCTTACAAGTTATAGAACTAAAGAACAAAAGCAACATTTTCAGCAAATCGCTGTAAAATACTGACGATAACAAATATTTAAACAGGTTTACAGAATATTATAATGGAAATTGCGAAACTAATGCAGAGTTAGTGAAGCAAGTGGCGAGTATATAATCTGCAATTCCATTAGTGGTCTTACGAGGCGTTCGTTTACGAGCATGGGGCCAGCTGGCGGCCGGCCCGGACTCCGGTCCCATGACGTTCTGATTTAAGTTACATTAGACATAATCTAAGCGAAGTAATATTTTGGTCACAATATGTTTAGAGACAGACGAACTGTATCCAAACACATAGTATTATAATAATATATCCGACAGAAACGAACAAAAATGGACGATTGCCAATAAATCAAGATTTCCTTGAAAGATAATGTGGACTTCCTGAATCAACTCATTTGAAAAGAAAGCTTTAATGAGTGTAATATTCACATAAACATGATCTCTTCTCAGTCTGATAATTACTAAATGTACAATCGTCGTAAGATCTTTGAAGACTGCATGATAAAAAGTCTTTTGAATGAGGCTGTCAAAAAACACAGAAATGTCTTATTTCTCCACAGCCTATAAAGAATTTACGCTCGTTCCTTTAACATTAAGGTTGTATTTTATAACGAATTGTATAGTACAAAATACGTAGTGTTAGTCAAGAAATAATAAAAAGGTGAATTATATGTTTAAATTCATTTATTTAATACATAGTTTAAGACGTAGCCGATATCGTAAATAAACACTTATGATTTATTGTAAAATGTATTGTGCTAGCCTTCTTTTGTAAAAGGATTACATGTAGTGTTTCTACCACGAGTTTTGTATCGAAAAGTACTTGATATATACTATAGAAGTTAATTATCAATACAATGTAAAACATTACATTACTGCTATAAGCGCTGTACAAAAAATCATTAAAAAAAATTTGAAGTCAAATTATCATTTCTTTCTAATAAAATCTATAACGATACACTAATTATGGTATTAATTTGAATCTTGTAGTTTTAAATATTATAAAAATAAAATATAAGAAGTTCAAATTTTAATAAAGTAATACTTGATTAGAGACATGTATTAGAATAAAACTAAAGTACAACATAATTATTACAATTTTAGTGCCAGGTGTAAATTGTAACATATATTATATATATTCTAGACAAGATTTTATACATTCTGCTGATAAAATACTATTGCTAGTTTAATAAGAAAACGAGTAAGACTTAAGAACTGACAAACTTTGCATCTTGTTCGAGTTTATTTGTCTTTTTATTTAATATCCACGTCATATAATGTTTAGGTTAACATTGCACGGTACAATATTAGATTTGTTTTTCATTATATACCATCATATCATAGATATATAATATTTTCGGGTCAGGATTTAGTAAATGCGTAAGAAATAAGTGATTAGACATAACAAAATTAACATCAAATCACTAGTTTAATATTTTGTTGTATTTATTTGGATCAACAACCAACAACAACGCCCGATGTCTGTTCCAGCCTGACAGAAAATGCAATGCAATGAAAATGCAATGCAGCCTGTATGCAAGTACAGTGCATATTTTGATAATATGGTATTTCTTGTTTATCTTTTCAAAGTATTTTTTTACTTTCTTAATAGATATTCCAAGTTCGTCATTTTATATTGTATAATAGGAAACTATTACAAACATTATAGGAGGAAAGATAGAGAGAAGTCAAAGAAGATTAATGAGGAATGAAATGAAGGAATCGAGGAGGCTACATCAATGATAGCACGTTTTTTTTTTAAGTTATAGATCGATATATTCTAACGCTAGTATACGTTACATTAAGCTAGCTGAAGAGACAAAAATTAGTACATCTTATAAAAATAATGATATGTTTTTAATTTCTGTGGTAGGTGGATATGATTCAGATAGAGATGCTTAGAAAACATATAATTATACATGATAATAAATAATATGTTCTATAAATAATTTTGAATTTGATATTTTCCATTTTGTAGACAAAATATCAGGGTTCAAGGAAAACAGCAGTGTTTGCTCTGCTATTAAGTAGTCTGGTTTTATGTTAAACTGCTATAAAACAAGGAATCTTAATTTTCCTAATTCTACTAATTAGCAAAATTGAGATCACCTTTATGGTGTCACGTTATGAATCTGAAACAGCAGTAATTAAATAATGAAATAGGTAATATTTATTATATATTATATTTTTATCGATATTTTCAAAAATTTCAACAAAGCTGCATTTTCATAGGCAAGACTTAATATAAAAAAGTATCTAGCATTGTCACTATAAAAGCGATAGCCATTATACATATTATTTTATTTTATATATATTTAATTTTATACATATTAATTTAACATACGAGATAATTATTTATCGTGTGTTACTGTTCTTTCAACTGGTTATTTCAAAAGCGTAGTTCGCTTCACCCAAATATTTTCCCGGCGGCCGCAAATCGTACGCGGGCGTTATCATTACTTTACAGGCGACGTGAAAACGTGAAAACGCTTTTATTAGGGCGTTTTATTAGCCCAGCTAGATTACGAAGTTGGAACGGTACCACATGATATGAGAAAAGAGTAAATTATTATTATAAATTTAAGGTGGAATACGTAATAATGACGCACCTACCTAATAAATTTTGTAATACGATGTATTTCAATATTTAAAATAAATGAAGTGAATATAATATACTGTCCAGTTCTTCTAAACATCTTTACTGTTAATTTCAGCTTTACACTTAATTTCATTAAAGTAGTTTTGCAAAGCCTTTTCAAATCGTTTTGTAACTTTCCTGAAATAAAAAATACGAAAATGAAATGAATGAATCATTAATCGTAACCATTAGATATAGTTATATAATATATATGTTAATTTGTTTTTATTAGCCTTTAAATTAAATATACTTATACCTATACATTGTTTATTGCAATTTAATTACGTAACTTTTCCAATACAGAATAAGGTAGTTCTTGCGGTGGCACGCAATATATCGCAATGAAAATTGAAGGCTAGGGAAGTAAGAGTTTGCTTAGATTGCTTTTCACGGATACAGCAACTAATGTGATGTTTTATGTTATTTTTTATCGCTAAGCATTTGGAGTGGGCTAAGGAAAACAATCTGCGCTATGACGCGTGAAGGAATCGGGTCGTATTTATGGGAGGAGTTATTGTTTGAAACGTCTAAGTCGTAATTCCGCGACATAAAGCAGCAGGCTTCACTTTGGGCCCCCTAACCCCCAGTTTTCCCCCACCACCCGGGATGCTGTTTTTCCTGCGCCAAATGGCCCGTTGAAATTGTTGTTTTATGGAAGTTTTTACTAGTTGACTTTGCCAGCGAGAAAATACACAGAACGGCAATCTTCTTCACTACCTATACATAGGGACTATAGGAGTTGAAGTTTAGCTTTTAAATATTAACATAAAATATGAGAGGCCGTCAAAACTCTAAAACCGTAAAGGCGAGGGAATCACAAGAAATATTAAGAGCGAGTGCCGATAAAAAATAATAATAACGACCCGTCACAAATAATATACAATGAGTATTATCTCCACCATTTTTAAAGTTGGAACGCGGTGCGAGCCGCGACGTGATTGGTTGAAGCGTGACAGCTGAGTGAGTTACGTTCGTGTGCCTGCCCCGGCGCAGCGGGCGACAAGATGGTTCCACTAAAATCCCCTAATGAAATTAAATTCCGTACGTTTTCGACGGGCTCGTAAATAATGACGGTATCTAATCCTCTGATTAATGAACATTGTTGATGCTTTTTGTTAATTAGAGCTTTCGAGGTTGGCATACTATGTACAAAATTACATCATACTAAAGGTTATATAGAAATTCCATAAATAAGGCAGTCAAATAATACCATTGTTTTTATTTTTAGAGCAAACGATTAATTTAATTAAGATTACTGTTTATAAACACGACACAAGTAATAGGTAATATATAGCTAACTAGCTCTACCATTTGTTTGATGTTAGTTGTATATAGGTACCGAGTTCCCTGCAGTTTGCTAGTTAGTTTCCAGTACAGTTAGTACCATTAGAATGAGATTAAAATTTTTTCGAGTTATAAGTATTTCAAATAATTTGAAAGTTAAATAAACACATCTTATCGTTAACTACCTATATATAAAATATTTTGAATTAGTATTTTATGATATGAGCAATTGGTAGTTTTGAAGTTGATTATACAATTTAAAAACGTTTTAAAAACAGTGTCAAGATAGACTAGCGGGCTTAGCTACAAACTTACAAGTTTACGATGTACAGTGTCTTCGGATAGCGGCTTATGACACCACTTATGTAGCTCTAGGGCTACCAAAACAGGCATATTTCAAGGTAAAAAAATATATTTGAGGAAAAATATTAAAATAATAGTAGATATTACCCTAGCCAGTATTTTGATACTATATGTAATAGTTAAATCCCTTCACAAATATATCAATTTCCTCATTCAGAGAGAGAATCGACACCAGAATCGGAAACTGTGTGTTTATATTTTATTGTTAATTGAAATTAGCGCCATGCTTAGTTGCGTTTAGTACCTACAGTTTAAAATGGACTTATGAAAACTGTATTTTAAAGTTCAAAATAATAATAAATCGGCAAAAGTTAGTTTTATAGGTATAACTAATTATTATTAAAAGAGAAATAGTAAAGATTAGAAGAATTTACTTTATCGTAGCTTGTTGCTTTTATATATGTTGGCAACCCTATCTAAAGTACTAAAGAAGTGCTTTAGTGCTCTACTGATGATTTACTGGGTGAATTCCTTGAGAGCCTGCCTCTATTGCCCGTAAATGTCGAGGATTAACAGCTGAGGACACATTCTCTTGTGCAAAGATAGTTCTAAAGAAATAGTAGTAGGTTCTTATACGTATTTAAAATAATACCGAAGAAAAGAAGATGACGAATGAGATGGAATTTTTATTGTACTTATTTACAGAATTGGAATCTAAGCAATTGAATTTAGAAATCAGTTTTTCAATTTTTTGATTTCGACACAAATTTATTTATCTTTGTGGTAAACATTGATAATATTTATACTAGTTTTCTTATCACCTAATTGGATTTTCCATGGAAAAGTCATATTTTCCGTAGTAATAATATTCTGTGAAATCTAATTATATGAAAATTCTATGTAAATAGTTCTCTGCGTCTTATACTATCCTTATCTACTTTTATCAAAATCAGTTTATTCTCTTTATGAGTTTATTCGTAGCAAAAATACCATAACCACTGTTTTTGTGGGGCAAGTGCAAAGCTTACCATGTTGCTGACTGCACAATAAGGTATTTTCTACTAGTCAATCTTCATTTTGTTTAGGGAGCAACTGTATACAATACTTATTTTTGAGCAATATTCACATGATAATCACGAATCATAAATAATCTCCCAAATATATAAAAATCTCTAGTAAAGTAAAATTTTAAAAACTAATAAGAACAGGCGGGCAAAAAATACCATTTTGACAACTCAATATTTAAAGACCTTATCTTTCAAACAAAGTAACATAATAACATACATTTGAATTATTTCTTTAAAATTATTCTGAAATATGGACCATATTTTGAAGTAAATAAAAATTATTTCACGTTAAGTTTTAGCTAATAAATTAGCAATAAAAATGATTATTTTCTTTGTGATTGTTAAATAAATAACTTTGATATAAAAGGACAAGACAATATACTAATGAATAAGAAATTAGGGTCGCGCAGGTAGAGTCCTCGGTTAATTTATGAAGACACCAAATTTAGTTATTTACAACTAAGGGGCCTTAAGTTGGAGTTACAGATATACAGTTTCCTTTGAAACCAGTTTTTCATTTTAATTTATGCTTTGGTATATTTGACACCAGTAAGAGTAACCGTCTCTCGTTACTATAATTTTGTTTAACTCAAGAAACCTTTCAGATTATTTATCATTAGTAATTTTTAATTTAAATAACGTGAGTGTTTAAGAGTCCAATTATGAAATAAAATAAAATTTGTTAACTTGTTATTTTATCGGTATTAATTGTCACAATTGTAACATATTCAAGATAAATAAATGGTATATGGTATATAACTATGTGCTGCCCTAAAAAGGCGTTAACTATGATCCGGTTGTATTAGCCATTAAATATTTTTCTTTCACTTAAATCTTAATTAGATTTCACTATTTTTTTATTCTTAATGAAGTAAAAAATGAATAATTTAACAATGCAAAAGCTACACCAATACCTAATTGTATGTCAACATAGAAAAAAATATGGAATTCATTATAAATTACAACTATGAATTTTCTATGAAGCTGTCTAGTTAGTAAGTGTTTATAAGTATGTAAGAATTGGGTCTTGGGTTGTGGTAAATAGTTGGTGGTTATTTCTTTTATATTGGTCGATGTAATTATTTTCGTAATATCAAAATGTTATTTCGCTGGCTAAAATGTGGTCGATGACACAACATTGCCGATGGTTTGTAACGTAGTTGTCAGTTATTCAGCAGTTAGGTGGAGGTCAGTAGGTGAGGTTGACTTGAATCCACGTTCTCAAAAAAGGTTTGATAGGAATGCATCAACATTGTTAATAGGATGATATAGCATCTTTTTGTTAGAGTCATCACAGATACTGTATATATGATATAACATATTGACAAATTTAAGCCTACTAAGTCTTAGCCTTATTAAGAAGCCTTATTTTTCCTAAATAAAGAATTAAATATTTACTAATAACAAAAAAATATGCAATTGTAGCACTAAATTATAAGGAAAACAAAAGTAAGTCACTCTGTATTATTTGTCTAATATTATAAATAGAGCTTTGTCATTTCAATAAAAGTGTGTTTGGTTTCAGTGAAATACCAGAGCAAACTTTATATTCATAAATAAAATATAGCTAGAGATAAAGGTACCTGTTTCGAAATAGCAGGTGTTCACAAATCAAATATTAATAGGCAATACGTTTCGATCGCGCGTACGTATCTCAATCGGCACATCGTATCTGTCAACATAAAACCTTATTTCAGGATTCCAATATTTCCAGTTTCCAGAGACACATGCGCCCGCTTCGCCGGAATGGCGTAGTTTACGATCTAATATTTTTATGCAAAGAGCGTAGCCAAATGTGCTGTGGCAGTACCGAAAAAACAGCGTCGTCCTTTTGCACGTAAAAAGGATGCGACAGAATAAATATACACGCAGCCACCCTTTTTGTCCATTAAACTGGCGTAGCGTTTTTTCGGTACCGTCATAAAATGTGCCCCAATAAATATGTAAATCTGGCGGGATGGCTTGCGTGGAGTTTCACTTTCGATTGTTGAATTGGCGCACTTAGCTGTTGCGTTGCTGGGACAAGACGGCAGATAGCAAACATACTGAATACAATAGTTTAATGCGAGGAAGAAACAAATTAATGATGAGTCAGGAATTTGGGTAACTGACATAGTTAGCATACCAAGGAATCCGCAGATATTAATGTCATTTCAATAAAAATAGGATGCCAGGCCGTCCCTAATTTCGCTAAAGACTTATTTCAGAAAGCACATAATCTCGTAATATATTAGAATCATAACAGCAAATAAAGTTCAATCTTAAAAATAAAAATCAGTTAATAAAGTCTTTTATTTAAATAAATAAAAATACAATTAAGGCCCATGTTTTATATTTATTAGACAAATATAATAGTAATATATTTTACTTTGACTAAAAATACATATCACAAACGAAATCAATATTACATTAGTACCCTAATCTCAAAAATATAGCTGACTGTCGACTCGGTGATAATTGACGTAAATTACATGTAATTCCTAATTTGTAACTCCCACAAAGTCAATGTATGTTGTTTACGTGTGAAATAACTTCTTAAGGTTTTTTAACGTTGCCACCAATTGGCTTCGATAGAGCAGAAAAAATCCTTTCATTCGATACCCATGTCACCGTATCGGGATTGAAAACCGCGAGAATAAAGCAAAAAGAGAATATTTACCATTACAAAATGGCCGCCAGCGCCGGCGCCATCTTGAAAATGTCAAATGTCAAATTTTTCCAGTGTAGTAGACTGAACTGCTCACCAAAACCAATATGCCTTATTTAAGATGGACCGGTCACTCGTACTACGAAGTCCGCTACGCATTTCGACGTCAGTACTTTAATAGAGTGCTTTTATAGAGATTTCGTTGAGAAATGGATTTGATAGATATATACATATAAATTATGCAATTTTGCGAGAGACTTATACTATGACATGCTGCTAAGAGAAAACGTCCTTTTGTAATTCAAAGCGATTCAAACTAAGTTACTATAATTTATGAGCATGTAAAGTAAGTTTTGATGCTTTTGCAATTTATGTGGCGCTATGACACTGTATATAATATATACAGTTGTATACAGTTCGCCGGCATACAGTTTGTGATTTTTATATAGTAAAATATTTTATAACATTCTTTTAAAACTAAATTTGAGATTTTTAATTTCATAAATTAATAATAATAATCTATTTATTTTGTCTAATATCAGTATACATTAAAGGTATACATCAGGTTTCTTTATTGTTCTTACATATTTGGCAAGGCATAGGTCCAGGGTAGGCATACAAAATTAAATCAATATGAAAGTCAAGTCAATGTTAATAATATTTAATCAAAACAATTCCAATTCAAAATAATTATAAATTTTAATATAAATGTTCTAAATTACAATCACAGTGATTTTATTTGGTCAGCAAAGTATGTCGAAATCTACATATTATGATGTCACAATTGATGGCGTAATAACACTATGAAGATTTTTTTGTTATGATTCTGTTTCTGTTATATATTTTATACTGTTTAGTTAAAATTGATTGTTCATATGCCGTGACAAATTTTATTAAGCATGTATTTATTTAAAATAAGGCTGTATAAATAATATAAGTATCGACTTTTTAATTGCGTATATATATATATATATATATATATATGTATAGGTATATTGACGTTTTATTTCGTATATGTATTAAAAATATTAAATATAATTTTATAAGCTTGATCATATATAATGATAATTTAAGTACTAGTAAGATAAATATTTATACCTAAAATTTAATATTTTTATATAAGTCCGGCTTACTTGTAGCATGCAACGCTGAAAAATATCAGTTCCCATTGTAAGTTTATATAATTAGCAGATTTCTGAACTCTTCAATAATAATTTAAATTTACGTTATATTAACGTATATTACGGCATCTCGAATATGTGTTTCTTTTTATAAAACAATGTAGTACAAAACTATTTAGATTTTGCATTTTTTATTACAATCAAATACTCATTTCAAATTGAAATGTATAATAAATAATTTCCATTTCTCTTATATGCATTTAAAACCTAAAAAAAATTGCGGCAATTGCGGTAAGGCGGCACTGCAAATAGAAACCTATTGACATTGAGATTCATAAATAAATATGATTCTTTAATTTTATTAACTGACCAATCATCACATTTCCAAATATAAAAAAATGCTTCTATGAATTTATCATTTATAATAATTAAAATAGTTTTCATTAATTACTGTTTAGAAGTACGATGACTGACAAAATATTAAGTCCGCCATTAAGAAAATAGAATTACCTACTGTCATTTGCCATGTTTTCATTGACGATAGAAGTGGTACATTGTGAAAGTTCGATGACCTCTCTCCTGCTGCCAAGGGCTGGTTGCACAGGCTAGCCTTTGAGGTGCAGTATTCGACGAGAGGAGGACACTGTAGTTTTGTTACTAAAAGAGTAGTTTTTTTTCTAACAGACAACTGTTGACAACAGATAATTATAATTAAGTAGATATTGTACAAGTTTAACCTCCCGCCTATTTAGCAGCGAGAGGTGTAAATTAAGGTTGGAGCGGAACTGAAACAAGAGGGGTAAGAGGGTGGGCCGCATCGATCCATCCGGGACGTTCCCTCCGACAGGACTCATATATATAAGTACTTCAAGAATGCAATATAAATATTGATACTATTTGTATTCCTTACTC
This sequence comes from Scirpophaga incertulas, assembly GCA_036419045.1. Lineage (NCBI taxonomy): Eukaryota > Metazoa > Arthropoda > Insecta > Lepidoptera > Crambidae > Scirpophaga > Scirpophaga incertulas. Next base: position 25,141,438 of record CM071630.1, on the reverse strand, counting down.
TGAAAAATTAAAACAAATGTATTTGTCGTTGATAATTGAAGTAAATTAGTTAAAATAATTTTTATATATTAAGAAAAAATAAAACATTACCCAAATTTGATTTGGTAGGAGTATTAATGCTTCCTTTGTTTTCTGTCATTGCAATGTCTTGGTATGTAAGATAAAGGTATGCGACCACTTAAGTCTAACTCTGGTTGATTTACAATTAGCCAGTGAGAACCAAACCGCGAACGATCCGAAACGGCAACATTCTCCCTTAATGAATGGCATCGATCGGCGGCCATAAGCGGGTTATTTATGGCCTCGCGAGCTCGCATCGCGTGCACTTACAAAGGTGTGTTATTTATATCCCCTTTTTTATTTATGTCCCCTTTTTTCGCAGGTCATAACAGCCGGCTGTAAAGGGGACGTAATTTTAATTTCATGATTGGAAAGCTCGAAGCCCGGTTATGTGGCTTAATGAGTTTATGGCGGCAATCGGTATAACGGTCGCGACACGAAGATTTCGCGTTGTGCTCTGCTTTTTGAGCTGGCACTGTGAGGACTGATTTTCGGATGATGTACTGAGCTATTTTAGAGGATGGGAGCAAGATTTTAATAAGAATTATCATCAACATCGTGTTTCATCATTATCTCTTCTTAGAGGAGGAAGAGGACGGGATATGAAATAGGGATAAATAAATCCTTTCTTTATTATCTAAGGTACTATTTAAGTCGTGGAAAAAAATACAAGCACTTTTTTGCCATATTTTAAGTAGCGAAATGATCCTGTTACTGTAATAAAAAAGTGATGTCTGATTTTGGCAGTCTTCCTTTGACAATAATTAGACATTGAAAGAAGAATACTAAAGAATATGAAACAGGTGGAAAGTAAAAGGTGCAATTTCACAATTATATGATCCGTCATATACCTAGCTGACCTTACACTTTAAAACTCCACTTTATATTCTAGCTAAACGCTTTCAATTTTTGTTCAATGGTTAAACAGTGTGTGGTCAAGCGTTATAATAATAAAAAAAACCTATATTATTATAAAAAAAAATTCTATTGATCAATTTCAGCTGCTTTTTCGCGACTTTTTATTTTAATCTTATCAATTACTGGCTGCAGTGATTCGAAATAATTGTTATGCTTAGTGATACTTGTAAAAGCTTACAATGAACAATACCTTTCCAATTCCACCATCATCTCTGTAAAGCCTTACAGACTTATAACCATGACCATCTATTTAAACACTTTTGTTTTATTTTAATGAGCTCCAATGGCATCCAGATATCAAGTTTTTTTTTACGTCTTTATCCAGCTTTGTTATCTGAAAATATAATAAAATAAATAAAATTTGTACTGTAATCAATCCACGAAGTAACTACCAATATGATGATCTTTGTTCATTTAATCAAAAACTGCTTCTATTTTATCTATAACTAGGTGACTAGATTCAGGTGTATTTTTCAAAAAATAATTTCCAAATTGTAAACGCTTAACCAAGCATATGCTACTTAGGATCATAGATTTTTGAAACTTTCATCACGATTTTGGGTTGCATTTATTTTTTTGGGTTGAATTTCTTCATCCGTTTCACTTATTTGATAGAAAGAAAATCATATTTTAAAACAGGATGCAGCATCTTGTTAATTTTCAATGTCATTAAAATCAGCGAGATACATATGTATTGCCAAAGATAATTCATTAGAAATTTAGACATCCTATATAAGAAAATACTTTTCTTCGATCTATTATAAGAAAAAGTATTTGCCTACACAAACAAGCCACTGAAAAATATATTGGTGAACACCAGTAGGTTGTAAATATATTAATTAGTTAAAGAATCTGTTAGGTGCTATGTTGTACGATGTATATATGTGAGATGTATATATGCTATGTTATACTATGTTGGAGTCGTCATGCAATTATCAATAGCTAATAACCATTTAATTTATTATTGGAATATACCTATTAATTATTCATTTATTATTTAGCTTTTCGAATGCGGTTATGTCAGAGTTTCACACAGGGAAAATATAATTTTATGTAGTATATATTCATACCATGGGTAAATAAGCGAGCATAAACCATATGAAATTATAACAAAATTAGATTTGTAGTACCAGAGATTACCCCGAACATATAAACTTGTAATTTTTTCCGCTATGTATGTTATATCACGATTCATATCTACTTTTAGGTGAGGATGTGAAATTATATTGATAATTTATCCTTACCTTTTTTAATATCTTATCGGCTTTCTTCTCCGTGCTGATAAGAATAATTTAATAATGTTTTATTGTGACACACACATATACATTTAAACAGGAAAACGACAGAGATAAAGGAATAACAAAATATATAATTAAATGTTTTCTTCAACCGCTACTCACGTCAATAATAAAAAGGAATAATATTAACAGTTAAGATGCGCATCGCGTAACCTAATTAATTTCTTTTACTATTTAAAGTTTCTAATACTTAATTACAACATAAAAATTACTTAAATAATCACTCCCGTGTAGAATAATAGTTCATTCGTACTAATAGCGTGTTGGATTTTATTTTGTGTTTTCGTTATCCTATTGAATATTGTATGTCTATATGACATGATGAATCGAAAACTCTAAATAAAATTTGGAGTAGTTAGGTAATAGGAATAAAATTAGAATTCATTAAAATTAAAAACGCCACTTGAAAAGGCGAGACAGGCTTGGCTAGATGCTCACATTCCCACACGGCGCACCATATTGGAAAAGATAAATCTTCCAGCCACCCCGCCTCTCCTCGCCGATCCATTAAACACCCACTTTTTGTGCGTCGAAAATACACGAGGCTGTGATCGCTTACTATATATGGATACTTATTTAACTTATACTCAATAATACTCTTTTAAGATACAATGTAAGATAATCCTTATATTAATATTCAAAGATGCGAATGAAAACTTTTTGCCTCTGAAGGTAGAAGCTTTGATTTATTACGAACCGGGTATTATGTCTGCACTTATATTTTTATCCCCTTTATTATTCGCAACATTGTAACGAACAGAGTCACTTAACAAAATATGGCGTATTAAATTGCATAAAGAAAACAGTGTTTTCAGAAAAATAGTTGCGACATAAAAGGAAAGCTGTAAGGGCGTCGTAACTTGAACATAAAGCTTTTGAATGGATGTATAGAATCTATGGAACGAGGACTGTTAATAAAGATATAGAGCAAATGTATTACGGGACATTAGAGACGTTTACGACACTAATGATGGCCGATAGATGAATGCACCCGCGGACACAAAGCTGTCACATAGATAGTGTTGAGTTTTTCAAATTCTTTTGATACAAAGTTGTAGACGTATTGATCTATTTTTTCTGTTAATATTTAATGTCTAATGTGTGTATGTAAAATAATTGTTAATGCTCAAAGATGCAAATTTTCAAAAAGAATTGAAAAGGAAACTGATTTACTCGTATTTTCACCGATAAAATACATTAAATGTACGAAATAAAAATAGACGACATTTTTGACACTTGAGTGTGTAATTCCTTACATAAAAATATGAGTACCTATTTATGCTTATTTTGTATTTAATACTTTATTTTATTTTATAATGTATTGTATATATTATTTTACATACACACTATAATATTTATTATAGTGTGTATGTAAAATAATTGTTAATGCTCAAAGATGCAAATTTTCAAAAAGAATTGAAAAGGAAACTGATTTACTCGTATTTTCACCGATAAAATACATTAAATGTACGAAATAAAAATCGACGACATTTTTGACACTTGAGTGTGTAATTCCTTACATAAAAATATGAGTACCTATTTATGCTTATTTTGTATTTAATACTTTATTTTATTTTATAACATATCTAGTTTCTTCAATATAGTAAGATAATTTAAAATAGGTATTATTAATGTTCAAAGATGAAAAAATATCATAATAAACTGAATCCAATATGTAATAAAAATAAATGTGTGGATAGGTAAGAGAAGTTTTTATACAGAAGATATTTTTATAAGTAACACGTTAATATTAATATGATTAAATTGTAATTTGTATGAAAATTCAATGGAATTCTAAAGTTTATATTTTAAGATAATAGAAAGAATATGGCCATACTTTATTCGTTTTAACATAATATCTTTTGAAATAGGTTGCAGTTTTAAAAACAACCTAATACTAGCCATGCCCATTAAAGATTATGAATAGAAATGAATAATATTTAATAACAAATATTTTCTACAAGTTTGATCAAATTCATCATAAAAAATAAGAGGCGCCAATTGCTTTATTCCAGTCACTTTCAGGCAGCTGTAATGACTTTGTATATAGTCATTAATTGTCAGTGATATGTATAGATGAGAAAATAAAATATAAAGAAAAATAGGTATTTCACTATATCAGAAAATAGCTCGCGATTGATATAAATCTAAAAACTAACTTAAAATATAATTTCCATAGTCAGGTTTTTACAAAGTGACTATATTTCCGGTGGCAGTTTCCAGTATACTTACTGTTAACTAACCCACTCGATTCTTTCAATTACTACCTAAACTATATTTTAAAAAACCAATTTTCAAGAGACTGTGTAATGAATATTCATTTCAAATTCTCATTTCTACAGGAATACGTTTAATAAGGATACACATTTTTTAAAAACTATAAGATTACCAAACACATAGTTATGTATCGAACTTAAATTGTACCTATATCAAGTTGACCATAAATGTCTGGGCCAAGATAATATTTTACGACCTCCGCGAGAAGGCGGGGGACCTCCTTATCTCACCTACACATGTGCTGCTTTGACATCCAAATTTATCGACTACTATAGATTAAAAACAAGATAGCTCGAACATCCGACCGGTTCAACGCGTCTGAAAAAATATTATTTTTGAAGGCGGTTGAAAACTACTCTTGCTGTGTTTATGGAGGATTCGTAGTGTATATTTGCAATGTAGGCTAAAGAAAAAATATTAATTTGGTGCACGATTTTGATGAATAACAAAAATAAAACATGTGAATTAAAAGTATATATATAAATTGCAGAAAACATAGCGTTCGTTAATAAAATGTTGCAAATATTGTCATGAGAATGTCTTCGCAAAGGAATATTCCTTATTTATATTTTTTGTTTCTACATAGGTGGCATAAAAGAAATTGAATAATGGTAAACGATTACCACAACATACCTACGGGTGTTAAAAATATAAAAGAATATCTATAGAGCCTTGCAACGCCTATGGTATTATTTACATATTGTGAATCTTATACTTCAAGTAATTAATAATTGATATTAAATCGGTATTATTGATACAAGAACAGTTTGAAGTCTCACTTAATTTTAAGAACGCACTTACAAGTTGTTTTCTGAGGTCTTCTGTGTTGGGCCAAGTGCTCTATAAGTTAAATCGCTATGCCTGTAACATGTATTATAATAGTTTTAACTGTTGATTGAAAATAACAAGATATTTTTTTATTACATAAATATTAGTTTATTACACGGACACCGAAAGTATCAATTCTTTAAACGACGACGAGATATAAAAGATACAAATATGCAACCACAGCTCTAATTATAGTATTCAAGTTGAATAATGATTTTCTTTAATTACAATTAGCATTGGCAAGATCCAAAAGGTGAACGATTTACAAATCCTAGGAGCAATTTCATCCTTAATACGTTAGTATTAAGGATGAAATTGCTCCTAGGATTTGTAAATCGTTCTCCTTGAGACTACATTTATCAACAGTCGGAATTCTTTACATCTGTCTATATTCCTTTTTATCTAAGTATATAACTTAAATTATAATCAGAGATCGGATAATCGGATGCATATTTACCTAAAGTTAATTTTTGGCTCACAAATTATGGAAGCGGCTTTTTAAAATACATTTTGTTAAATAAAAATCCCAGGAAAATACGGGACTGCAAATTTAACGTAGTGATATTGTTTGAAAATTACTAAATTAGCACGTGATATTTATTTTTAAAAGACCGAGACTCCGGGTTCATTTATAAAACTATGCATACGTATTTACATGAAGTTTAGTTTCAGTTCCCCGTGCGATTTATGAACGTACGATTTATTACATGAAGAGTGTTATACGAAAGTAGTGAGCTAGTTTGACTAAAACAATAATCAATTAAATAATTGAATGAAAAAACAGAAATGGTGAAAAATTTTATTTAACAAAACAATAAAAAGCCGTTTCCATACTTTGTCTTAAACAAACTTTAGGTAAATATGCATCCGATTATAATTTAAGTTATATACTTAGATAAAAAGGAATATAGACAGAGGTAAAGAATTCCGACTGTTGATAAATGTAGTCTCAAAATCCACCTTGATAATAATCAGGCTCACAAAAGTAGTGAAAATTTCAAGGAAATAATAACAATTTTTACAAAGTTTAGTATTTGTAACTACTTATTTACAAAGATCTAACGTTTATTTATGAACTTTCTGTTAAGATCCGTATATGTATAAATCTCAGATCATTACAGATTCTACCTATATATGTAAATTTTCTATAATCACTGTGAAAACTGACACAGTCAGTGAGACACGAGTTGGCATACACATGCAAAACCACTGTGGAAATAGCAAATGCGGGCGTGGTAGGGAATTTTAAAATAAAGGTAGAAGTGAACGTGTTACTCTTATAACGTGTAATTTATGAATAGTGAAAGATTGCACAAAATTTTATAAATACTTCAAAGTGGTGAATTGTAAGATTACAAATACAAACCCAATTTAGGTGTGGTCTCTGATAGTCTTTTTATTATTCAAAATGATGGTAGCAGTGGTTTATACTTACTCGAATTCTCCATACATACTCGTAGAATATAATATAGGTGTATATAGTGCTCATACCGCAAATCTCTTACAAGTCATTAATAATATTATCCTATCCACTAGTTATATAGATTTGTAAATAGTTTAGTATGTAATCTAAATAATACGCAAGGGAATTGTAATATCTGTTGATCTAACTCTGAAATAAAGTAAAATAATAAATGTATTATCAGTGAGTGTTATTGGCTATATAGTCATATAGAGTTGCAATATATATATGTTGCAACTCTACCAACAAATTGATTTACCAAATTATAAGTACTCTTTTTTCTAAATCTATATGAATTAATATGGATATTGCTGTTTTAAGCAAGTATGTGTTTTATAACAAGTACATATATTTAACTTTAACAATATAGGCGGTCATTACTTTCATAAAAATAATTGTAGATAGGAAGAAAATCTAATTTTTGTAGATTTAGTATTGCACGTGATCGAATGGTTGTTGATAATATAGTTATAGATTTATTACATAAAAAGCCTCAAGTAGATCTGCAAACTACTTTGTTGTAACTAGGTCGTATCAGTCAACAGAACTACATTATTGCGAAACACGACACAGCACTTTATACATAACGGAGTTGTATTGTAGTAGAACAAATTAACTAAACATAAAACAGTAGAAACGTTTCAGCTATCCATGATCTAAGCTCTACTAGTTATTAACCAAAAGCAATGAAAACTCAAGAAAATAAGGTTATAAAGTTCATACGGTTGCATTTTGAGCTCTACAATGACATTTATAATTGAATTCGTTGCACGTTATTTTCGTGCAGGCTCTGAAGATTTTCTCTCACATAAAAGATTTCTTTACAAAAATACATTTAAAATATACACACTCACACACTTAACTTAAAAGTTCACACTGTTGAATAATTTAATTTAAATTTCAAACTCAAATCACTAAAAACTCAATAACGGCTGATTTTTATAAAAAGCTATTTATAAAATTTGTATCTGCTAAGAATAATAAAACAAAATATCAACAATTATTTATTTAAACACCAGTTTTGAAGTTGGATCCATTAGTAAACAAATAAAAATTGTACAGTTATAGAATGTAATTTATCTAACGTAACTGAGGACAATAGTTAAATTAAAAATACCATACGCCCATTTTAGACGACATCCACCTACAGTCGATGTGACGAATTACGGGCTAAAGACAACTAAAGTTCTAACATTAATAATGAATAATAGAAACATACTCGTATTCAACTTAACATGTAAAAGATATTGGAAATTTAATTTTTAATTTTAATATAAATCAACTCACTTAATATGAATAATAATATAAATCAACTCACCTCGAAATAAATAATCAGTAATAAATCATTTGCACTTGAAATTGTCAACACAACATAACACTAAACCTTTCTATTCTAGACATCTGAATTATTTATAAATTCATTCTTCTTCATTTTAAAAATTTTGTGTCTACTCGTTTGAGATACCAAATCGACTAACAGGCTGGTGAACGTTCACGGGCAAGTTATATGAGGCTCAATAAACCTAACCGCATCTATTATTCGACTGGCAGACAGCTGACGTGGATTTAAAACAGGCTTTATGGCCATTATTCAGAACCATTGACCTAATTCTGGTAATTTTAATTAACCGTCATTAGCAACTGTTCAAGTAGGTAGGTAGGTACCTTTATTAACACGAATCCCTCAGTATTCCTATTATTAATTATATAAATTTTATTTACAAATCTACTTACAGCCTTTAATATTTTTTTATTGCGGAAATACAGATTGATGATAAAGTATTCAAAAAAATTTTTCGTTCGTTACAATCTTATTACATTACAGTAAATATATTAATTACGACTTGTTCAGCTCAATAGCTTGAAACTTAATTTTTATAGGTCTGGTCATGGACTCATTATAAGTTAGTTATTAATTTTGTAATTACACGAATAGTGTTTTTCTAGTATATTTATTCCGACGAATAAACGAATATTTGTAAAATTATTTTTTTTGTTACTTGTACATAAATTGAAGTAATTAACACAGTAAGTTAAACAGTTTTTCTATTTAGCCAATGATTTTGCTTTGTGTAGAAATCAACATTTAATTTGCAAACGCAATATGGACTTGTTTGTATTAGAGGAACTTGATATTTGACACCTACACGTAACTGGTAAGCGTCTAAACAAGGATGCCGCCAACTAGTTGAAAACTACAAACAGTAAACAAATATTGGACTTCAAATATAGGTCCTAAAGTCCCATGCACACTAAATATTGGACCACGAGTTCGTTATGCCGCCTCAAAGTGATGTAACGATTCGTGCAAACAAACGGTGTGGACACAACTTATTAACAGTTCCTCACTACTTTGGGAACAGTTTCAAAAAATGTTATATACCGGAGAATTTAACGTTACAATATAAACTCTATCATAAAAGCATACGAACAAATTTTAAACGGGCAAATATTTTTTGAGCTGCATCCCAGTTGATCCAGCGGCCGTTTATTGCACCCATGAGTAATTCTATTCGAATTAACATTTGACTAATTTGTGAAGTGTTGTAAAGGCATCATAAATGAGAACCGATTATATTTGCTATCAGCTGATTGATGATGCTAATGTTTTGTTATATATAAAACTCGTAGATAAAATAGAATTTATTCGACACTTACAGATTTAATAGGACGTCAGTCTGTTGCGCTGATATATATACATGGAATGTCTAATTATCTTCGGATACCTATATAATCTAAATTAAGTAATATTGATATTGACTTTTTAACTTACTATTTAGCAAGATTTCGTTCTTCACTGCAATATACACTTAATTTTAAGATCAATACACTTTACTTTCACTAATGGCTTCGTCAGGCAAGTTATTGCCTATAATGTTGTCTATTGAACGGGATTGCAAGAACAACGTGCTATGCAGCTGAAATCGAAACTTTAACTGACTAGCTTATGGTAGTTCACCTTGAACCCCGTTTTCACTTTTCGCGTTCAAATAAACTGGTGTTTTATTGTTTTGTCCACTGTTATGCAAATGAGTCCGGCTAGCAGTAGCCAGTGGCCTTTATGGGCAGGGTTTCCGAAACTGTCCGTAAAAAAATTCAATAAGTGAAAGCGAAATCTGCATTGTGTGAATCGTCACGCTTCCACACATTTTTTCGTGTCCAAATATTGACGTAGATATGCAAAAGATGTTTTTTCAAGCCGCTACTGAATTGGCTTTGTTATTAGAAGCAACCCTTTTGTCGGTTCGTTTGTTTGTTGACCTCTATCGATGGAGTCTATTGTTTGTGTGAATGAGTCGCGTCGGGTGCTAAATTCTTTGAAGCTCACAGATGTTTGCCGTCTCGGAATCGGAGCGAGGTTTGGTTTTGGTGGCATTTATTTGCCGGATTAGGCTAGCCAGCTAGTTAGGTATGTAATAATCAGCACATAATTATTTTTGATCTTCTAGAAAATGAGCCTATTACAAGAGCCTAATAATATTATTCTTGTAAAAACTAAATGGCATATGTTATATTTGATATTGTTTTTATATATTACTAAAATGTTGTTCTTATTAAAATATTCGTTCTTTTACGAGAAACAAGATGAATTATTACTGTAAAGTGGTTAAATTAATTTAACTTATATACTAGAATATGGGGGCGATGTTACAAGTGCAAAGTAGTTTTGGATATCTTAATGATTTTAACAAAATTAGTACGCATTCGTTAGTAGTTTGTAGTTTCAAAACACCTATCAAAATATGTTTGCCAGTTTCAAGAGTAAATATGTAGCTCTGTAAGATAAGCAGTCATCGCATCGCCTCAGCTTCGGTAGTCAGCCATATTAAACTTTACGACGGGGACGCGAGACGCCATAAACTCAAGATAAATCGGATCAGCCAAGAAAAACAATCTGGGCCTAAATTATATATGGCGGGCCGAACCGGAGATTACTTACATATATTGAAAAATAAGTTGATTGCTTTCGAAACTTGATTTGTATGCACGTATTGGGGTTTTGATTGAGGCTTACGCTGACAAGATATAATTCGATTAGTGTATTTAATTAGATTTTATTTTTGTAATCGATTATAGATTTTGCTGGGTTTGTACATGTGAGTGTATTTTTTCTCCAATACTGTATTATTATTGTCCGATTTTCTATTTATTAGTGATAGTGTGATGTTATATACAGATTTCTCTAAATGTAGTATATGATAAATAAGCTATCAAATATTAACTAGATTTTTTCATCCAGTAGCTTCTGCGATACTTAATTATAAATTCTCAATAGTTTGATTGAGTGAATTATATATATATTTAGTCAAGGAATTTCTATTATTGTATACGTGTTATAAATAATCTTGTCGAGTTAATTTTTTCACTTGAGTCATAACTGTTTCATTTTTAATTCATTTAACTGTTTCAACTTAATAAATATATCAAATAAATATAGGTAACAGTTTTTGTGCCTTCATAATAGAATACAGACTAATTCATAGTTGGAATTCGAATCACAGCATCATTTCGACTGTCGATATTTGAATATGCACTTAGTACTTGATATGCGTTTCTGCGCAAACAGTGTTGTTGCGAGTCCCGCAAGTAAATTGCATCGACGTAGGTGCAAAATCACCTGAAAGGCGACGGCTGGTCAGTAATTAGCGGCGTACTTTGTAAATAGCAAAGCCATTCCTTGCTCCAAGGTGGCGTCAGCATGTTAAGTTTGTGTATATATAAATTTATTTTATATCCTAGTAGTTTTTTGTCATTTTTTTAAATATATCGCTATGATATAGATTGTTTATACAGTCAATATATGCGAGTCTCAAATATAAAAAAAAAATGAACAATTCTTGACGACTATAGCAAGACTGATAGAACTCCAGCGGGATGTCAGAGAAGGCTAGGTCATGTCACTGTTCACAACTAAGCAGGAGGATGTATTTAAGCTTTTGATCTTTGGGCGTGGGCATCAACATAAACGGCTAGAAGATGACTCCGACGAACGACTGTTATCGTGGCTGATACTGCGAAAGCCATAGACATAACACTCGAACCTTAGTAGACTTTCTCAATGAGTAGATCTTATAATGAATAGACATTATGAAAATTATGTTAATATCCCATGTTACATCCACTATTGTGAATGTTAGAAGTTGTCTAGAAATTTTTGACAATTATTTATCTGGGATAAGCTGAAAATGCCTGTTCATTCTGGTGTAAATAGTTGCCAGGTCATGCATACCTTTGATTCCTGTATCATTCGCGCTACAGTTGCCGGAAGTACTTCCTACTCTTTTTGTAAAATAAACAAATATGAAACTTGGTATATGTTGGTAGAATATATACTAAGTACACATCAAACCAATAACGCGTATATCGTTAAGTCCAAAAGAAAAAAAATCTTTTTTACTATCTCGACCTATACCATCTAGTACAATGAGTTTTTGCCAGCTCTACGGTACACTTCCTGAAGTAAAATTTGCAAATAAACAGACTGCGTCTTTAGGCTAAACAGCTTCAACTTAGCCACCAGTTCTATGTTATCTATCATCCTACTGGATCTGCGCTGGACTGATTTCAAAGCAGTAAGTTCTATAACAACCTAGTTAAGTATTCTATTTTCATATTCAGATGTATGCAGCTGTGCTGCCAATGACAGTGATATTATCCACAATTTCATATCTTCGTACGATTTCAATACCTTAATTAAAATCTTTATTCTCATTCAGCTTGTATGATTTGTGTTTAACTTATGGTTAAACATATGACTATCATAATAATATCTTTTTATAATAATAAATTATGTGTATAAGATTTTTTGCTGATCTTACGCCAACGAAAGCCTACGCCCGTGAGGTTACTTTGTGCCGCGGTTGGCGAGTCAACACTCGGCGGAATGTGGCACGCGCTTGGCCTCACTGGGCCTAACTATTTACAATACCCTACATAACATGTGCGTATGCAAAACAAATTACTTGTGATGAAAAACTTCCATCTTCCAATAAATTATGACGAATTATTAAAACCAATATTAGTTAAATTCTTTTATAAAATATTTTTTTCTTAAAAGTAAACGCCTAATTCTTTATACATAATTCATTCAGGTTAATAAGTCTCCTGGACCTGATGATATACCTGCCATTTATCTGATAAACTGTGCCAATGAATTGAGTATCCCCGTGTCAATTTTATATAAAAGATCTCTTACTGAAGGTATTATGCTAAATAAGTGGAAATCTGCTTTTGTAACGCCGATACACAAAAGAGGTCCAAAAGATTGTGTGGATAACTACAGACCTGTCTCGAAACTTTGCCTATTGGCTAAAATTCTTGAGAGTATTATTTTCAACCAGATGTACAGTAGCTTGAAATCTAGTTTTAGTTTGCAGCAACATGGTTTTTTGAAAAACCGTTCCACTGTAACTAATTTGGCAGTTTTCACAGACTTCGTAACGGACCAAATGGATCAGGGTCACCAGGTGGATTCTATCTACACTGACTATTCCAAAGCCTTCGACCGCTTAGATCATGCAATGTTGCTCTTGAAACTTCAAAAAATGGGTGTAAGAGGCGATCTGTTTAGGTGGTTCACCTCTTATATTCAAAATAGATCTCAAGCGGTCGTTCTTAATGGATACACGTCTTCATGGCACAATATTCCATCGGGTGTCCCACAAGGTTCTATATTGGGACCTTTGCTTTTTATAATATTTATTAATGACATAGGTATATGTTTTAGATATTCCAAATATCTTCTTTTTGCAGATGATATGAAGGTCTTTAATGTGGTGAACGATTTATCCGATGCTGACAAGCTTCAGGACGATTTGAGAAGGCTGGATGTTTACTGTCATGCTAACAAGCTAGACCTTAATGTTTCCAAATGCTTTTCAATTAGCTTCACAAGAAAAAATGTACCCTTTTGTTACAATTATTATTTGAAAAATAAGAAGTTATCTACTCAATGTGAGGCACGGGACCTGGGGGTTATTTTGGACAGCAAACTTCTTTATGATAAGCATATAACTTCAATCTGTAATAAAGCATCCCGAGCCCTTGGGTTCGTAATGCGTATGTCTAGGCCTTTTAAGCATATGAAAACATTAAAAATAATCTACTGTGCCTATGTACGGAGTCATTTAGAGTATGCAAGCTCAATCTGGAGTCCACGTTATGATATAATATATCAATAGAATTGAAAATATACAGAAGAAGTTTACCCGCTTCCTAAATTATAAATTTAAAGTACCGAAGATGAGTTACAATGAGCGCTGTGCCAAATTCCATCTTTTGCCATTATCAATGAGACGTTCAATTGCCGACATTGTAATGTTGATGAAAATTGTGAGGGGAACCATTGATTGTCCTGAACTGCTAGGCAACATCTGTATTAGGGTACCTGCACGTGTGCCTCGTAACAAAGTTCACATGACTCTCGGTGTTCCTCTCTCTCGCACCAACTTCAGACAGAATAGTTTTAGGATTAGAGCCAGTAAGTTGTTTAATAGTCTCAATGTAGATGTGGACATATTTCATGATGGTCTCCATAGCATCAAAAATGTTCTGTTGGATTTTTTTCTGAGGGAGGTAATCTAACGCATTTTTGTTTTAGATTCTGTATTAATTATTATATTTCTTTTTTTTTGTTTTTTGTTCAATTTTGTACTGTTGCACTCTGTGAAAATATTGTTTTTATACTGTTTTGTTGGTAACTGACAGCTGTGTAGTGCAGTGTGCTGATTAACTTGTGGCTATTTGTGATAGCTTTTAATTGGCATATAGTAGTTATTATAGTTGTTTATATTTGTTATCATTGCTGTTAGCTATCCTAATATAATAAAATAAAAATAAAAATAAAATTATATTTCTTTAATAACTTGTCATTAAACTAATTTAAATTGTAAATCGACAATCTTTCATCATTCCGACTCATATCCGCCTCTACCGATGGCAGTATATATGTTAGACTATTAGGTTTTAATCAGCCACGCTGCCCCATTGCGTGTTACTTGCTTTCAAGTACACTTCACATAACTTTCTTTGCAGTTTTACATGAAATTCGAAAAACGCATTAACCCTTGATCTTTATATATCAACACGACTTTTGTACCTTGAAAACTGTAGTGAAAATGCAGTTCTCGTTTGGCTCTTAATTATTTTAAAATCGATAGAATTTCCTTATTATATCTTTTATATCAACCATATGTTTTACAAGATTTAGTCCTTACATGCACTCTTGTGCAGAACTTTATTACAGTAGGTATTTATGATAGGCAATGATTTGAGTAAACCATGTATTAAAAATTACGACATACATTCTAATTAATAGAGGAAGGGACGTCATCACATAGCGACATACTTGTTTGAAACATTGTGATACGTAATTTTCGTAAGCTTAATATATCTCATGTTAATAACAAACCCGCTACAAAGTTAATAGCTTAATAACATTCAACACTTCGTAAAATAATTAATTCTACTGTACAATGATCGTAAAGTGAACTAAATTAATTATTGCGAAACGAGTTTCAGTTAATGAACTCCGGTAATCACTGCATATAGGTAATTAGCTTTTGCCCGCGAACTTTGTTTCATCCAGCGTTTTGCTATATAGTAGGACGTTGTTTTCATTTTATTCAAAAAGCTTATAAATCTTTGAATGTTTGATATAGCATAGGCGCAAATCTATATACCTATGTATTAATAAGAACTCAAATTTGTATTCTCTACAGATCTCAATTTTATGGAATTACCATGAAAATTATATCAGTGGAGTGATATAAAAAATCCCATAAAAATATATTACAGACAAACTTTCAAAATAAAAATAAAACTGTGTAAGAGAAATTCTGTTTATGTGGGTACCAACGCTTTCACAAATTTTTACAAGATAGTTCTGAAACAAGTTTTAGCATGTATTATAACCCAATCCTAATAGGTCTATACAAACTTGTAGCACTTATAAGGCCTAGAGGCCCTGATGACGTAAGTGCCTCATGCCGATGATGACGTAGGTCTTCTTTTATATATTTATGTCAAATATTTACATATGTTAAAACATATATAAACATCAACATGAATTTATTTTATTTTAAAGTTAGTTGTAAATTATATATTGTATTTTGACGTATACTGAATTCCTTTATAATAATCAAGGTTAAAAAGCGAACTACAAGAGTTTTATTATTTCACAAATAACCAAGAGTTATGTAAAAATATTGTAATAAAGCATATAAGCATGTCATATTTACAATTCACATCATTACATTTGTACAAGAAGTAATGGAAGATAAGTATTCATATTGTAGTAAGTTCTTGAATTAGTTCCGATCTTTATTAATTTATTTAAAAAATATATATTATTGTGAAAATTAAATCAAAATATACTGTTCTATATTTTAAGACAGTTAATTTATAAGTCATTTATCTATTTATTGCTTACTATTATTATAGTCAACAATAATACCTCCAATAATGTCCATTAATGCACAATATTCACTGAGCGCCTTCAAATGTTATACAAAACGTTAAATTACAACAGCCCGGTGTTTCATTGTTGAACGTTGCTCAAGCGGAGTCATTAAAAGTTGACAGTTCATAACAATTAACAAAAAATCGTAAAACACGAGGACGCGAATCAGGGATGCTAAAAATCGGAGGGCAATAAAGCGTAAGGAAAAAGGAACATTTCACATGGGGTCGATGATACATTTTCCCGGGATCTGGTTAGCGGCGCGCGACGCTGGGCCGGTGGCCCGCCCGCCCAACCAGCAGCGAGCAGCCATACCGTCACTCGCCGCCGTCACGAATGGCCGCGTCGACCCGCGCGCCAT
The DNA here is from genome assembly GCA_036419045.1 of Scirpophaga incertulas. NCBI lineage: Eukaryota > Metazoa > Arthropoda > Insecta > Lepidoptera > Crambidae > Scirpophaga > Scirpophaga incertulas. Next base: position 25,124,774 of record CM071630.1, on the reverse strand, counting down.
CATAAATAGTGCACATTATTAATTTACAACACCAGTAAAAGTGATGATACAAGTTTATCGACTATAAATCTGTGTTGTGATCGCGTGTGTCGCAGGTAAGTGATAATTGCTCAGTCGCATGCCGCGTTTGTGGAGCAAACATCGGCTCGAACGCTCCGAAAACAAAGAGTCGAGATACCTTTGACTTTGTGTACTGTTTCACTTCAGTGAATAGAAGTTTTCTTGATAGAGTTTTCAATTATACATACGTGTGGACTAGTTAGACGGTTGTATTAAAAAATTGTTAAAATATAATATGTTATACGTTTGTTTATGTTAAACATATTTCTCAATTTCATGTGTGCAAAGCAAAGTGACTTTTGGATGTTTTTTCAGAAACTTAAGTTTTGGTTTTTGCCACCCCGCATAGAATTATTAAGGTAAAATACTACGTGGCTTTAGAATATAAATACATAACATTTCCAATTATTAACCAGATATTTAAGCACATTGTTATTCTGCGAAGGGCTAATACTCCATTTAGTTTTAGGACAACATATATTATGACAATTTCTTATAATATTATTAGAACATATATAAATAATGCTGTTTGAAATAACTATTACTATTTTGGAAAATCCAAACACAAATAAACCGTCAGTATAATAATTACTGACGGTTTATTTGTTCCTTTAGAAATGTAAGAGGTATGTTTCATTTTATTCACTTATAGTTTCCTATACTTTAGGGGATATCTAAATAATACATAAAGCATATTTAGTAATACATCACTTACATTTGAAGTCGAGATAGATGAAAAGCTATAGAGAAGAAATAGCATACAGAATTAAATTATATGAGTTTTAATTGCCTTGTTAGAGACAGGTTATATTTAAAAAAAGACATCAACGTCAGTAAATGTCTTGAAACACTTACTGTTTTTGTGTATATTAATTGCCATAGTGCCATAGTAAAAGTAGTGGTGTTTATTAATTATAAGTCTACGTTAATTTATAATCACCTATTATATCAGATATGTCTAGAGTTAGGGTTATTGCCTTTATTGTTTTAAGTTTTCATATCAATGTAATACATATTCAACAAGATACCTTACAATCTCGCTATGTCCATCTGTTGGCTTGTTATACATTATATCATGGAGACTTTAAAAAATACAGTTATATAACATGGGTATATTTTATAACAACTCTAACAAAATGGTATAAAATGGAGATATATTTTTATGTAGGACCTCCACACAAGTAGGGTAGGTTTTCAAAAAAATATTAATGCAATGTCTGATAGTGAAATATTAAGGTTATTGTTATGATTATGGTTAAAATATTATTTGTTAGTTAATTTCTGTATTATTTTTAAATATATTATTAAATATATATATATATATATATTATATATATATATATATATATATATAATATATATATATATATATGATGACATGAAAAAGGAAACACACATATTAGGGTTATATGGAGCATAATATACAATAAATAATGAAATAATTGATTTTGTAAACTATTGTATTTATTTATGTTTGGTTTGACTTGGACATATCTCTCAAGAAAGAAGCTTTTTCTTGTGCAAATATACTTACTCTTCATATATTGTAATTGTGTAAAATAGGAGTCCTATATTCAAATATCCGTGTCACCATATATGTCTTTTTATTAGATTCACATATACATCTATTACACATGGGATCGCTTACTTTCTTTCTGTGGATATCGTATGAAATGACGGGTTTATTCAAGTTCGAAATTTTTCTGTGAATTCATTAAAGATCTTACAGATACTTCACAAAATAATAATTATTCTCAATGTCTTCAAAGTTTGATACAGGCTTGACAAAACGTGACAATATGAATTTTCATATAATACAATTAAACAAATTAAGTAGATATGTCTAGTTAGACATATCTACTTAGTTTGTTCAATAGTATATGTCTGTTCAATTGCTTATTCAAAGCATTATAAAAACATTTGAGAATACTAGAATCTTTAATATATGTATTTAAAGTATTACCTATTTACATAATTATAGTCAATAAACACATTACTTTGTAGTAGTAATATGCCTTAAAGCTTGTTTTGCTTTAGTTAAGTCAATTACGATGCGTTGTAGATGCTAATTACAAACGTAAATGTAATAAGCATTAAACATTTTATTGGAGGTCATTGCCACAACACTGAGATTAAATTTTTCACGGCTTCACTGCAAAATACTTATTATCTATAAAAAATACAATAAAGATTAGTTTTGTCTAATTTTGGATAGTATTTTATTAGTATATGTATATATTTTTTATTATAATAGTAAATTAAAAGAAACAAGTAACTTTTGTGAAATATTAGAAATGGGCACAGAAAGTAGGATATTATAAGGCAGTCTACTCAGTGGTTACTACCACAATAATATGCTATGTCTACTGACATAGCATATATATATATATATATATATATATATATATATATATATATATATATATATATATATAAAAGTGTTTATGGTGGTCGGTTAAGTAATTTATTTAGCTCTATTAACGAAATAGAACTACATCTTCCTGTATCTTTTATAGTAGATTTTTTTATTTACTCCATAGAATTAAAGTCATCTATACCCGCCTATTTAGCTTGCTTTACAAAAATATTATAAATAAAAAAACTTATCTTCCATATAATCTCTGCTAACCAAATCTAGTGGATGGTCAAATTTTTGGTTACAGTTTAGGTACGGAAGATTAGTTACAGACAAAAAAAACAAATATACGGAATATACTTGCAAATACAATCATGACATAAAAATTACATGCATAGTATACATACAATACTATTATATAAAATAACATGTTCTTATTAACTGTTGACAGACTGACTGATGTATCATAATTGCTGTGTATAAATAATTGAAGTTAAAATCATGTACCATGATCAATAAAGTAATTGTATTTATTAGGTATATACTAAAGAAGAATTATTACAAAATCTACCCCACAAGAAAAAAAATGGGGGATTCAAATTTGTATATGGAACATAACTATTACAGTACAGTAGTACAGCGGCCTAGTGATCGGCTACTAAAACGGTCGCGGGATTCTACGTTTGTGAATGCGCCCGCGACACAGGATAAAAATTTTAATGTAAGGCGAAGTTATTATTTAATAAAAAATAAAGTTTATGATTGAAAATGAATAAATGCCTGTTTTAGCCTTTGTAGAATTTCAACCGCAATGGTTAGTTACTCTTATGTAGATTAGTTTCGAAGTACTTCAATTAGATGACATATTTTTAAATTCGTGCGAAGCTATGGGCAGAGAGTTTTTTAATTTAATTTAGAATTAATCTAAAAATAAATATTTCTTTATAAAAAATACGTAGGTATAGGGTAAACTGGGTGCACTTTCAAATTTGTGAAACTACGTTTTTTGAAAAGTTCTCACGTGTATGCTATTGAACAGATTAATAAATGATTGTTCAAAAAAGAAAACGAAATTAAAATGCGACAAATTATAAAGCAGTACTTGAAAGTATATATGAAACATAATTTATTTTTCCATCACCTTAAGCTTATAGGGGGACACCAGCTTATTCTATCTTAGGGCGATTAGGTCTTATTTAATAATGCTGGCTGACTTCACATACAATTTTGTATTTCTTCGGAGGTGCAGATAGGCAGGGTATGCTTGGTTGCCTAATGATGTTTTCCATTAACGTACGAGCGTCAGATAAATATACGTATAAAATTTGATAAACTAAAAATATATGATATACCGCAGATTCGACTAGTACCGAGACTAACAAGCGTCACCGAAATTACCTGACGACCGCTTCTTTTTAATTACTTGAAATAAATTTGTTTTACTTTTGCAGGCAAATCCGTAGGTATTTGGGTGTTGAGTGTGAGAATTTGGTGACCTAATTTCATAATCTCTTTTCTCTATCTTTTCTAATATTTGAAAAATTATTTGCTACTTCTTTTCTGATACGAATTTAAGAAATAGGCGATTATTAAAATCGATTCAGCGATTCTTGAACTACTTAAATGTAACATGATTTAGTTTTATGTAGGTATACAAGTAGATACGTGATATTCTTCACTGACTTTGAACCAGACATCAACGCTAGTGTTATGTTAATTGTAAAGATCCATCAATCAGTATTAGGATTCGCTAAATGAATGACATTGGCTGTAAACTTATAACGGGTCAGCTTGATTCACCCACGTGTTCTCCTTTTTGTGCGTCTAGCCTTTATTTCGTTGGAGATAAAGTTATTTTTCTCTTGCCAAGTACTGTATGGGAGAAACGTTTATTACTTTTATGCTGGCAATATAAACCCATGGAGTCATAGTATAAAGAAAACAGTATGCGCTAGTTGCAAAAATGATGCAAAAACATTATTAATGATTGTGTTTTGATTACAAAAAGTTACTGAAATATAGCTGTTCACCCATTTTTTATGGATTTTCCCTCAGGAAAGGGACATAATCCTGTAGTAAAGATACCCTATTCCTCGGATTTTTAATATGTCTGCCCCCAATAAATATTCAGTCAATTGATGATGGCAGGCAGTGATAACCTTTTATTTCAATTCGAAATCTATACTCTCTCTTATCAGGTGTATATACGTCTCAGTGTAAAAGGGGCCGCGCCTATTGTCACTGTCCGGGTACTTTGCAGAGGTAAAATTGCGGCAATGTCAAAGTTTTTACGACATCCACTGGAGGAAAGATTAACGAATATTATTAATCTGCCACTACGTAAGCATACCGACACAACATATTCATTAGTATTCTATATTATTATAACATATTGGTCATATAAATTTAGAATAAATTCTTATTTATAATATATGTGTATAGAACATGAGGCTCTACATGAGATCTGACAACTTTTGTTCTCATCATAGCAGCATTTTACATGGAAATGTTATTAAAGGAATAAAATTTAAAGCAAGTTATATGTACGTACCTCCCACTTTCTTAAATACTTGGATTTGTAGTAATGTTAACCTTTGTGAGGGTCATCAATAAAGGACAGTAGTGAATGCAGTTTTGGAAAATCTAAATGAAGTCACTTGGTTTATATACCTTGTTTATAAACTGCAATATAGCACTTAGTAATAGTTATGCACGTGCGACGCATTGCAACTTTACAAGCACTATATTATAAGCGAAATTGCCATATAATTAACAAAAAATAGGATATATTACATTTGTATATATTTAATTATTTTTATTTTACCAAAATAAAACTAATAGAACGGAACAATGTAATTTGTTCATGAAGTAGCTACTTCAAGAACTCTACTTCCTTGTGATTCAACCAGGCCTCTTTAGTGTTAGCATCTCTAATCAGAATTAATTTGGAGGTTACGATTAAATAAGTACCATTTACTTGAAGTAGAGCCATTTATAAATGTTGATATTTTTGTAATGTTAGAAATATTCATTCTTGGGTAGGTGGGTACTTGAATATTAACTCGCATGAATAAAGATTCAGTCTTCAGTTAATCAATTCTCCATGTCACGAATACCTAAAAATATCCTTAATAAATGGGCAGAAATTAGTTAATTTGATTTTCGAAAAAGTAGATATTAATACGAGATTTGTAGATACTCTTCCAAAATTAGATGGAAGTACTTTATGTTCGTTTATAGAATTTTATCGGTGCAAAAATTTGCGCATACGATATTATCAGTGGGCAGGATTTCCTTTGATCCAAACATTATAGACATTTTATCGTAATCGATTATGCTAAGGCATAAGGCATCGGTTTTTTGTGACAAGGAGCCGACAAGTATAGATATTTAAATTTGAGATTCCTATTTTAAGATAGGTTAGTTATTAACAGTTTTTACGCAACAGTATATATGCTGTTAATTTCAATCAGATCTATTCAACATGCTATTCTATATACAAAAATGTCCTATTGCAACAACAGATGAGCTGTTTCACATGATGTCTATTTTTGGAATTCTCTTCATAAAGAATAACTGAATAGGTTTCAAATATAAAAAACAAGGAAAAATTGTCATGAAGAAAAGTATTTAAATAGTTTATTATTCAATTTTGGAATTCCTCCATCATAGAACGTCACGTCTTTTCGTTGTTATGTGGTAAACAGATCAGTTAGTTGATTATATTTACCATCCCATTGTAAAAGGTGATAACTGTATTTTAATGCAATCTAGAATCTAATTACATTTCGATAAAGTATTTTATTTAACCAAGACCGATAGCAATAAACCGTCTGATAGGTAATTACAATCGTGTCGTAAGTGTAAATGTGTAGTGGCGCGATGTTTTATCAAAAAGTAAACCTTTTAAACCGTTCAGACGTAGGATTCTAATCAATATCCAATCAGATGTAGGTAGTAAAGTTAACTAACCGGGAAATTAACAGACGGCGCGATCGCGGCCAGTCTTGCGTCTGCGAGTTGGTTGGCGGCGCGTGCTCAATTGCCCACAATAAATGTTAGGCACTTGTCCCACCGGCGAAGAGAAAGCGACTAACTATTGACATTTTGCTCAATTGGAAGTGGATCCCACGATAGTAAAAACACAACATACTTATTTGATTTTTGTTTACTGACTGTCTTCCCATTTGTTTTATCTTACCGGCAAGGATGATAATAATTACTGTAGAGCATTAGTCGCATACCGATGACACAAATCTCCGAGATATAAACGATACTATATTTCTTAATAAAATTTGTTTGAAATCTCTTAAGCTGCTATGTTTTCTTGGTTTTTATTGGTTTCGCTTACTGTCTACACTTAGCTAGAGAGAGTGGTAACCTGTTACTTTTCTCACTGTTTACTGTCTTCTAGTTTTAGTTTCTCGTTCATAGCTGATGGTGAAACGAGAGCCTTAAGCTATTCAAAATTTGGATGTGAGCGGTAATAAAAAATAATAGGATAGAACAAATACGCTGATTTTGAATGGTGGTAAATCTCAGTAACATATTCCAATTAAGGTTTGGCTGTATGGTAATTATATAAGAATAAATATTTATGAAGTTGATAACGTGTGATTTGGGTTATTTTGAACTTTTGGACGGAAGTATTTAATTATAGGTAGGCATGTTTGAATATAAATTCAGACCAAGTTAATTACAAACTCGAAAAATCCAAAATTTTGCTCACTAAGCTATACATATAATTTTATTATACTCAATGATTATTTTAATGATTACTGATTTATCTTATTACTGATTGGTCCTGAGGTGTCCTTGAGCATTTTTCTACCCAATGTCCGGCCATTAGTTCCACAAGCATTGTGCGCTGCACATAAATTGCTGTTTTTTGGGCGACATGCTTGGTCTTCTTTTTATGACTTTAGCACTCAGAGAGAGAAATGAGCAAAACCCTGGGTATTGTCTTTTGGTGGACTGTAAGCTATCTTAAATGGTCAATTGTAGTGATCCAGCTATGCCATCGTTATCACTAGTAACCGCACAAATTAAAAATTACCCTATTATCTAATTAAAAACATAATTTCCGAAGGTTTAAACAAAACGAATTTAGTAGCGCAATGTTATTAAATTTAATCAATAAATGGATTATCAAAACGGGAAAATATTTTTGCACTTGGAACTGGTAGTTCCTGAGATTTACACGTTCAATCAAACAAAATTTTCAGATTTATTAAGTACTGGTAAATAACTATAATTACTTAATATTTATGTATAATAAATAAGTAGGTATATGTGAAATACAATCAGAAGACGAATTCTTACCTTGCAGTGGGACACAATTTATCAATTAAGTTAAATGAGACTATTGTGAATTATTTTTAATAGAATTGAATCTCTTAGTTGAGATTAGGGACAGAAGTATTGCCATATCTAAAAAATGATTCAACACATTAAAATAAATTGTAACTTAATCATTAAAGCCTATAGAATTATTCTTAAAAAAATATTCGTTTTAATTTACTCTTGCAAACTCATAGAACTAAACCAATGACATTGTTGGTTTAAGCTTGGTTTTTATGTTGTGTATTTATAGAAGTTGTAAATGTAGTTCGGACCGGCAGCTTGTCCAGAAGAATGTCTCGGACCAATAACCATAAATGTATTAAGATAAATCTTGTAAACGGCGCTAGCGACGGATGTTTGTCTGTCTAATAGACTGTTGTAAGCCGTTGATTTAAATACTTAATAATCAACGAATGATTCACATCTTAAAGCATTAAAAATGTAATAAATCACGTTCATTGGTAACTAGCATAGTGAAAGTTTCAAAACGGAGAAGCATATAGGTATACGATGGAAGCAAAAAAGGTCTGCAGATGTTACTGAAACCTTATTTAAGATATATCGTTTGCGACCGTCTTGCATCTCGTTCTAAAATTTCTGTCTCATCGTCGTTCAGATTTCTGTCCGAATCACAACTACTAGTGACCGGCGTCCACGACGCAACTAGTGAAAAGCACCCTCAGTACTATACCCATTGCTATAAAATAGGTAGAAAGTGCAGTGCGACAAATCTTGTAATGAATGTCAGTATAGTACAATAGTAGACTAAGTGTAATGTGTAATGTAACGATGTACAATTGTTAATTTATTAGTATATATATTATGACTAAGTAAATTGTTATATTAGTATATTAGATACTCGACTATATATTGATAGTTAAATACAGCGTTGTTATATTACGGCGCGATAATTAAATAGTTTTAGTTATTAATATATTTATAAAGTAAAGTATTTAGTTCCGAATTGACTCCTAGATTATAGAAATAATTTTTATATACTAAATCTTATAAATATTGTTGCTAACGATTTGGATTAATCGTTTAAATCGCGAGTATATACTTTCTGCTACAAGAAACTGCATTATTAGTAAATAATGATTAAACAAATTGAGTAAGTGGAGATATCTACTGGTAAATAGTAGAAGAGTCATGTAAAGCCTGACACCAAATAAGAAAACACCTTTTGTGATAAATGGATGATAGAACAAACAATGTGAGACAGTTTTGTAACCCATGTAACTGATTATGAAACAGAATGTTTGAAATTCGCGATTCATAGTCATTAGATTCTGTGTTAACATAATTATATCTATCTATATATAAAAATCAGTGTAAATTATTATTTTTTTTGTTGCGAACCTCTGAATGTCTCTGTACTTGCAAAATATACATCTCTGATGCGAATGTTCGTCTGTCAAATTCAATTCATCGTTGTCATTTGAGGCTTCCTTATGTCAAAATTAATATCGTTCGTTCGATCGTCTATTGAAATGTTTTAAACGATAGTAACTAAGAGTAGGATACGACACGACGAAGTCCACGATATATCGAATATCGTTTTTAAGAGTACGCCCATAGGATACGACACGACGAAGTCCACGATATATCGAATATCGTTTTTAAGAGGACGCCCCCAGAACCGTAGCAGCTGTTGTGTGCTTACAGAGCTATCACACTAGTAAGCAGCTAGACAAACGCGGAAATGCTAATATAATATATCCTTATTTAATATGTTTTAACTAAATATTATTATTTAATCATTACAAGTTGATTATCTTTCATCTATAAGCGAGATCAGAAAAGTGATTCCAAATAGCCGTTTTAGTGTTATATTGAAGTACCAATACCTATTATCATATAAATGATTACACTAATCATAGCTTAATACTACAATTTAAGCCATAGCTACAATTTAAGAGACTACAGAATGTTCTCACCAAACTTTAAAATGTTTTGCATGTACGAGTAGCGAACCTCCAACTTTGTAAACGTTAAATTTTCATGGCAGCATACGAAGCAAGAATCGACTTTCGAAATAGGTACTGACTACAAAAACATTTTATTATATTTTTACTCCTCCCACCGAAAACTTAATCTGCTGAAAAATTATCTGGTTGGTTAGAGGGAAAGTTAAGGCGGTTCTTGAGAAGGCGTGGCTTGAAAAAGGAACGGCCCTTTGCAAATGGCGCCGAATTCGGCCAATGCGGTGTCAGACAACTGCACACACGTATCAACGGTTGCTAGGCGACGGAAGAAAGACATTTTGAATTTGGAGATGAGGGGGCCAACTTGGTTATTAAAGTTGGTTGGGTTAGCTTTCTACACACTACGCGTAATTTATCGTAATTATAATGTTTTTTCTATTACTGCAAGATATTTTGGTTGTCAAATGTCTCTAATTTTTTTAGCTAGTTCTTCATATTCATAAGTAAAATGTTTTGTTTTAGTCCGAACAAATATTCTTAAATTACATAATAGAAATAAAGTAATAATATTATAAATAACTTTTGCTTGTGAACTTTATTTTACCTAGGCTCACAATAGAGACTTAAATATTATAAACTTTAACATTTTGAGTCACACAAAGTATATATACAATTTCAATTACAAGAAATAAGATTCTACCGTACGCTATTTAATTTGTGTTAGTGGAATTCCTAAACCAGAATCCAAAAAAAAAGCCTACATATTTTCGCCAAAAAAAAACATCGTCTAATGGAACAATTTGTCTAATGTAAGTACCAACGGTTACGTACACAAATTTTCACTGAAAATCTGTCAAGTAGGTAAAGTTTAAGTTTCCTCACTCGAGTCAAAAAAATATATCATACAATTTTGCAACGCTACCTAATACAAATTTAAAAAAAATATTCCTCTTTTCGATTATTTTCGTCGTAGCAGGCACGTGTTGTGTAAAAAAGTGTCTCAGTTATTTACACCCTGGCGACATTCATCATTCCGTCTCATTCGGGCGTCTATTAAAACATCACCTGTAAGGACTAATTCAAAATTATGCTTTAAGTTTCAAAAGCTTCCATTTGCTACCGCTTGCTTTTCGCAAGATTTTCCTAAGCATGCGGCCACTTGCTAGGGGTTCCATTAAGTTTATATGCTAGTGCTACAGATGTCGCTGGCCTACAAAATTATCAGACCGGGACACAGATGTCGCTGTATATTCTTCTAAGAAAAGCTTTCGAAAAGCTCTCTAAACTATTTAATAAAATTTTAAAGTAAACATTTATTTACTGATTTGAATGTTAATGTATTACTCATTTAATTAATGTTTTAATAAAGACATGAAACTAATATTTTTGCGTATGTTTTAGCTAACACTCTTTTAATATTTTGTGAAATTTTTAAATAAGTGGCTTCAGTTTCAGATTTGATTCATATTGGATTCTTAGCAAATCTGCAACGTCTAGGTACAAGAACTACAATGTATATATAATGCCATCTTGTGACATAACATATAAAGTATTCAGCGATTCTACTGCCTATGTTAACCTTAAAACCGGAACATAGCAATGCGTTCCTACGCTGCTGTTTTGTGGCAGACAGTGTAAGATGGAGGTACCAAAACACGCTGCCCTAATATAGAGTACTCCGTCGATAGAAATTGTATAATAATTAAATGAAATTAGTATTCCATTACCTATTTCAAAATAAGAACAATAATCTTTATTAATTCTTATTTTAAAAATTTCAAAATTTTGTGGCTGCAATCTAAGAAACCTTTTCTTGTTGACATTTTGCTTAGCAGCGCGACCTTCTATGTTAGTTTAAATGTGTTCGAATAGATGGCAGTAGGTGGAAGTAATTGGGAAGTATGTAACAGTTAAGCGTGAAATCCTAATAAAATCTTATTTACAAATTTAACTATTTCGTATACCTACCTATTATTTAGTATTTATTTAGTGATTCATATTCATTTAACATAAGATATTACGATTATTTTTAATAAAGGTATGGTGACATGTAATAATTATTACTAAAAGTAATAATAATAATTAAAAACCAACAAAGAAATGCCGAGGATTATTTTCATGCTACATCAGGTTGGAAAGAGTCGCCTGCATGTTTAGTTTATTATGATATGTAAGATTTATAAATATCTTCAAAATAATTCCTTATAACTTCCTCTGGACGTGTCCTTATTATAATAATACATAAAAACAATACTGGCTACCTAACGTAATAGCTACACTTACTTAAAAAGGATACTAGTTTTTTAGCATTCGTAACAATGCATATAGTAAGCATATGATGTAGGTAAGCTGCAAGACTGTACAATGTGTGCTTTACTTTCCACAGCCATATCTATCATACTTCTGTAATTGCAATATGGTAATGCGAATTTTACTTTGAAGATACTTACCAAATAACCTGCTGATTTTGGTGTGGCTAGCTTTTAAAATATGAAAAATAGTTCGTTATCACGTTGAGCGAAAGGCTGTGAGCATGTTAGTTGGCAGTGCAGAAATGGCCATAGGATCTGTTTTAAAGTTCAGAAAATCAACAAAAAAGCTCAAAACTATGACGACTTGCAAAGTTATTTAAACAACATTCGTTTTCAACATACCTATATAATTATCATTCAGGAAATTTATTTTTATGTACGTGTGAAATTATATAAAACTACAACACAATCAAAACAATATCAAGTTAAAAGGTTGAATAATCTTAAAATTTTTATTACATGTATTTTGTTTGATTTGGTGACAAAAGTTGAATAAAAAAAAAATTGCAGTGAAATATAAAATTATTTTTTACTGAATTCTCACTACGTCTTTATAATTGAAGCCATAAAAAGAATAACATATAAGTACCTATTTAGATAATAAAAGCACTAAGCTTTGAACCTACAATTTGTATGTAGTTTTCTAATTGTAAACCGTTCTTTCGGAGATTCTGCTTCTTTTTTCTCTTATCCATTGCCTCTAAAATTAAAATTTTCGTTTATCAATATATTATATTGAATTGTGATCTCTGCCTATCCCTGTGGGAAAGAGACGTCAGTATGTATGCAAATTTTTCATTTTTGACCGCTAAAAGCAGTAAGTGTACATTTATAAAAGTATATCAATTCACTATTCATAGAGCCATATTTGGTAATATTTTTATATGTGTATGTAAACATACATACGACTGTAATCGTATTAGGTATGATTGTATCTTATACTATAGGTATTGTATTTTTATATTATATTATTATAATTATTAACATTGAAAAGAGGAGATAAAAAATAGACCTTCAGAATTTCTTGCCTGTTCTTCTCGAGAAGGCTCTCCCAATTTCCGAACCGGTGTCGAGTCAATATTTTTTTTTTTTCCTTTTTCGTACGTACGAACAAGGTTTTTGTTTTTTAGGCTTTTTTTTGTTTTGTTTGTTGACGTCAATAAGTGCCTGTAAAGGTCTATATTGAATAAAGATTATTTTGATTTGATTTGATTTATCAGTGATAAATAAAATGTTTAAATGATAATACTCAATAAAAGCAAATTTGATTGATATGATCATACACATCATTTCTGTGGCCGAGGGGTTAGTACGTCGGTTTCAAGGCGTCACCTTTCTGAGGTCCTGGGTTCGAGTCCTGATGGGGGCAGATGTTTGTGTGATAAATACGAGAATTCGTGGCTTGATCATGACTGTTATACATATATTTCTATCAAAAATATTAATCTCTGTATGATTAATATATTTATGTCTATTCATTAGTCTAGAAACCCCACAAGACGAGCCTCACAGTATTTTCTTTGGGTTAAGTTAAATAGTGAGTGTAAATAATATTCATTTTAGTTACTTTATGAAAAAGGATTTGTTCTTAGTTAAAGGAATATTATTTTTCGGCATGGGATAAGATGTACTAGCATGTACTTTGTTTCTAGTCCCATAATTAGAAATATATATAAAATTCGTTCGTTCGTTACAATTCTTTTTATAAATAAAAGAAAAAGCAACGTTTAAGCCTTTGATGCTGGAGATATTAATATTAAATATTGAAACCAAAAAATAGATTACCCTAAACAATATGTTTGATTATTACATCTGGATGTAGACCCTATAGATTGTTTATCAAAGTGAGAAAGTATTATGAGTACTTTGGTATTACTTCGGCGATATCTTAAAACACTTTCAAACAATGTAGTCACGAGGTAAAAAACCTCCCGCACAATCATATATTTTTGCATTTATGTATTTTAGGTATTTTTCTACCTATAATTTTATTGAATTTCGTTAGTAAAACCAATGATGTCTAATATTATTGAATGTTATTTTAAATCTTCATTTATCTAACAGAAAATCTACTATACTTCGCCCTTCGCGCTCATAATAGGAAGATACACTACGCTTATACCTATATCTAAATATACTAACCAAATTTATCTATTCAATTGTTTCTCCTTGATTCTTGTTGTACTTTGAATAAGAACGTTATTACTATGGCAGATCTGAAGTGGAACAGGGGTGGGTGAGGGTGGCTTCAGTATTGATTTGCGGCCATTTTGTTTCGCGCATGCGTTTTAGCGATCTAATTTTTAACTCAGTAACGACATAGATGGCGTTGCTAATTTGATTTCATTTATTTAAATGCAATACTGAATAATGTTAATTTACCCATTTATTTTGGGTTAGCTCTCGTAAGAACCTAGCTTTAGCAGTGGGACACGTGGAGCGTGTGCAGTAACTCCTTGAACGATGCGAAGTTAATCTAACATAATATTGACCCGACCGGTCGATTTAGAATTTAGTAAATTTACTATAGGTCTAGAAGCTACATTAGTCTAAATCCTTAGTCCCCTATATAAATGCGATGTAAATTGGCTTACTAAAAAAGTGAGCTTGCTTATTAAGTGTTGCCGCTCCCATTATTTTCCCGTCGGAAAGAGATATATCGCTGTGGTAAAAATTACACTACGAGTATCTTCTTCCCCACATCTCAGCCTGTCTCCATTACAAATTTCATTGACATCGTTTTGTAATTAGAATGTAATTGACAGACAGAAATATTATTACACTTAGTAAGTAAGTAATTTTAATAATGGCAATGGATCACAATTATAATTAAGTGGTATTAAAACTTTAATGAAAATAATGACATCAAGGACACTATATTAAATATCATTACAATATATTAAATATCAAGGACAATATATTAAATATCATTTTTAATACAGAATTGACAAATCTCATTTATGTAAAAAAATATTAGTTTTCAAATATTTCTAATAAAACGTTGTTATAAACAGATTAAAAAACCTTTTATTAATAGGGACTATATTAATAAATAAGTTTGTTTGATCTATTGTGATGTGTAATTATAGTTTTTAAGTAACTGATTTTTATTTCAGTTTAGAAACAATATATTTATTTTATAATAGACTAAATATGACAGATTAGTTTATGGATAATTTTTTTGCACTTTGTAGCATTACTACATTTCTAATTTCATAACTTAACAATATAAGTATAAAAGTAAATAACTACTGGTTCCAGTCTAGACACTTGCATTTAAGTTGTCATACTCATTATCAGTTTTTACGTGTAATTTATTCTTAATACATAACTTCATGAAATGTTATATTATGTGTTTTTGTGTTCAACTTTTATATTAGCATTCTTAAACCGAAGCTTATTTCAATCATTAATTAATCACCATAATCATATTAGTCATAGAGCCTGTACAGTGGTATTAGGCTTGTTCCCTACTACAAATAAGAATGAAGTAAATGAAATTGGCGAAAAACGAATATTCGTTAGTTCTCTGACTATAATAGGCGTGATAAGGAAATTACTAATTCTACCTCTTGACTCATTTTCATTGAGATTTATAATACTGTCTCACTTTCATTATGTTATTTCCATACGGCCACATACCCACCATTTTTAAGGAAGCAATCTTACGATATCTTGTAGATAATGAGTTAGATTAACTTATCTCTATCTATCTTTTTATAAATAGTTTTTAAATCTAAGTTATATTAAAATATGTATGTAATCAGAAGACAACTTTACAGAAGGCACTTAAAAATCAAATTTCACAATTTATAAATAAACCCCTATAGTAGTCATTATAAATGTATGATTTTTAGTAAAAAGATTATCTTATTGAGTCTTATAGCTTATTGAACAAGTCATTGAGTTTTCAATTTTGTCCCTTTTCATCTTAATTGTAATAATTCAAGTACAATTTATATAAGTATGCCCTAAAATAAAACAAAATCTTATTAGCTATATTTTTTCATAACAAGACTAGGAATACAATTCACAGATTGTATATTAAAGAAAAATTATAATTATTCAGTAACTTTATTTGTAGAGATTTTATGCAAATAGTTATGATCAAATATTATACGAACAATACAATACAAAACTATAAGGTTGTTAATATACTGGATTAAACAAGTTTGATGAAGCCATTTAAAATATTAACAAACTGTTGACGATAGATAGTTCGACGCCCTCAATGTATAAATATCCTGCAACCGCCAGACGCCGGTGGCATGCATTGCCAGCATCAATATCCTCGTATTTTACGGCCTTCCTCTATTATCAAATGAAGAAGCGACATAAATCGAACTACTTAGACAATACCCATCGTCTTAATGTAGGATTAGTTTCAAAGACGGTACAATAACTTCCTAATGGAAGAGCAAACTTTGAAGGGAAACATTTGGATTGGTACCTCGGAGACCGCGTTCGTCGTTCCAGTCACGTGCTCCACCATTGCCTAACGTACAATACGAAGCAAACCACGCTATTCTGGAGCTTATAATCTTCACAATATAACACGAACCGCTGCTTTCATAACTTTGCAGATGTGTAATAAAGCCTAATATTGCAACGCCGAAGCGCTATAGTGGAATTGACTTTCTTTATACAGAATTTTTGTTTTTATATTGTACTTTTTACATCCCTGTATCCCTATAGGGACGTGACAACTCTATCTCTCAGCGTAGCCGAAATAATTCAGAGAAAAACGCTTTTGGCAATCGTAGGTCAGGACGAAGTGACATATTTGATATTTTGTCACAAATATAATATAAATTGAAAAAACTGATTTAGGTACCAAATTTGATACTAAAATAATTAAAACTTAAGCATTTATCAACAGCTTATATTTTGTTGTAGCTTGTGTGTGTTTGTCTTCTTGAGCACAGCATTTTTGATCTGGTATTTACACTTTATTATAAGTTAAAATTGTTATGGTTAAAATAATTATAAAGAAAACGTAATAATTGATTCACTTTGGTATGTGAAAAAAAAACGTTATTTCTTAATATTTTGTATTTATTTCGTTAGTGTGAATTGATAAGATAATAAAAGTTTTGTAAATTTCGCTTTCTCGGTTATTTACTATAATGAAAAACGGTAGTATAGAAAAAAAAACAACATTTTCAGCTCATAGTTATATTTTATTGTCAATTTTAAAGACTGTTTTTATTACTCAGAATAAATGTTGAAAGTATAGTTGAAAAAATCAGGAAAGCGTGTATTTTACCCTTTTCATAACAAAAGTTTTCGACTATTGCGAAGTTGGGGGATAATTTCAAGTTAATCGCACTTTTCACTATTATGATGAAGGTAGTTTAACTTATTTGGTACTTTATAATGCAAAACAATAAACCCTTCTAATCTCGTTGGTGTATCGAGCGGATCTCTCTATATTAGGGGACTCACTCCTTTCATTCTAATGACGCATGCTTGACTGCGGTGGGTCGGGCGCAGCGGCGTTGACTATACAGACAGGCACTTATATCTTGGTAATTAAAACCTCTGCATCCAGTGACATTTATGCTGATACCGGGATCCACGCTTAATGACGGGGCGGAATCCTTGTATCCAACTTTAATTAACATTTTGGAGACCGCTTCAAAGTTTCCAAGTTTGTAGCAAGATATTTCAATGATAATAAATTAGAGTTTGGTAGACCTTAGTAAGTTTTCTTACTTAATAAATGTTATTTCATATACATATTTTATAAAAATTATGTATTCCATCTCTTACACAAACTTGTTTTTCGCATTTGGATTCCCCTTTCACTCATAATCACGCAAACTGCGAGTTACATGTTTAACTATACATATATGAAAAATTGTTAACAGTTATTATTTATTATCCTTTGATGTAATTTAGAGTAAGGGTTTTTTATAACGGAGAATAAGACTCCTCATGGATAACCACGACCAATCTACCAGCGGCTATGTCAGATTCAGCTCGACCTACCACCTAAACGTTGCCTGGAGCCAAGGTCCTTATTTACCTTTTCAGCTTAATATGATGGCAACCGTCTCCTTAGAAGAGGAAGTAGTGACGCGTTACCTCCGTAAATAGATACATTTTCGGTAATAATGGTTCGGGTTATATCTGATAAGCCCAAATTCATTGTGAAATGAAGTTTGGCGAACAGCGTGGTCATGGGATGTGCAATTTTATGCCGTTACTAGCAGGGCTTGAAGATATGAGAGTCGGTAACAAATCTATCTATGGTTTGATAATAATGTAGCTAAAACAGAAGTTAATATTGAAATTGTTCATTAAAACATGGACTTTGGTATGTATTCCGAAACCACAACAAGTAAACAAAGTCGCACGAGGAATTACGAACGATCTTCGGTCGAGTACGGTTTAATATCAGCATAACTGTTGTTATTGGCAATTCGTTTGAGAATTCTGTTTCACTACTAACATTATTGAAAACTGATGTCCACCAGCAGTTCATGATGAAGAAAATTTGCTTCTTATTTTGCTGAAAATTGCTATTTAGATGCTGAGAAAGCAACGGTTGCCCCATTACATGTGGCAATAGAGGCAACATTCCGTAGTCCAACCTTAAAAGAGAGACTTCATTCCTACGTACTCAATTCATGATTCATTCGCAAATCATTTTGATTCTTTTACTGATGGATACCAGTAGGAGATGGAGCTATACATAAATCAAGATTTATTGAAGTAACTGTGAATATTATTCATTTAGTTAGATCAAAGATTTTATTTATTATCCAGTAATATTAAAGGTTGCTGTTTTGTATGAAGTTTTCAAGGAATTTCACTTAATTCATACTAACGTTTTCCTTATTTATCAAATAACAATGAGAGAAAACTTTATATTATGTTACACACATGTCAATAGATATCCAAGTAAGTAATACTTTATTTTAAAGGCCAGAAAATGAATTACCTTGTGATGATTAATTTTCTGTTATAATCAATAATGTATAAAATTCAGACGAAAAAAATAGTCGCTACATTTTGATATCTTTTTAGCTTAAAATAATTTAATTGTGGGAATTAATTATAACTAAGGGGTTAAAAATATTACCAAAATAAACATTATTTATAGAGCTTAAATAAAAAAAATATATAAAGTTTAAAAAAAGGACAATTACAAAGTAAAAATATAATTTAATCCAAAACCATTTTATCGAATATGAAAACATATCAGATTTTCAAAAATTTATACAAAATTAGTATTTAAACTATAAAAATATATACAAACGTGGCTGTAATATTAAAATAGCGTACCATGATTTCAAATATATTGCAATGTTTTCATGTATAATTTAGATGTCAACCCATTTCTTCCCTATAACTTTTCACCACGCAGAGAAAATAGAACCATACTGAAACGTAAATGTTCATGATTAATATTTACTAGTTTAGCATAAGGCTAATTGCGCTATTACAAATCTTATTTACATGAAGCATTAGTTCATCAAGAAATTAGAATTTCAGTAGCTGGACACCCAAAAAAGTGTTGCGAGAACGCATAGCAGGAAGTAATCCAAAGATAGCGTGTGTCGTTCTAATAAATTGCAATTCATAAATTATCGCTGAAAACATGAGCCTACAATAACTTTTAGTTTTTTGTTTGAAAGCAAGAACTTCCAATTCCGATTTAAGTAGCAAATGATTTCAACGATTTTATTTATTTTATCATGAGTTTTATTTTTATCAAAACAGCTAGCCAATTACGTACACCTTAAAGGTGACCAACTGTAAACTAGAATATACAGAAGCGTAATTATACTTACTTATAATAGAAATGATCGCATGCACAATAACGTCATAACGAAACGTACAATTCTCTTGAGTAGCGCTATATATCATTATGATAACAAACGTAATTAGCGCAAGTATAATGCAAATTGATACCGTATACAAGAAGATAGTGGCTGTGATTCCTTTATCCTGAAAAAATAATAGTATCTATAGTTTACAACTGTTCAACGTGTACACTTTCATTTTAATTTTCAAATTTCAATACGTGTTAACATAATCACATAAGAGTTATGGTGTAATCAAAAATTTTAATACTAAACTTATTAATGTTTTGCATTTTATTGGAAACATTAAGTAAATATATAAATAGGTAAAATCGATACAAAATATTTGACTCAGACGGCACTCGACCTGCGCCTTCAATAAATCACGTTGACGCCGTAGTCATTCCGTCCATCAAGTACTCGCCGTCCTAATGGGTTTTTTTAACTACACTATTGAACTTTTTACTTTGTTAAGCCAAAGTAGAATTTATATACTGTTAATAACAATATATCAACATCAAACAAGAAATCAATTTGTTGACTTTTTAATAAATCTTTAATTAAATAAGTTTCGAATCTATATTTTTGTTTATTTTTAAAATTAATCTTTAATTAAGTAAGTTTTAAATAAAATAAAAAAAATACATATTTGTAAGGTTGAATTATTCTTAACTTATTTTGGAAGATATATTTAAAGATATAAAAATTTAAATTGACCCTGATTTGTCGGCTGTCTGGTGGATGGTTCCGGTAGTTGATTTTTTCTTTACGGGGCGAATTAATAAATACATTTAAATATTCCATATTTAGATGTTAGCTTTTAGCTTTTTTTGTATAACTATTCATGTCTTACCATACATATTCCCACTAAAAATATAACAGCCGCTATTACAAGAAAGCACTCTACAACGTAAATAATATGGCGAAGAATGTCTAATGATTGTATGTCTGTAATACAATATAAATTGAGGCTCACTCCCACGCAACAGAAACTCAACTGAAAGAAAAAACAAAATTTTACTTAACATTTTTTTACTTACCTAGCTAAGTACAGACGGAATACGAAAAGGTTCGTTAATGTTCATGTAGATTAGTTTATTAAATTGTAGAAACTTGGTAAGCTGTCAAAATAAATCACAAATCTTTTGAAACTAAATCAATATGGGATTTATGAAAGTGCATATAAACTTATGCTTACTTGGTAAGAAAACTAGGATCAAAATAACAAGCTGCGATGTAAGTCAATTACCATATCATAAATTGATTGTTCTAATTTAGCAAAGTGCATACTTTAAGTGTTGAAATAACTGAAATTTTGATCAGATAACTTTTACGAATTTAAACTAAAAGTCAATTTATAGACGAGACAAATAAAATTATATTACTTTTGGAACAAATTCTATTCAATAATAGGTAGTACTTACAGCAGTTAATATAGCTATGATGACACTCCCCCATTTCAAACTAATACAAAAGCAACAATTGTTTACATTTGGTAGAGGATTAAAAATAGCCATACTATAAGTAAAAAAATTCTTGTGTTAATAATAAACAACAACAATCAATTATTTAGGCGGAAACCACATTAAAATTAAATTATCTATATGTTAAAATAAAATAATTACATTCACTATTTGTTTCATTACCAATAAGTATTTTTGACATACGCAAGACATGGAAGTAAGACATTGACATTTTTTGTCGTAAAAAGATTAATTTTAATTTTGCTGAGGTTATGCTTCATCAAAATGTAGAGAAGATCGTTTCGATTTTGGAGACAAATGTTATATGAACGTAATAGAAATAATTGTATAATTGAACCAGATATAAATTGAACCAGAATTTATTATAGTTCTTAATTTTACTATCTAATTAATTTAAATAACAATATATTTCAATTCATGAAAGTTTTACTTTAGCAAGTCTACAGGGATCAACTTACTCTACAAAGGGGCTATTACTCAGTGGCTTGAGGCAAGTTGTTACACTTTTAAGTACAGTAAGTGTTATGTATATAGTGTGTGTATATGTATAGTAGTATATTTAATATAAACCGTAGGTAGTTGTATATGTGTTTAATAATATTATTCAAATTTATCCATAAATTTAGAAATTTAAAGTTTCTAATCATTTTTAGCTATTTTTTAAATATTTGATACGATTCAATACAATTCCCTGCTCTATATAGATATCATAGTACCTGCTTAATGTGCTTGGAAGTTAACATTATTTTTTTGGTTTTAATATGATTGGGACTATTATTTACTCCAAGATTCACATTCTAAAGCTAGTGCTTCAATATGGCATTATCAACACTATTATTCCGGTTGCATGAAAATGTGCGTTTCACATTTGACGATTTAGGGGCATTTAAGGACATAAAACCTATGAACCAATCAGTATTTACTTCTTAATGTCAATGCAAGACGACTAAAATAATTGCTACGCCTAATTTGACTGCACAGGTATATATCACAGTAATTGGATAGTGTTTACAATGCTCCCTAAACTACGCTCACTTAGTATATATAGCATTGGTTTCCAGTTTTACGTATATTGAAAGAATATCATAAATCTAGTTCAGGAGCTAAGCGATGGGTTCAACCTAAACGAAATAATGCCATTATTAGCTGCTAAAGATCAATCGAAACATTTATTCTTTCGGTTCAAGAACAATAGGTTAACGAAAGTCAATTATAAATTACTCTATTGGTAAAATACAAAGCACAATTATTTATTGAAATCGACCAAAAAGTTTACGAACGAAAACATTTACTTACAAGATGTCTATGCAACACATCATATCTATGATTACCCTGACCACCCGTCAAACTGTCACTGAAGTGACTGACGGAATAGCTTACTATATGACATTTTGCTTAATATTACAGAGCTGATGCTATCTGTTTTTGTTGTGGACCTATTTGCATTGGAACAAATTTACCTAAGAGAGACTGTAGAAGGGTCGTCTTTTTGGGTACATCTAGATAAAAATACTTATTCCTGCTGCATATTAGCAGTGTTTGCATTGCTATGTTTCAATGTGATGGAAAATTATTGACAACGTAACGCACTGTAGTTTTTGTGAGGGTTGTAGATTAATTGCGAAGATCTATATAAATAAATACATTATCAGTAAGAAAGAGCTTTGCGTTTACAAAGGGAACTATATGTACTATATGCGACTCACACACATTATACTCGTAAATGGCATATTTTGAATTTTAATTTGTTTTGGTTTGAATGTTTCATATCCTTAAGATTGTATATGTACTTAAAACAGCAAAGTAAGTTTCTATGATTGGCGTATGTATGTAAACCTATGTTTATATAATGTAAAACATCTGATTTATGCTTTATTTATTTATTTATTTATTTATTTATACATACATGCAAGCTTTACAGTACATGACCAACACGCTCACAGTCAGTTTTCATAAAAAAATATAAATTGCACAAAACCAAAATAAAGAAAAAGTATACACTATAAAACACATGAAAAATATTAATTATTGTTTAAATTATTATTAATAATGTTATGCTAATTTTACATGTCAATTATACTCAATGTCAATTACAGTTAATGTCAATTATAGTTACCTAATGTCAATTTTAGTTAATGTCAATAATAATTACTAATGTAATGCTTTATTATAAAAATGAGTTTGTAATTAATAAATTAAGAGTAGATGTTATTTATATTTCACAAAGTAAAACTGGTGTGCAAATTCATTATTTTATGAAAGTATCTTACATTTTATAACGTCTTCGTCGATTTTTTTTTCAAATAACTGTATTGGAGTGAGATTTCCGAAGTGCTCTTTAACTGTTTTCTATCTTATTGCATCAGTGCTTTCAGTAGTAGTAAAAGACGTTGATATTTTGATACACATTTATGCCATATTGGTTGCAGATTCACTTAATGTCGACGACACCTCTATATCTCGTCAGATAATGGTGCTTCATTACTGCTATCATCCTTGACACTTTGAATGATGTTTTTAACAGATCGAAACACTTTTATGTTACCAGGAATATCCCGTGGTAAGGGAGCAGAAACCATGTCTTCGTCCGCACTTTGTCCCACATCTGTAATAACTAAATTCTGCCGGCATTACAGTCAAGTCGTTATTCATCATCATTGTTTCTTTGCTCTAAGATAATGTGAACTGCTTTTTTCCTCCTCTAAGCCGCTGTGATTGTAAGAAACTTCAAATCATTTGGAGGTCATTATTACTAAAACCTGAAATTAAAGACGTCTGATCGTTACATAGATTTGGCCGCTGTACTCAATTAGGTACAGAACTGTTTAAATCACAATTTCTATGCAAATATGTAATACAAAACAGTGGATTACTTAAACACAAAAATATGTACTACAAAAAAATGCTACATATAAAGAAATATAAATATTTATTTCCATGTCTTCGTCTTCTTCGATAATAATAATAAGATGTACTTACTTCTGTACACAACCAAATTGCGAGGTGGTAATCCTTACAGTGACCGATTTTAAAATATATCTACTTAAACAGTTACTTAAGCACTATTTTCATCTCCTACTATATCGACTGGTTAATACAAGTACTTCTTTAAAAAAAGATAACTAGGTACCATAAATAATTTTTTCTGTACTTAATTGTGTACAAAGGCGTCAAATAGGTTGTCACTGTAGTCGTATTTTCAATATTTTATATATAGAGATTTAATATCAGAAAAAAATATTACAACTACACTCGTTGTAGAATACACGATTCATAATTATTTATTATCCTGCCCTTATCTCTACTTTTAGTTGGGGTTGACGCAACATGTCTTCCTTCCATTGCTCTCTACCATATGTTAATTAATAAATCACCATTCGAGATGAATATTAAATTTACAACTTTTTATTTTAATCTTACGATTCCAAACTGATATTTTATTGTTTCTGAAATAAATTCTTAGTTAATTAATCTTAGATATATTTAGTGGAGAGGACCTTCCGAAGCTCTCGACTTCTTCAATTTCAAGGTGAAACTGCAACAGCTTTCTGCGGCGAACAACAGTAATTGGATGGGACAAGTGCAAGTTAACCTATGCTGACAGCATAAAACAAAATTAAAATTAGTTCAGATAATTGCATTTCATATCATCAGATAATAATCTGATTAAAATATACTTCTAGATTTTTTCACCAAAAAAGGGAATGCTTAGGTTGTTGCTATTATGCAGGCCTAGTAAAGAATAGTTATTGAAATAAAATAACAGTCAAGTATTTTCAACATTTATTGACTGAATATTATTAAATGTTTTTTCAGGTTTATGTAAATCAATCTTTCTAGCTCAATGAAAATACTATTCAATTATTTATCAGTTCTTCATTTATTAAGTTTTACACTCACATAGATAATATCAAACTATTGTGTGGGCATATTCCTGCGTCTGTAGGAATTGACCACTATTAGAAAGTACAGCCATACTGAAAAAAAAATAAAACGTATTACTAGCAAAAGGTGGATATATACCGGGTGTCTCATTCAAATCGGTCAGTATGGGAAAGTCTAAAACTATAAGACATACGAAGATCTGTTCTGAGGAACCATGTCATCGATTTTAATAACAAGAAAAACTGCATTCATACATTTTAAAAATCATCTGTACTCTGTTCGGGAATCGAACCCGATTGTTTTGAAAAAAAAAACCTACACTATTTCTATTTAGATATCGATTATGTAGGTCTTAAGCAGTAAATGTCTCTATGAAACATGATGTCTAAAATGAATAAAATGCATTGTTGCCAAGAGACATTGCCATTTTTGTCCTACCAAATTTTGCCCGCAAGGTCGCCCGATTTAACGCCTCTGGACTATTTCTTATAGGGATACGTTAAGGATGAAGTGTACAAAACAAGTTATGATACCGTTGAAGACCTAAAAGTTGCCATAGAGACAATTTTAACGCAAATTCACCACATGAAGATACAAAATGCAATCATAAGATCGGTTACCTAAACGTGTTGAATATTGTATTGAAAAAAGCGGCGGTCACTTCGAGCACCTACTAAAATAAAATAAAGTATGTGAAAACAATGCATTTTATTCATTTTAGACATCATGTTTCATAGAGACATTTACTGCTTAAGACCTACACAATCGATATCTAAATAGAAATAGTGTAGGTTTTTTTTTTTCAAAACAATCGGGTTCGATTCCCGAACAGAGTACAGATGATTTTTAAAATGTATGAATGCAGTTTTTCTTGTTATTAAAATCGATGACATGGTTCCTCAGAACAGATCTTCGTATGTCTTATAGTTTCAGACTTTCCCATACTGACCGATTTGAATGAGACACCTTGTATAGTAATATATGATAATTCTATATATATAATATTCGATATATTAAACTACATTTTAGGAATTAAACATTTAAAGATGTTGATGTAAGCTGCTTGAAGAGTCTCATGCATCTGTGTTCTTTTTAATATTATATTTGTTAATATATGTATATATCATACTTTGTGAGAATGTTAATAAATAATATTCATGGGGAAATATCAAAATAAAGAGATGGTTTTTATATTACGTGGTAACTTAAAAATGGTTTAATTGTTTCAATAGTAGGTATTATGTAAAATACAGAAATACAAGGGTGCTAAATACATCTTGTTATTTTTTATTTTTATTACATGTTCACCTACAATATTACTAATTGTGGCTGCTTTGTTAAAATTGATACTCACGGAACATGTTTATGAAAGCATATATAAACTCGAACACTGGGAAAGCTCCGCCTGAGTTTATGCATAGCAATACAAATATCATGATGTAGAAGAATGACAACACCAGGGATATCAAAACAGACACTATGAATATGAGGGCTGCATTTTTATCTGGGCCCTGTAAATATAACATTATTATGGAGGCATACATAAATAGCATTTTACGTACTAAATACTTTTACGGAATTTTAAAATACATACAAAGTTTTTTGTAAATGAAAGTAAATGACAATCTAAGGATTTACTAAACACAAGCGACAACCACAAACCATCAATTATTTATATGAGCATGTTTTGCATAGTTGTCAAAATAACATGACTTTAATTGAAGCAAATCAAACTAAAAGAATTTCAAAATATTGCATGCGGATGTTGCTGGTAATTTGTAAAAAGTAAAGATTTGATCTTATGTGAAAATGTTACCAACTAAAGATTATAAATTTAAAAATCTATATTTTGCCATTGTAAATAGCATTCATGTAGGTAATTAAAAAAAAACAAATTTATGTCAATATACTAATTTATTTTAATAAGTCGTTCACAGATTCCCTTGGCTTTGAATTATAAATAGCGCGAATTGCTCTTTTTTGTAGTATAAAATACTATTTATTTTCGCAGTGGAACCCTACAATAATACTCCATATGACATGACACTAGCAAAATAACTAAAATAAATCATTTTCGCCGTTCCAACATCAGTATGACTAATTATACTTTTGACATTAGTAATAGCGGTGGGACTCTATTTCGACACAGATAATAAAATATATATTACCTTATACAGCTTTATCAACAAATTAATACTGCAAAAGATGGAGACGAGGTCGAACAATAGTATGATCCAGCCGAATACTCGAACGGCTTCCTCTAAGTTGGAACCAGTGTTAGCGCGAAGCGATCGAAGTGTGCCAGGTTTTAAGCTCTGGTTATTATAAGCGCTAAAGCAGGTGGGTTCAAGCCCGGCATTGGGACCGAACCCGAAACTAATCTAGAACGAAATAAAAATATACAAATAAAAAAGTTTGTAAGAGTAAACTTTTTTTATCAAACTACTTGTATTGTTGTTAGTAACCGATATATTTTACAGTGACACTTTGAAAACTATATGGTAATGAGAAACAACCAGGTACATGTGTATACCTGCTGTATCGTAGTATGTCGTCGTAACACACACACACACACACACACATATATATATATATATATATATATAATATATATATATATATATATATATATATATATATATATATATATTATATATATATATATATATATATATAGCTATACTGCTCTTATCAGCTAGTTATTCAATCGTAAGAGTCGAGGAGGATATTCCTCGAGTCGATAGGGTGCAAGTAATACTGATGGTATTCATATCATAACGCAGCAGGTAAGGCGCGATTTCGAACCATATAAAGCCTTTTTAAGGCAATCCTTGTGTTATAATGAGGTAAACGTACGTTTTGTAATGTGTCAACTTATTCACAGGGGATGACAACAAACATTGAGTAATGTTATACTTTCGTATAACATCTACTCAATGTTTGTTGCGCATCATGAATGCCTGTTAAATCGGCTAGGTAAGGGGTCTAAATAGTTCAAACGTTACGAGATTACTTTGCCGATTAATAGATGAAGTTGGATGGATTGGTACTCGTAATATCCAAAATCCTTTTTTCTTTGGTTTGGGTGCAATTTAGGCAGAAGAATGGGGAAACTTTAATATACCTGCAGAAGATTAAAAATATTTTATTATAAAAGTCTTCATTGTCTAGAATTATTAAATATTATGCTACATTTTCCAAAAGAGGGGTGAATAAAAGTGTGGTAACACAACATGATGCGACAAAACCCAAGTTTAAAGCGGTCCTTAGGTATATGTATTCGTTCTCACCACACGCGCCTACAACAAACGAGACTTTTAAAGTAACAATTCATTTTATCATTACCCTTGAATCTTTTTATTTGAACCACTAAAGTTATTCAGAAATACTACTAAATTATGTTCTAAATTGCATATGTTTTTCTTTTAAATTTCTCAGTGAAATAATTTGATTCCTGTTCATTTAAAAAACTTGCTATTCATACGAACAATATTCTTGATGTTGACATCGACGATTTCCGACTTCGGATTTTTGCTGGTTACAAAGCAGGAGACCCGAACCACGTACGAATGTCGAATCACCGCCCAGGAGAGAGCTGGGCTAGTAACCTGTAACAAATCATCAATGCATATTTTTTGTACCATCAACATGCATACGATCCATCACAACATGAGGCTCGTTAAAATATTAAATCATTACTAGTCTATAAATGTTAACATAACCATAACATAAACAGCATCTGATCCAGTAGATGCTTACTGTTTATAAGGTAAATAATGATTTATAAATATACTTATTATATTGCAATAATTTATAATGTTACTTATAGCACCGAACTTTGCTAATTCTATAAGCTAAACTGTAACATTTAAATACTAACTATCCCCAAAACAGCTATAATAGCAGCAGCTGTCTTTAGGTCAGGTACACATTCACAACACTTCTCGACATCAGGAATTTTCATTAACGGCATAAATAAATATAGTATTAAAATATTAATAGTCCAAGATTTTGACAGGTTTTATCTTAACGGGTAGAAAGCATAGTGTATAAAGAGTGGAGCTGACAGATTAGGTATGTAGCTATCGTATGTGTAACTAATGATTTATGATCATGGAGGTAAAAATCAGTTGCATAATTTTTAATACTGATTTATCACAATTGTGATGAACACTGTTGCTTTGTCCTCATTGTTTTTTTATTATTTAGCTTCATTTAATAAATTCTCTATATCGTTTAATTTAGTTTACTGACACTCAAAGTTAACTTAAATCCTTTTGAGTGTTTCTAAAAAATAGGGTAGGTACTACCCGTTTATATATAGAATCTTGTGTGAAAAAGTTTTGTGTGAATCAATGTCATATAGAAAAAGTAAACGCAAAAATAAAATTTGTAATTAAACAAATCTGAACTTAATCTGAATGTAAATGGCCTAAATCAAGTAGTCGATTAATTCTATAACAAATTATTTTTTCCTATGGTTACGGCACGTTTCACAAATATAAGTAATTTTTTAAGATTTTAGAATATTTGTTTGTATGTATGATAAGAAACTAAAATTATTTCAAAACTGTAATTGTAAATTATATTACATTTTCTATATGTATTTGCAATACTGAAATTGCTATTTTAGCAAAAAGGCCGCCTTTTGTGTTTTTGTTTGAGAAATTGTTCTTTGTGGAATAAGGTATTCATTCATTCAATTATGCAAGGTATTGTCTCTCATTATTAAATAGTTCTTATAGTTGTTCTAATTTTAGGACTCCGTACTCAAAAGGTAAAACGAGACCTATTACTAAAACTCAAATAAGGTTAGTAAATTAAGGCTCATATGGTGCTGATGGTAGGTACGCCTTAATTTAGTTTCAACCATACGTTTTGTCAAAAGAGCACTAACCTTAAGTGGAGTATATCCTGCGGATATGGTTTTCCAAATAAGCACCAATGTAATTCGTAAAATGATCATAACTTTAATTTTGGTTTATTTTAATGTAAAAGTTGATATGAATATATTTATAAACGAAGGAGGCTCAGTTTATTTTAAATCAAATAATGTGGCTACGATGTTATCTTCAATGTAATTTATGTGGGCGTAAACAAACTAATTTTGCTAAGAATACCATCGTAATACGTAGCTTAGCGTGATCCCGAAAACCCGGGTCCCAGCTTATTGCCGCCGGGCGGAGCGTCCTCTTAACAAGATTACATTGCAGATAAAACCCGTCAGATAATAGCCGCCATGTAAGCCGACCCAGCCTTATTTGAGGCTGAATAAGTAACTCTGCAGGATTTACCAGTTTACTGAAATTTGCAATCGAACATTTTATCAAATCAATTGGTTAGTATTCGTTTTTAATTCTGTTCTCTTCCTTTTTATTATACGAGTATAAAAAATATCACAATTGGTCACATGTTACAATTGTAATTGTAACACGTGAACAATTGTGACACGTTCATTAATACAAAGTTAAAAAAACCGCACGAGGAATTTTTTACAGATAAAATTTTGTATACATTTTCTATTTTCAAACTGATGAGAAACAACTTACTAAATGTAAAGCAAAAATGCAAAAATTGTATAACACCAAAAAGCAGAACCAGCGAACTCACCAACAAACTAATATATAAAAAAGCGTACAGTTGAATTTGACAGTACTTTTATTTTATTACATTAACAGGCACATTATATTCGATGACGATTTCCTCTTTCACAATTTTATGAACGGAATACGTCATTAAAAGAAATTATAAGACGTATGTAATATGAAGATGCAATATGGTTTAAATATATTTATTTACTTCGTTTAAAATATCTACTACGTAGTAAGTCCCGACTATTTATAATATAATATTTATTAATATGTCTAAAGTGTCTTCTGGAACCAATTTTTTTTCCATTCCTGTCTGGATACATAACAATAAGATACAGCTACTGAAACAGTATATCTAAGCTGACATATCTGTACATCAGGTAATATGGAATGAGGCTCCAACACCGTCTCGTATTGATCCGAGCTCGCTTGTTTCAAATTCAATTCGCAGAGTGGGAATAACAATAAAACTGGGCCCGTCGTGTATCTTACGATATCACCTGCGCCCAGATACGTGAACTGAATCGAGTCTGACAATTTTCTACGTACAATTTTAAAGGCACCTTTAGATAAACAACCTGTACTTGATCAGATTATATTTTAGATGTTCAGTTTTTTAGATTTCTTGAGCTTTTTCTGATACAAAATTTGATCGATTATTTTAAGTACAACGTGCAAGTCGAGTTTTTCTTGATATTAAGTTCGCGCCAGTCAGCCATAATCTCTTTCTAGAATAGTGTATTTTTAGTCTCCTTGAACGGACGTTACTCTATGGTTCGATTAGGTAGAAAATGAACCTTCATTTTGTAGTTAAATAGTGAGTCAATGCAGAAGTTATTCTTTTTTAGTGTTTACAACTTTGATTTATACCGAAAATAATGTTCTTAAAATTTGTCAAAATCTTAAATATTTCATAAATAAAATAAAATTTCATATCTTTAATTAAGATTTTGCCAGCCAAAACGGAATGAGAATCCAAGTAAAAACATTATGAAGTTAATGACACGTCTATCCAACGATGTTCCTAGAAGGAGCGACGGGCAACACGCCACCTCTACTGGGAAACGTCGAAATATATCACATAACGTTCTCTGCATAAGAGGCGGTGCTTATGCGATATAATATATCTAGTTTTTACTGTTACCGCACGTCGGCAAAAATGAAGCTAAGAATCGCAACTTTGCCTCATGATAAATCTTCCCGAATTCCAGTTTTATTTATTAAGTTGTATGGTGTTTTTACGAGGTTTCGCCGCGGGGGTGCTCATTACGCCGCCTCCAGCGATCGTGATGAAAAAAGTTTTCCCCGCGATATCTCTTTGAAACATTAATTACGAAAGTCGGAAACTTACCGCCTTTATTATTTCTTTTTGGCACCGAGACACGGTCGTTTTACGATTCAACTTTTTCTTGGGGCCGGCTTTTTCACTAGAATGCTGATAAGAGTATATAGTGCAATATACAAGCGAGGGCCTGAAGACATCACGTAGTGAAACAGGTCTCCGAGTTTTATGTCGGCAATTCGGGTCGTGCACAAAAGAAATGCTTACTCAGATGAGAGCTGAGGGACGTGATGCTCGCTAGGTTTTTGTGCGTGTATACGCATCGTATCCTGCTCGTTTGTGGTTTGATATATCACTCTTAGTATTATATTAAGTTGTAGAAAGTGTATCTGATTCTCTTGTTGACATATTCTACCTATTCTAGTTTAGACTAGGAACTAACACTACTTAAGTAATGACTGAATTTAGACTCAGCCACTATTTAAGTTAGAACATTACTTGGAGGCACAATACTCTGCGCAAACTCACTGCTGCCTCTAGACTATCATTATGTATTTATCGAAACTTACTTCACACTATCAAAATATTTAGATACAGTTACACTCATATACAGTGCATTCACTTACTTACACTCAATTTAACAAGGTTCTGTAAGTGTAATAAAGTGTAAGATCGAAGTTAATCCTTCCATAAAGTACGAATTCGAACGACCTGCCACAGCGCTCTGTGGTACCGGTAATATGTTGCCATAAAAAATAAATAATTACGTGATATCATTCTAAAGATTTTCTACGTATTTTGTATTTATTATTTAGCTGGACTACTTGTTCTTATATAGCTTAAATCTTAGTTATATAACATAACTTAAATAAGAATTATAATACGTATTAATTTAAATTTAAATGGATTTATACAAAATTATGTTAATAAATTTCTACCAATTAAAACGATTATACAAAGTTGTATATTTTGTGACTTCTATGTTTTAAGTTTATAAGTATTTTTATAGCGCAAAGTACCTGTTATAATGACATACTTTACGTAAAACATATATTTCCGAAGAATCCTGCAGACCTCAGTTTGTTAAATTGATTTGTATTTTGAAAAAAATAATTAGGAATCTTTACAAGTATCTTAAAGAGTGGCTTTACTTGTTGTACATGGCACATGAGTAGAATGTCTCTAGCGTCGCTTGTGAAGAAATAAAACGAATGCTCAGAACTAAATAAAGAAAATAGGTGCTAGTCGGGCTAGAGCCGGCTATCTATTTTTGATGTTTAGAATTACTAACGATTTTTTAAGTCTTATGTTTCGTAAGAACTTCGATATGTGTTTCTTTAGGTGTAAATACACATACTAACTAATAATAATAAGCAAACAGGACCTAACTAGGTGAATTCTCGGATACGTACCCCATTAGAGCAAGGCGTGGCCCCGAGGTAATTTATGTTACAATAACTCATGATGGACTGTGGGTAATTTAGTTGTTTAGCAACATAGTCGTTATGATGTGGTATGCAACATGATTTTAAATAGATAGTACTTACTTGTTTCTTTAGCAGTTTATAATGTCAATATAATGCTTAGGCAATAGGTATTGTCTTTGTCTTGTTTTAGTTTTGTATAAGTTGACTTATTAAATAAATTGACAATAACCATTTTTAAAGTTCTACCATTTTTGGAAACATTCGTTGATTATGGCTCCACATTGATAATAATTTTTTAAGTGTATAATAAATTATCATTGCAGTTAAAAAAATAAGTTGTATAGGACCTAATGTAATAATGAATTTTTTACATAATCAAAATAAAATTTCTCCGCAACACCTTATAACCTTGAGTTACTTAAATAAACTGGCCTTATTTGGGCAACTTAATGTTATATTAAGTTACCCAAATAAGGCCAGTTTTTATACATCTCCGTATTATTAACGGTTAAGTAAAACATCTAAAGGGCGGTACGAGACGTCGGGTTCTTAATTTCTCACCAATTATTGATCTATTGTAAAAGAAGCTTTATTCTTATAAAAGTAAAGTCTAATTTCTCAGGTGTTTTTTGTAATATAGCACCATCTTTTGTCGCGTCGCTCTTTCGAGCTTAACGAAAAAGCTCATAATATATACGAGATATGGCTTCATGTGGCAGTTTGTTATGAAGTTTATAGTGCATCCAACGGGGTTCTAGTTACACATTAAAGAAAAAAAAATCTGGCAAAGGCGGCGAGTTTGAATTTTGTTCCTGTAATAATAATTTATAAGATTGGAGTGGATTTAGTTGGATATGAAGCTACGAAGCAAAATAGATTGCAATACTCCGATGTTATATTAGGGTGTAAGCAGGGAACTTTCGATAAACAAAATTCGACAGCTAAGGTAGACATACTTAACAAAATCTGTAAATTTGATAGATATTCTTACGGAGTGACAAGGATGCATGCTTTTGTCGATCAGCAAATATATGCTTAAACATGCGTTGTGATAAAGTATGATGTTTGAATTCTATGTTATTTTGATAAAAACACAATCGTGTAATAAAAATTACTATTCAGCGTTCATGATTATGGCTTGTATCATATTTAGTTTCATGCCCGTCCACCCTGCACCCTAGAGGACTAAGCTGTTACGTGTCACTGACAATTTTACAGTTTTACTGTAGGGGTATGTAAATGATCACCGAAAGCTTTAAATATTAAAAAGCTCTAAATAATACAATATACATTGCCATACGGGGATATTTACCAGGACTATTTGCTGGTAATAAAATTATTGATAAATTCAAAAATATGGAAAAATACGCTGGAATACAATGCGTTGTAATATTACAAGGATGATATAGGAGCTGGATATAAAAGTATTTTTAAAAATTATAAATAAGTATTGTGAGTATCTATATATTTAAATACTCTACTGAATTTATAATTATGCAATATAATCAGGTACAATACTCGTGTTTTAAAAATATCAGATGTCTTTACTTCTATTTGATTATGAAATGTACTAATGAGTCTATCTACTTCTCATACAGAATTATCTCAAGGTTTACGATTTGTTACGTTTTTTTACTAATTTGAAATATAAAAAAACAATATCCACACGAATCTGTGTCTTTTTTACATTTTTAAGTTTCAATTTTAATATCAATCTGTTAAATTTTGTTTAATCATCAAAATCATAGGAAGCACTCAAATTATTAAAATTGCTTGAATCTATGGATTCGTCAATTAAAATTTAATTATTAGCACTTATGTCTACAGTCTTTTTTATTGACAAACTACCTTGGTGTTCTATAACAAGTATAATAGTAAATAGGATTAAAATGAAATCACCACACCTGACCTTAGTTTAATTTTATTGAACCGCCTATGTACATATATTGCTTGGTATATATACTTTTAACTTTAAACACAGTCGAGATTACATTCTCGGAGCAGAGGGCAAGTGGCATCCGACGGCCGCCAAGGATCTTATATTTCCATAAAACGTTCAGTTTACGACCGCACCTGCACCCGGCCCTCGAACTCAGGCAACTATCGACTATACGCCCGTCTAATTGTTTGAGAATTTATGAAAGCTCGGAGCAGGGTAATGCAACAACAGTCGACGCCTCCATCTACATACACGATTTAACCTAAAATTTATTGTTTGTTGCCTTGTATTTAATATTTGTGTTCATTAGTGTGAAGTAATCGAATTTTGTGCTCATAACCATTATTTTTACAATATAAGGAAACAGTTATTAAATAAACATACTAATGAATCTTGATCTCTTGAAATCGAACTTATAATCTTACTTTTCTTTTAATTACATAGTATGGATGGATACATGGATCATTACGAAACTGATCACAAGGGATGTTTTTTCAAAACCACAACAGTATAAAAAATCTCAACTGGAGTTAAAATCAGCAACTCTCAGAAGTTATACATACATGACATTTGGGCATTAATAACTCACTGTATTCTCGATGCAGTAATTGGTAAATTTATAGTAATAAAATCGCCAGACATTACTACGAATATAATATAGCTGTATTTTGTGAACAGGATAGGATGAAAGATGTAGGACATGATACAATTTACAAAACAAAAAAGATATATTGATTTCTTATATATAAAGAGAAGGTCATGATTATTTGTCATGATATTGAATACACCAGAGCAGCTCTGGAATTTCATTCCAGACGATAATATATTAGTTGATAAGTGCCAATATTGAAGTGAGCTGTTCATAGACTTCGCAACAATCATAATTCCAATTATTAAAATATAATATTTTTTATGAACTGTTGGATCATTAGAAACTCTATTACTTATCAAGTAGATCATTATTTTACCTGCGCTTCCAAACACAGGTTATGATATTAAGAATGCTTTCAAAAATAAATGAAAAGGTGATATATCTATACCAGTCTGACTAAATATATTGAAGCCTTTAATATATTTTGTATTGACAAAACAAAACAAAATATGAACTTCTATATACGTATATCTTTATAAAACGATTTATGCAAATGTAAAAACAAGGTGAGCGTAAGGTAAACTAAATTTAAATATATTTAATAGTTTTGGCAATAGAGACTGGAGTAATGGAGCTATGTAATGAACACTTTTAGTAGGTAATATTTTATATTTTACATATTTTTATTTATACCTACGAAAAATCGATTTATCCGAAGAATCAAATAAAATTTCAATGACAATTAGTTATATATTTTGTTAATTGTGATGGAATGATTTAGTACCATCAGGATTTTAACTGTGCAAAAGTTGCTTGACTATACGCGATCAACATTTCAACGTGCTTATCTTGATGTTGCTATCATTGACCAACAAAAATAAATCTGGTTTATATTAGGATATTTCCACTTTCAAAATGACAGCTTATTGCAAAACGCATTAAGTTGAGACTGCGAAACAAATGAATATAAACAAAAGCTTACCAGAGCCATCAAAATTTGATAGCGATCGAATTGGCACGACTAGCAGCCAAAACACTCAAAATAGCCGGGTTTACTTCCGAATTCTCAACGCAACATACCGAATCGATAGTCGATACTAATAAAACTGCGCCAATTCGCGAATACATAAAACGA
Source organism: Scirpophaga incertulas (assembly GCA_036419045.1). Taxonomy (NCBI): domain Eukaryota; kingdom Metazoa; phylum Arthropoda; class Insecta; order Lepidoptera; family Crambidae; genus Scirpophaga; species Scirpophaga incertulas. The sequence continues at coordinate 25,087,632 of CM071630.1, read as the reverse complement.
CGGATTCGAGTCTTGCGCCTTTCGCTTGAGCATTACATATTTGATTTTACAGAAGGCCAAATATAAAATATAATCAGTTCAACTTGGTATTTTGTATTTTGTAATAAATTCATACATGATTGTTCTATATACAATTTCTCAATGATATTTAAGATGTAGATCATGACAGATCTTAATAATCCACATCTTGACGTAGGTACGACATTCTGTGATATCTTATTTCGTATAGTATGTGGATATAGAGAAGGGTTCCAACTTTTATTACAATAAATTTGCATATAAAGTAACCATTGAAGGAAAGCGATCTCCTTTAGGCTCCATGTTTTTTTCGTATTCATTGTTGCGAAGGCCGCGGGCTCACATTTTATGGGTCATGATGCTTTCTTGGCATTTAAATAAGTAATGGTATCAACAGTTTTTTCCTCCGATGATTTATTTGGGAAAGTGTTTTTTATGTTTAGATGTGATGACATTTAATTATATTTTGGGTCGTAAACGTAGAGATTAGTATCTATCTCTTATTCCAAACAATGACGTTTACAACTGGTCCTAATTTACGTTTTTTTTATTCTCTTTCCCATTCTTAACGCTTATGCAATTGAAGATTTAAATCGGTATTAAGTATATGGAACTTAAATATTTTTGAGATATTTTCAACAACATTGTTAGGCCGCAGTCACATAAAAACTTTAAATTACGATGCAAAATAAAAGACATGCGTAGGTAATGAAGTGACCGCGGGGCGTTCCCAGCGATTCCTAATAAAAATTGTATTTAATTGAAGTCGATAAGGCCTCGTGCCGGGAAGCCTAATAAACTGTCTTTATTATTATTGTGTTAGGACGCCTCTCCGCGCGATAAACATTACATATCTGTAGCTGTGCGGTCAGTATGGAGGGTTGTCGGGCGAGTGTCCGATGCCCACGCGTATCTCCATTATTTTGAAAGCGACATTCCAATAGCACAGGTTTTATAAGCGTCTTATGAATTATGAATTAAGATTCAAACCATATGTGTTCTGTGGTTCTAAAGCTTATAAATGCGTTGAAGCTTAATGGGCGAATCTTGTAGCGAATATTTGATTATTTTGCGTGAAACATTGTCGAGCGTACAATGTTTTCACAGCGTACCCGGTGTAGAGAGAACAGTGCAGCACAATACCACTTAAGTGATAGTTATGTCAGTTTTTATAGGCAGTTAGATTTATTTTTACAGCACTGTTTGTTTTAATGCGCATTTTGCGAGCCGAGAGGTCGTGACAAATGCTTTCTGTGCATTGATGATGTTAATCGTTCTCGATCGTTTGTTGAGGACAATTGCGTTTTAATGAGTTCCATCGCGAATAATACACTTCCTAGCAGTGTTTTATTATGAATATGTTTGATGCATTGTGCTTTGTTCATGATGTGTTATAGAAGAAGTAGGTTTTAATATTTTTTTAAATATAATAAGTCTGTAATATTAATTTGATTTGATTAATATAATAATTTGATTTAGATAGTTTTGTAACAATTTTAGTAGGACATCAATTTTGCTTTCTTCACATAAACATAATTTTGGTTTTACAATTTAATTTTGGTTTTCAATATTTGAATTTATTTAAAAATATACACATTATATGTAGTTCATATACAATTATAATGTTGGTAATATTAATTCAAAAATTCACAAATTCTACTATCTTACTATCGTAAGTCGATCCATCCTATCAACTATTTCTTAACTAATTTAATTGAACAAGTTATAACGAAATGTAGTTTCATCAATTTAAGAATAATGTTTGTCTGCATCGTCGCCAGTATTGGGGTTTGATCAGCGTTTAATAACACACCACGACCAAGGTGGGTGGGCAAAGAGCTAATCAGGATATATAGGGCAATAAAAAGATCCGGTAGCGGGCAGTTAATCAAATTACACAAGTACGTCAGGGCTCATTTAGCCCTTTCCAGTTGGGGATTCCATGTGACAAATCTAATATAGCTATGATATATGATTATTAGACTTAGTAAAAAGCTTAATTAAATAATATTGATAACCTTTTCGGTCATTCGCAGAAAAGGGGTAACAAAAAATATTTTAATGCAGAGGTAAGCATTAAGCAAACTACACCAATACCTTCATTGGTGCTCTTGCTTTTTTAGGTTTGTAATTACCTTTCTTACTTGTATAGGTGCTTAATTCTGTATCTGGCCTAAAGAAACATACATCCTCTACCAACATCAACAGAAATACGATTTTGTAACCAGAGTACATTTTTGAATGGGATTTGTTTTAGTTTAGAAACCCCAATATTTACTGAAGATGCTTGTCCTTCATTATTTTAGGCTGGTGGGCGGAAAAACCAACACGGTATGGACCCGTGCCCTCAAAACAAAGACGCCATCAAAAATTCAGCATGTGACTCTTGGGATGTACACAATAAATCAGTTTTACAGCATTCCCGTGTCATTTCAGTCGTCGAACGGCATAAAATGATAATTTTACTGCGTTCCCCTTCCGTCTCCAGTTTACGACAATTGTGAAATGTATCGACAGTTCGGGTGTCACCTCTGAGGTATACAAATTCTTTATGCGGTCAGCGTAATTTCAAATGTTCATTTACACATCTCAATAGAGTTGAAAATTGCAAGACAAACTTATATCTGGCTGTAGAATGGTCGTTCCATCACCAACATATGGCACATGTTCAGCCTAGAAGCCCCTCCGCCGATATTTTAGGAAAGGCGCTACGAACGCATCAATCTTTCAGGTGACTTTACCGTGTGAAACGTAATGGATTATGGCGATGTGACAGTCGCGTATTTTAAGACCTCTTGACGTGGAACATATTTTTACTGCAGCCATATAGGTAATTGTGACGCAGAAATAGGAAAGAGCGGCAATAAATTTAACTAAGAGTGTAAAAGCAATGAGGTGAAATGTGGCACTCATTAATAAATTTTTTAGCCTTTTACCTACTAAGTATGAAATTGCAGTTGCAGTTGACTTGTATTGAAATGCTATTGCTTGATCTATAGCAATTTATTTTACTATTAAAAATATCAGTAAAAATAGCTTTTTATATAATTTAATTATGAAGTTTTTCTCTTACACATATAACATTTGTGAAGTGAAGTGAAGAGTACAAAAATAAGTAATATATATGTACGATATGTATAATGTGTTTAAATATTCAACCAACTTAAAAAATATACCTACAGTTTAGGTAAAAAAGCAATATATTGTAAATACTTAGAAACACTACAAAAATATATATAAGTAGGTTTAATTAATAAAAGGTTAAAATATATAAGATTTTACTCAAAGAGCAAAACTCAATTCGGATAATAATTCGGAGTCACTGATCATAATCTGTTGAAGACAATTTCCTTATTTTTTTTCAACGGGCAAAATTTTATGGTACTTATAAATTCTGTCGAAAGTTCTAACTATTAATAATGCCCATGATAATTACCGACGCAAACAAACACGATCGTAGCATTGTTATGTAAAATAACATTTTATTGTCGCAATTCGTTATACTTGTTTCGACTGGACGAGGCACAGGCTGAGATACTATTTGAAGTATTTTGTTTATCTTGAAATAATCATCATAATAACAAAATTAATATTAAGAATAGGGTTATTCCAACTTTATTATAGGATTAGTCCTAAAATATGATTGCTAATAATGTTTTTTTATTGTTTTAACTCTTATTTAATAGTAAAACCTTCTGGAATATTTCAATAATGTGGAAAAAAATATCTACAACTAATGAAAAACAATTGTTGAGGAGTTCGGTCTTATTGAATTTAATAATCAGGTTGGGTAAATAGATATCTAGTGTAAAAAATTCAATAAAAAATATTTTTGACATGAAGAAGTTTCGATATAAAAATGCAATAAAAATATTTTTTGATGATAATATCTATTAGTAAGTATTTTGTTTTTAATTTTCGAATTTTACATGATACTTAGGTACCTTTATATTTTTGGGTAATTAGATACAAGACTTAAACGCTTATTTAATATGACTTTTGATTTAATAGTTAGTACAAAAATTGATAGTAAAGTGTAATAAAATGTTGTAGCTATGTATGTTTGTGTATTTTATGTTGATATATATATAATCATCCTTACTAATATTATAGATGCGAAAGTAACTTTGTCTGTCTTTCTATAACGCAAGCAAAGTCGTGGTCGGATAGTATTTACGTAATTGTTAATTACCAATATGTAACCGTAAAATGGATTCAATTAAGAACTAATTAAACCTAGTTGTATCGGGTTCTCATTGATTAAATATTTTATGTTCAATTACTATTTTAAATAGAACAATTTAGTAGCAATATAATCTCTTTAAATTATAAAGTTTAATTAAAAATGTAGATAATAGATAGTTATATTTTCCTTGGACGATATCTAGGTATGATATCATATCTATGGTCTACGTTGGTATAAAGGAAATTGTTTTATAGATTTTAGGTTTTGGTCATAAAGATAAGTGCATAAAAGACTTATGAATGGAAAAATTATTGCTTTCAGTTATCAAGTAAATTATAGAATTTTTCATTTTCAGCTCACTTCGAAGAGCAACATATAAAAAAACAGTAATATAATAGCAACAAAATTAAACTGTATATCACTTATCTTGTAAAGTTATAGGTACCATTACCTCTATTCTCAAGAACCTCATATGCAAATCACAATAGTTTAAACATGTACCTCTAATGTAGGTACGTAAGGCGCCAATTTTGCACAAATGCATCCAGATATTACAGAGGTCGAGTAACGACGGGATCAAGACGTAAAGATAAGCCCCTTGTTCCATCGCCGTCGTTCATTAGGGGAGCCGCTTAGACCGGCACGTTAATGAGTTCGAGATGGCGCGCCGGGATACCAACCGCATACTAATGTTTATTTATTCCGATATCTATTTCAGTCGTAGCTACGAATGTTTTAAATTAATATAGAAAGTATTTATCGACGTGTTTCAAGATTTCAAATGTTTCTTTACTTTTGTTTTTAATATTAAAATGAATTTCGGTTTCAAATAAAAAAAAATCTCTATTTTGTTTATCCACCCGATTGAAGGAACATTAAAAATATTATAAATGGACATATAGCAAGAAAGCAGATAAATGTTATATTTCTTACATAATAATTCGTTTTACATTTTTTTACACATTTCGTTACTTTTACATTAAAGAGTTAATCGACCTACACTACGCGGCAACGACGCGAGTTTTAGTATTTACCTACGTCATAACATATTTCCATTGATTATAGTTGTTTTATTGTCGAGCCCTTGGCTTTGATACAAAGAGCTGTTTATATATGAGTTGGGAAATTTCAGCCGACTGATATTACTGGAATTGCTGTGCAAACTTTTGAAATACTTGGAATCGTATTGATAATTGAATTGGTAAAGATAAAATCTATTTGTCAACATATATCGTTGCATTTAGATAGTTGAATACAGACTTTTAGAAATCTATATCAAACTGGTTAGTAATGAAAGTTCCTTGTAATTAAATTATTCTGTTTGTTTACAAGAACTATGATAGTTTTATCAAAACTAAATACACGGGGGTGTGGAACGAGTATTCAAAACGAATGCATGTTTACATCGAGTTAGGGTAGATTTTACAATGATCGGATGTATTGGATATGAAATATAAAAAAAAAGTTTTAGTCATCTAAATGGCCGGCCACCCAATTTCAATTCTATCATCAGAATAGCACAATGATTCGCCAGCAAAAAGGCGCGGAGACCGGTCGGGTCACGCACACCAGCGCGTTTATGGATTAGCGTGCGCCGCCGCGCGAGCGGACGTCACAAAATGGCTGCCGTAAAAACAAGTGAACGGTGAGTTACGGCCAGAGAGGGGGAGCCCCGCCAACCAATCGCGGCGAGCTGAGCGAGCATACCGTGTTCGAACCGACTCCGCTCTTTCCTTTTACGATCGCCCGTTGTTTTTCTCTGGCGCGCTTTTTCCTGATTCTTTTTTGCGAGAAACCGTTTTGTTTGCTTTGTAAAGGCGCTACAATGTTATTTAGTGCTTTTCTGAAGCTCCCAGAGCTTTCTTTTAAGGAGCTGGAGTAGTTTTCTTTGCGGAAATACTTTAGACGTCTTGAGTTAAAAATCAAAGATTGGGGTAGTTTGTAATCTAGATTTTAAGTACTTGAGTAGGTAGTGATTTTAGATCCATGCTGCCATAATTATAGATCGACAAGATGTACGTAAAGTGTTGACTGGCAGGTACTTAAGTAGGCATATTACCTAACACCAAAAAACAATTGTATGGTTTCATTTATGGATCTTAATACACATTTTCACCACCAACTTAATTAAATATTTCAACAGCTTATGCGCTACGTAGTTTTACAACATTTAAACAATTATTGACTGCCCACATTGATAGCGGTACGATATATCCCGGGTCGCTTAGTAAGTAGATATTATACTTATCGCGGTAGAATCGCGAAAGCGCACCCGCCATGGGCCTAGAGAACTCAGGGGGGTTTTAGTGGGTCTGGGTCCTGTCAGATCGGAGAGCCCCACACACGGCCGCGCCTAGCCAGCGCGGTGTCACGGTGCATAAGGTGCATATCCCCTCTAAAAAACAAAGTAGGTATTACACTTAGATATAGCTGTACAGCAACTCGTTAATCCGCTAATCGCTAATTAACAAAGTTAATATAAACGGATTAAATTTAAGTTATCGGTAGGTATAAAATATTAACGGACAATATAATTTCTGTTTATTGTTCGTAAATCTGTTAACCCTTATTCTAGTGCCTAATATTTACTAAAAAGATAACGTGTGTTTCACATGTCTGAATAATTTCCCAACAGAAACAAATGTTTCTTATAAATAACTTACAAAACTTCTTGTAAATTTATTAATCAACATTACTTAAGCTTGGCCAATTGCTTGTTGGTTTAAATGGAAGTTGAACAAATCGTTATGATAAGTATAAAGTATGCAATTTTTATTGCTTAATAACGGATTCATGTTAACTTGTTTCAGATTGTCTGATAAGTAACCCTTTAACGTAACGGATTACCGATCAATGAATTTATATTAATATTTAATTAATAATGTCCATCATTGTAAGTTTTTAGATGTAGGTAAATTACTAAGAGAAAAATGTTTATAAATAATGTTTAATTATAACTGATAGAACACTAATTGATTTTCTGTTATATCGCTCCATTATTACTGACAGTAGTGAAATAGTGAACACAAGGGGGACCCAATACGAGGTCTTCGGTGTTATCAATGTTCGATAAATATTGCAGGTCAAAGTCGCCATACCGCCGCGTCGCTACGTTAAGCGAGCGTGTTTTATCTAAATTGGAACTTTAGTCGGTTACTGAATTCTATCACGCAGCCCGATAACGCCAGCTTAAGTGTATTTCCCTTTTCCATTTCAACCGATGGAATAAATTAAGAATCCAATGTTCGAGAAAAAATCTGAGTCCATTCGCCGATCATTGTTTTAATTTAATAGTTATAAGCTTTTCAGAGTGATTTATGTTAACTAGTCGTAAATCGTATGGTAATTGGGTAAAAATTTAAATAATTACATATTTATAAGTTAACACTTAACAGTCTATGTTATACAAATCTTCCTACTTATATACTTCATACTTGTTCCGCAGTGAGAATGTCTACACTTCTGCTAGAAGTTGTGATTCATTTGAAAATGACCTGTGTGATGTATTTTAAAATTAACCATCTTATCCTGGTCTAGCTTTTCCCGCTCTCACTATATAGATAGTGAACACAGCATTCATCTCCACTGAGGGGCGCGAGCCTATACAATGTTACGGCGATTAGGTTTTAGTGAATTACGCTGGTCTGGTCTAGTGCGGATTAACTTTACAATTTCACATACGCCTTTAAATATATTCGCACATATATGCAGGTTACCTCGCGATGTTTTCCTTCATCGTTGGAGCCTGAGAAAACATTTACGTATCAAATTCAAAAAACGAAAAACACATTAGTACGTGCCTCTATCATAATAGACCCCGACACTCCCGAAGACCGATTTCGAAGACAAGTTGTTGAGATCACAACGCCACCAACGTTCTAGTATAAATGAATATAACTTAACTTTAATTGACCTATGATAAAACATTAGACGTTGAGTTCGAACACCAAAATGTAACACGTCACACTTTTCTCAAAAAGTCTTTCACAGAACTTTTTAATAGGGACTAGACTACATAATAATAAACATTTAATATTAACACAATAAAACATATTCTACAATAACATATCGATGATTCTGATGATTGTAAAAGTATTATATTTCATCTCTCGATGCTTCACGAGTGATGGTACTCGTACAAGGTGCTATCTTCATCTCCCAGTATAAACTCTTTTGCTTTCTGACTGAATTTCTTCGATTCTTTTCACTCACTGTTTTGTTTGTTTGTTGACAAACATTCGACCAATATAAAGTGGATGCAGAGCTTATATTAGGCTCCATACCTACTTTGTGTAATGCAATACATAGAAGATTTGGTTCTCTTTATCACCCCACTCCATTTTAATGATCCAAAAATATTTGGCAAGCGGTTGGAGTAAAAATGAGAAGACAAGCAGTAATATCCATAAATGACAGCTTCCAACTTCAAGTGTATTGTTCTGTTTATTTTTAATTGTAACTATATTTATGGGCCGTTAAATTATAGGTATCAAAATAGAAATAGAAATATCATTTATTTGCCAGAATATGGTAAGTACAATAATGTGATCTTAGATAGTTGTGTGTCACAAATTCCGCTTACGTCGAAGCATGCAAATATTTTGTTATTTAATGGGTAGTAAAAACGTTATATAATACAAATAAAATCAAATTAAAAAACAATATTAAATACAAAACCTATTATATTAAAATTTTATGTTGGAATGACAATAATATATGTATTATTTTAGTAACAAATATTAAATATTATTCCATAATTAAATAGAGTTTCAAATTAAAATTTATCATTAAGATATTCGCTAACACAATAATACAGTTTTATAAATAATAATTCATTCTTTTCCTGAATATATTAATCGGCAATTTCTTGAAAATGTCAGGTAATTTATTATAAATCTTGATAGCCATTATATTTGCATTTTTCCATAAATTTTAAGATAACTTCCAGGTTCGTACAGCTTGTGCGGATATCTCGCAGATCTTTTAACAACTTCTTTGTTTAATTGAAAATAATGCTGATATTTTTTTACAAATATCTCTAATGTACATGCAAGGCAACGGTAAAACTCTCAGAGAAACAAACAAAGGCTTACAACTATCCATAGGCCACGCACCACAGACAGCACGAATACACAAAGGTAGCTATGATAAAAGAGATGGTGTATTTTGTTTGTGTTCTTATTGGATTTTGAGATATTTTGTCGTGGTAAATAGCTTAAGTTATCCGTATACCAAATTTTTTGTCAAAATCCTAATAAAAATAAGTTATTACGTATATCGTAATAATATTATTATAAGAACAATCTTCTACAAATTCATAAGCATTCTAAGATATATCTTTCGAAAAAAATCTTTCGTCTTATAAAGCACCCCAGCTTCTACACGAAAGCCCTATACGAAAATAAAACGCCTCTTAATCCGGCGAGGCAATAAAATGTAAAAAGTTATTAGGCACAGAGAACTCATCAGGAAAAGTTGCAGGGTAATAATTTACTTAAGACCGCCCGTCTTGGCTCATGTAATATCTCCACTGACATATTTATTGTTCGCCGAGGGCGGGGGATGACTCTTTGAAGGGGAGGTTCTCTCTTTTGCGTACCTCTGTACTAGATCTTATTTAGGTATTTAATAATATTGTTTGCTCATTAACTAATTACTTGTAGCTACGTATGCAAGTTACTTATGTGAAAATTGACGTGGAAATATAAAAGTTGCAATTTTCTCGGCAGTGCAGCTTACTTCACTGTATAGGCTATTAAAATATGACTTAAATTTGTTGATGGAACGTTCGACATATTACATAAATACTAAAAATTCTTAGAAACCCATTTCAATCCTCACTATTTATTATATAAAAAGTGTTATTTAAATGGCAAGATCCAAAGATAAGTCGAATGTTATCGAAAAAAGCAACAGTTCTATGTATCCGATTTTTAGAAATATACCTATAGAAAGTTTTTACGTAGTAAGATAGAGATGTTTAAAAATGTTATCTACGAAAATAAATTGGGGAACAGACTTAATTTCAAGAGATCTTTTGGATGATCACGGTAAAAGATAAATAAAACATTATACATATTGTTTGTTTTGGGATTATTTGGTCAATATTTATTGTAGTATGGGGCACGAATATTTTTTTATTGTTGGGTGGTAGACACAGATTTTATCTTTAACTATAAATTTATACGTGCCTATCATTCTTACGAAATTCTTATAATGTAAAGGTGCAGCCTTCAAAGTTTTTACTGCTATATAACACAAGGTGACAAACAGCGGCTTGCCTGATGTTATCATAACTGCCTAACATCATGGTATTCGTAAACTTATAAACGTTTTTACACTTAAAAGGCACGCGTGTTTCTAACCATCAGCAAACGTAATATATTCAATGATAATACAGATTACTTAATATTTTCTCACGGAAGAAAACTTTTTTTTGATAGAGTCGATTCATATATAAAGTTTTTCAATTATAACTGTAAAAACTTTTTGAGGTGTGTGTCCAAAAATAGACGACTGACAAATAATTAAATCTTTATTTAATAGTATTAAGTAATTTATAGTATATCTTGAAGTGTGTAGGGCTGAAATCTTAGTTTCAAGTAAGAAACATTGGTGGTGAGATTATGTAGCTGTAAGACATGTACTTATATCAGTTCTCTTAAGGGTATTTTAAGTAGGCCGCACTCAGCTGCGAGGTAAAATTAAAAAACGGACGCAGAGTGAATAGGGTTGATCATCAATCAATTTGTACGAGTCAATTTTATTTAAATTATTACTAGTGCTCGTATAGGTAGTTTAATTTTATGTACTTGCGATTTTGTGACATCAATAGTATGGATATGCCCGGGAACTTACTATTTTCAGAGATTGTAAGAATATTATAAGTATTGAATTTTCAAAATAGTATTTCATCTTTTAGCTTATTGTTGTAATAATAAGTTGTAAACATAAAATTTTACAATAAAAGCGTAAAGAAACGAACAGCAAACAAAAACAGAAAATTTAAGTTTATCCATGTTACGCTTTCATTGACTTTCTGCAAGTACATAAAATTATACTACCTATTTCGAGCACTAATTATTACACTAAATTAAAGAAAATTCAAGAGCTAATTAATTAAAACCAGTAGGTTAACCATTTCAACTGATAAAACAAGTATCAGAGTCAAACTTTTCGAAAGAATGTGAAAATACGGAATTTATACTTTGATATACCTGTACAAATGTGAAATATTCTGTAAAAGTATACTTAGCCAACTTTTATACAAGTTTTGTAAGATTTGATTACAAATAGTATTATTAATACGTTATGGATATGTATAAAGATATTTTTTATAAAGCATGAATAGGTACTTTGTTAATTGTGTATGTGTAGACTTTTTACCTATCCATCTTTTAATTGTAATAAAAATCCTACCCCATAGGTACCTATTTTATTTAGTGAGAGAATAAATTTTAGTAATCTTGTAAATATATCTTTTTGCCAGTCTTTAAATATATATATTTATTTATATTTTTTCTATACATATTAAATGTAAATTTTAATTGTATTAAATATAGGTTTTCTTAATTATCTTCATCACCCCTAGTAGTCCATACCAAGAGGTCTTACGGATTGGGTGACATTTAATCATAAATGAAAAGTTATATGTAAATATTCTTGAATATTATGCAGGATGTTATTATTTTAATATGGTTACCTACATACCGTGACAACCCTTAGTCAAGACGGAGCCATAGCGTGGGGCGGCGGGGTCGACGACCGCTTGCCTGCGCGGTGAAATACAGCCGCGATATATCGGACTTAATCCGCGCGTCTGCACTAAGCCTTATATTACCTTCATATTTCGGCCGAGTATCTCACACCCGTATCGCACATATATTTTAGGAAAATGTTACCTATTATTATTTTAATTTTCTGCTAATAAATAACCTAATGAAGTCATTGATGAGTAGTATGTAAAAAGATTGAACGATACAAAAACATTTTAACTAACATAAATAGAAATTAAGTATGTATAATGATTTAGATTACAGTTCTATATAGTTTTCCCGTCAGAGGAATCGGAAAAATAAAACTAATAATTATTTATAATATTTTAATTCCTTGTCCTGGTGGGTACAATTTATAAATTAATCTAGTACACAAAGTTTGTATTATAAGTAATAGGTATAGTATATCTATACCTATATACTAAGATAGTAAGGTAATTCCGCAACACTTTTATATTAGTAGCTTTTCTTACAGAATTCTATAAAATTACATTTATACTACCTACTTTTATAATTATATTTAGATACAGTAGTAAAAACACATACTGAAATAAATTTTTATTACTTGTAGATATTATTGAGTACTTTCATAAATATAAAGTGGGAAGTGTATTTGATAGAATTTGAGTAATTAATTATGACTGCAGATAAAACAAATATATTAAAACGCGTTCATTTCATTTAATTAATTACGTATGCGTGGTAATTATCAAATTAGAGCCATTATTTGGTAGAGTCAGTTATAACATGTTCCTAATTATTTGCTTTAAGTAAATAACATGTTATAGAACTGGCGTGGCTAGCGTGACTTATTTGTACCTAAGTATAATAGGATAAAGTACAGGCTTCGACACTTGTGGTTATACATTTTAAAATGTTTATTAATCAATTAAACAGTCTAAATTTTGTGAACATGTATTAAATTTAAATTCAACGCAATGTAAAAAATATGGATTATGTTAACCAAACGTTTTGTGTAAAATCATATTGTTCATCTACTTTACTATTTATATTATACAATATAAAAACTATTATTACTATTGTGTAGAGTACGTATTTGCAACCTGCATGCAGCTAGCAGAATTGTACAGTCAAAAGTTATGAAGTGGTCCAGACGATATGTATTTTTCGTCTGCATGTAAGCTTACAAAGCTTAAGTTTTTAAGAATTTATTACACAGAACCACATCTGACATTTTCTGTGTAAAAGCTCTAAACGAACACTAAAAGTGGGTTGCTCTACCTATATAGACATTCGAATTAAGACGTTTCGCAAACCACAAGAAAATCTGAACCGGACTTGGTTGTTCGTTATATTTACATAGCTACTAGCCTATAAATAAATACCGGCCCTCACACACACGTGCACAAAATGACGTTGTTTTAACTTTATTTTATTTTTAACCACGCGAGCGGGTGTGCGCGCTCAGCCTGTAATTTCGCGGTGCTCGCGGCGCACAGGCGCGTACGCACGCTGGACCAAGATGGCGTCTCAGTGATAAAGTTTGAATTTATATTTTCGAATAACATCTAGTGAATTGTTTTAGATCCATTGTGAAACGACTGCGGCGGCCGTATGCTCCTGAGCATTGACGCTACTGCTGTTATCGGTTGTGTTCGAACATTGATTTTTGCGTGGTGCTCCATATTATAAATGTATATAACATCGTGTTACAGTTATGCCTCTGAGTCATTGTGTCAGGAGATGTAGAAAATTTATGGATCATTAGTGAGTAACACATATTATTTTATACTTGATAGCTTTTCATTAATCAATTGTTTCACTATAATAGTTTTTGTTGTCGCAATTCATAAGTCGATAAGTCGGAGAATATTTCTTACTTAATTTTATACGTGATATGAGAATATTTTGTTTATAATCGTAAGAAACTTGTTTAAACGTAACTGATATCTTTATAATTCGTATTTTGTTTTACTTTTCAGTGCACCTAACAAATTATTGAGAAATTATCTGCTTATAGGCTACGCTTATAAGTGTGTATTCTTATATTTCTCATTATTGGCATCATAGACTAGTTTTAAGATTTAAACTTTTTTATCTTAATTATATATATTTCATATAATTATGGAATAATTGTCACATGTTAATACATATGACAATGACTTCATAAATGTAAAAAAAACAATTAATCATTGATTTGAATTTAAATTGCTTCAAAGTTTTGTTCTTTCTTACCCACATTCATAAATCAATACTGAAGCGTGAAGGACGATTGTTGCTAGTAAAAACTGTTATATTAGTAGTAAGAAATACATATTTTCTATCTTGATTTTTGTGCATTTTTACAATTCATTAATGCAAAAATATAAATCTATATTGACGTAGTAAGTATTAAGTTTTTTCGATGTGGTTTTGTTCCGCTTAAAGCTCATCTTATCATATTTAAAACGACTCGTTATCTTTTACCAGATTATTATTCGTACGGAATGCCAATTTTATTTCTTTTCAGTTTCTTAAAGTTGTCCCCAATTTTATGAAAAGTGAAGTAGAGTTTCCACTTTTTATACTCAAATATCAAATTATCAGCCTAAGTCTAAGAAATAGCTTTACTTGCATACATTATTATTATACACTATTTATTTTTTAATTGATTGCCACATGTTATATAGGTGGTTTACTGAGTTATTAAGAAAACAATCACCATGCAGGCTAGTGTATATACCCTGCAAAGGTACAATTCAAAGAGAGCTAATCAACATTACAAATACAATAAAGATTGTTGTAAGAAAGTAGTATGTGATATAATCAGAAATTTAGCAACAAGAAGACATAACAAAATTTAAAGTTGTCAACTTACCTTCGTAGATGTACACGTATGTAGGTAGATAAGAATTTGCTTCTTTTAGGTGACAGACTTCAGATTAGAAGCGTAATTCAAGTTTTAAGTCAAGTGTCAGAAGCGTGTATAAAACGAAGAGGCGTGATCGTGACTGAAATCATGAACATTTTATGGCTCCAGTCCACGATAGTAATTCGTGAGTGCTCGCTAAAAATCGTGTGACACGCTCGAAGTAATGCAATCACGGGTGGGATCTAGTATGGGCGGTAAAATAAACTAAACCTTATTTTATCCTTGTGTGATCATGCATCAGAAGAGACATACATCTGATGAACTTGCAGTTTGTAATATTTTTAATTAGTTATTTATTTATTTCGAGAGATCTATCGTATTTATAAATAATCTCTTATAGGTAAGACCGACGTCAAGTAACATCATTTAAAAAGAATATAATGCCTGAAACTTGATAAAAGTTGTCAGTGGTTAATGGAGGAAAGATATTGTGGGTAGTTTTAACATTTATAAGATTCTATTTTTTGTTTAATATCGAATCGGTGATTAAAAAATATGCATAAAAATCGGCATGTTATTCGAGCCGTACTTGTAACTATTATTGTAGTAGGACACAAAATACAAAAAATGTTTTTGGTGATTTTATCATAATATGAACTTAATCAGTTCATATTATATACTTATAATGGTTTTCTTCCAATGAAAAGATTCTGGAATTGAATTAATAATAAAAATATATAGACAAGAGTAAATTTAACGCCCAATTATGATTAAGTAAGAATTTCAATTTAAATTATATCAAATACGCAACTTTGGTTTTCTGATTCTGATTCTATTACAATATTTTATTTATCTTTTCTTCCGACTTGGACGGCTTGTGCATTAAACGTTTTGAAACTGTTATTGATTGAAAAAGGTTCAAAGGCAGCCCTGCTTCCCTGCCTTTGAACTTTTTGGAATGTGGCATGGAAAAATATTCAGAAAGGAAAAACAAACTATAGAAAGTAGAAAAATGATTCCATTACATTATTATTTTTTTGATTAGATTAGTTTTAAATAATTGCATGAAATTGATTTTCTTTTAATAATTTGTAAAATAAAAACTATTTAATGCAATTATGTACTGCTCTAAGTAATTAAAACTATGTCGGCCTTATTAATATAATCTTTCTCATTCTATCAACCTTCAAAATTTAAATGTTATAGCTATTTCGAGGATGAACTGATATGTTTTTTTTTTGTTGAATGTATATTTTGAAGAGAACCACGCATAGCTCTCATTTTTAAATGACAGGAAAACTCTTTCTCATGTGTTTTTATAATAAATGACAATAAGATCAAAGAAGGAAGTGGCTTCAGTTCCTCTACAATATAAAATTGTCGGACATACAAATACAAATATACATTTGTCGGAACATAATAATAAGCGATTATAGTAACAAACTAAATATAATAGCTAAATATTAAACAGGGTAACAGACAGGTAACTAAATTAAGGACTCCTACCTCCTAATTCACTCAATGATCTCGATCTAGACTACGGAAATGATTAAAAAGTTGATATATATTGTTATTATCAATAACTAACTAAAACTGTGAGTATACATTGATTCTAGTTACCTGTATAAATGCTTTCACCTCATCGTAAAAAGTTATTTCACAGTTCACTGTTCACTGTCTAGGTCTTTCATACCTATATACCTATGCTCCTTGGAATAGCGAAATTTTTATCGCAAGCCCGTTATCGTAGCCGATCATAAATCTGTTTTCAAATCGTGAGTCGCCATTCGTGATGTGACGTCACCACCGTCCCATGTCTTCAACCTTTTCACGCAAAAGTGGACCATTTGAAGACGCAATAAAGCATAATTTACGATTCCAGTCAACCTTCATTTAGCACGTTCAAGAATCAATAGGGTTTACTGTCGCATTGTACCTAAGTATTTGCCAATGCACGTAAAATACTAAGCGAGGTTCTCAAAATGCCAGACTTATTTACGGTCTAAGAGCTTCGACGACGTTCCCTACTATAGTCAAAGATAATGTCGATCTCTAAATTATATCCCGAAACGCAGCATAAATAAAAGTTGAATGTGGAAAACGTAATCCGCTTAAAATTTCTTAGTCATTTACGGTGGACATTATGGGGATAAGCATTTTACGACTTCCTAAATTCAGAATTAGATATGGGTGATAATGCTAAGCATATTCAAAATATATTACATATTATTTCATATTTATTTATAATTACTTAGTTATGGAATAAAATGTTCTATGCGCTATTAAAAGTTATTGTTACACCAAGTATTACACCAAGAAGTGGAGGTGGTAGTCCGCACTAGCACTCTTAACACTATATACTACTCATTCTAATTATGTAAACTCTTCAGCGCAAGCATATTTTTGGACACACATTATGTGGACATACATTAATGAGTCAGTTTTATACCGAAACCACCCTAAAATGAATACGAACAGGTCAAGGCTTATAGAAAGTCTTTTATCCATCCTCTTGAACGAGATATATACACAATGGACCGCTCAGGAGACGACTTTTACAAGAAATATATTATTATAATGTAGCTAGCAAAATTAAATTAATTAATTGTTAAATTAATTAATTATTAAATGACACTGCAGCCAAATGAGGTATTAATATTATTGTATGTGGGGATTTTGGGTTATTTCACACTCCTATTCTTTGATTCTAGCTCGCTCGCTTATAATTTCTTCGTAAGTAATTAATCCTATATGAATCAAAGGATTTTTTGGGCTTTTAAGAGTATTATTTCGTTAGTGTTCATGATAACACAATAAGTTTAACATGCTTAAAAGTTCAAACAGGCAGCAAAAAGAAAGGATGGAAGAATGGCTCAAATTCATATTGAGTTGAAGCAGACTCCACACGCATAGCATTAGGTATCTAACACGTAACTTTGGCCTGGAAGGTAGAAGGGGAGAGCGCGCAAGACATACTCGTATATCTTCTAATTTAGGACGTTAGGAGACTAACGATTGCCTTATTCAACGTAATTTAGCAATGAACTATAAAGTCTATTTAATGTGAAGTTGGCAAAGGTTTTTAAAAGTTATATAGTAATGATAAGCAACCAGATTCCTAACAACCAGTAAGTGTTTACAGTTGCCCATGGTACACGTGATTCCTGTCTGACAGTATATCTGCAACCCCCACAAAAACCATAGCGTACGTGGTCAACATGTCACGTAAAATGTAAATTCACAGTACACAGTAATTTCAATGCCTTCACACTGGAACACTGCAATGCGATACTACTATTATTTTAAACACAATCTTTTAAGGTCAAAATGATTGATTGATTTTTTTGTTATGTATTGAAAGAATTTTAATTTACAACAATGCAGAACGTATGGATATACAGAAATAGAAAATGTATATCCAATAATTTAGAGCGAGATCACTTGAAATCGCTCAATTTATCTTTTGATTATATTTCCGCTTTCCCTCTTCCGGGAAAGAAGTCAAACGGGATGGTTAATAAGCAGCAAATATAACATTCATTAAAGAATTCTTTTCATATCACTATAACTTATAAAAAGCAATAATTCTACTTTCCTTAATTTGTGATTGTGCAAGCCACGTAGACAGTGCTACATATTGTTAAGAGATTTATAGATATAAACTCACTAAGGTATTAATTGTGAGAGTTTATTGGTATACGCAATAAGAGTTTATCGCTTTCTCAGCGAGAGTCAATTACTCAGGATTAGCTCTGCGATGAGTTTTGTAGGTGTGAAGACCCAATTGCTGTAGGTAGAAATTCTGTGCCTATACGCATGATTACTGTTATTGTACAATGGACTGAGGTTATTGTGTACGTGTAATTACAACGTATTATGCCCGTTAATGAAATGTAATCAAGCGTCAAATTAAATAGTCTTTTTATCAATAATGGCTGCCAAAGCTTCGTTTTATGCTATAGTACGATTACCTTGAGTTTTGTTTTTGAATAAGATGTTATTTTTGGATTTGTTTCATAAAACTTTATTACATTATTGGACTAAATTCCAACAAGTAGATATTCCCTAAAAATCTAAAGTAACACAGAATCTTTGGGTAAGGTTCTTGTGCGGCCTGAAACTTTGGATTGATAGCAACAATAGTAAAATATAGAGAAGTTCTGATGTAATAACGATCCAAAATTTTCATTGCAGCTCGAGCTTATAGATACAAAATATATAACATAAGTTATAAAAATAAACCCGCACACATCCAAAATATTAGATTTATAGTCCGCCAGATCTAGCAATTAGATTGTGCGGGTTGTGCGGGAGTGATTTATGGTGATTCGGTGTAATCATGGCGGATGCTGCGATCCGCGTAATTCTACTTTATGACAGACCCTTGATGGATGACAGTTGCGGCGGCATGCGGCCATCTTAGATTGAGTTAGCTACGTCTTTGCGGTCGCGCATGAATCTTCTAGACTAGAATATAGAAATAAAACAATCGTTAACTGCGTTTGAAACTCAATCGTTGCTCCTTTGATTTTTATATTTTAAGAAAACGTTATGGAGATACTCCGCCTCATAAAACGAATTGTTTGTTATATTTACCAGCTAAACGAATAAGAAAAGTTAAAATATATAGTTATTATTGTAATATACTAGCTGTGTAGTCATGAAGGGTAATTATCATCAATATTTTTTTAATAAAAAGGTAAATAAAATGTGCATAACTTAGAATATCTTATATTTAGGTGACAAAATAATAGGTCGCTAACTATGAAATTGCCGTTTTTTCTGCTCGTATTTTAAAACGTTTTAAATTGAAGCGCCACAGAAAAAATATATTTTTGCATTGTTTTTGTCTCAGAATTAATTCATATTAAACTAAAAAGAATACAAAAATATCTACTATTTCTTTCGTCAGAATTTTCTACATTGACTATAAATTTGTGATTCTTTTATCTACCTAGTACCTACTAAGTTTAATCGAAATTCTTGGAAATCTCCATATAAAATGGCAATTTTATACCTAAATCCCTAACATAAATATACACACAAGTGAAAAATATTGTCATACACTCTCACGAATTAAAAAAAAAAAATTACAAAAGAACAACACTTAGCTTTCGATCCGAGGCAACATATCGACTTAGAAAACCAAAAGCAATAAATGGGGCAGTAAATGTAACACTTACGTAAAACGATAGTCCACATAGCTGATACCTCGTCATCGGCTGTCGTCGCTTCGTCGCGATAAGCAAATCGTACACCACTCGCCCCTCTATCGTGACAGTAAAAGTTAAC
The DNA here is from genome assembly GCA_036419045.1 of Scirpophaga incertulas. Taxonomy (NCBI): domain Eukaryota; kingdom Metazoa; phylum Arthropoda; class Insecta; order Lepidoptera; family Crambidae; genus Scirpophaga; species Scirpophaga incertulas. The sequence goes on along the minus strand of CM071630.1, from coordinate 25,067,549 downwards.
TATCCGCCGACATGAAAACACCTAGGTATAAATCATGAAAACTAGTAACATTTATCGAAACTTGTACGATAGGATCAAGCTTTATGGCGCTTTACACGTTTAAGCTTGTGGTGGATATTGAATGCAGACGATCTAACACATTCACTTTAAAAAAAAATAGTTTTAATTAAATATATGAAAAACATTAAAAAATACTTTAATTTAATTGAACTGAAGTATCTCTTATGTCAAATGGCCGCTCGTAACTATCACTGAAATGCAAATAACGACCGCACGAGACACGAAAGCGAAAGCGTTGCTTACCACAAAAGGCCAAACATTCGACCGAACCATTTCCAGCATTATGCAAATTTTACCCCTTTGAGCGCGCAGACAATGCGATATCTTTTTTTCTACTGAAACTGGTCCAAACCAATTTGGCTGCGGACCTTTTTAACAAAGGCTCATGATTTGCCTAATGCGTATCGATAATTTATGATAAGGTTGCGTAAGCTTTGTACGGCGGGCACTCTCGGTTTCAGCGTACTCATTTGCATGACAGGGTGCGCGCACAATGCTCGGACACCCTTCCGTGACCAATTCGTTTCACTTTTAAGAATGCACCATTGTTGATATTTTCGTGAGTATAATAAATAAATCAGACGTAATGTAAAGTCACCCTGTAACTACTGCAACTGTGTTCTTGGCCAGTTCTTGCAAATGTTATATACATAATATTATGTATAATATATGTGTTAGTTTAGTTAACCGTGCATTCGTGAGAAAATTTTGTTTGGAGCTCTATATTTGAGTATTCACAAGTTTATCTAACTAATCTGTTTTTAATTAAACAATAATCATAAACACTTAATAAGTGGTATTTGATGGTAAAGTGGTTGTTATAAATGCCAATACCACACATCATTATGGCGTGTAATATCGTTTTACAACTTTAAGGCAATAAATAAATTGACTGCCGTTTGTACATTTTATTACTATTTAAAAGTCGATGACTGTTTGAAACGAATAATTGATTTACATCGGTTATTAATGTTAATTTGATATCGTGTTAACTGTTTAGGCCGTTGGTTTTACAATGTGTCAGAATTTGGCGTATCTCTTCACGCTGGCCACCTAAGTAGTTCATATTTACTATCTTGATATTACCGTCTCACTGACGCATACTGATTTAGTGACATAGAAATGAGCCTATTAATTACTATTAACAACGGCATCGATCATTTTGCATGCACGTATAATTAACACCTTAATCATCTTCACTAATAGGGTAGTAGCGGCATTATTAACATTTTTACATATCTCTAAATAAATTTGAAAATATTTTGAGGTATACTGTAAATGATTTTATAGCTACGTAGAATTATAAAAGTTAATGTTGCTATAATTAGTAAATTAACAATAAATCAGCTCAGTCGTAGGGACTCAAGGAGTCCATCACAACTGTATGTTAATGATAAAACTTTTCTACTAATGCTACTCTTTTACTCGTTTCACACGTGTTAATAACTAATAAAATAGTTTATTGGAACATTAAAAGTTGAGATTTATAACGTATAGGTGGTCTATGCGTTACGAACATTCAGTTAGAGCACATTGTTTTAAATCAACTTTCACTGTTATTCTAATCATTGTAAGAATAGTTTTTAATGCTTATATCAGCATTTGAAGCAAAGTTTGTAGATAGAATTGTATGAAAGATATTGTATGTCGAGTGGTTAAAGTCTGTTAGATTTCAAAACATGTTTCCCTTACGGCAGCGTGGGATAGGCATTTCATCCGCTCAAAGTCGTAAAACCACGGATGCCCTCGAGCACTGAAGAACGCTGTATGTATATATAGACACGGAAAAGAAACGCCAGCACACAGCACTGGAATTTTGAATTAACTCGGATTTTACGCTGGACTTATATGTTTTACCGCTGAACATTAATTAATGTTTGTTTCTCACGTTCTAAACAAATGTTATTTAGATAGAAACGTTACATTTTACTGGCAGTTATTTATGAAGACTAATTGATTTAATTTAAATATGGCTTTATTGAACTTTTTATTAAATACAAGTAGCTGTAGTCTATGCGCAGGTATTCAGTATTACTAAAGTAATCTTATTAACATTTGATATAATCTATCTACTAACAAACATACTAGTAAATTTAGTGAATTATACATTTTTACTTAGAAATTGCGTCAATGCTTAGCTAATAAGTAACTCTTGTATGATTAAAAAATCGTATTGTGATGATTTTTTTCTTTAAGTCATCATAACCAATATTAACTTAGGGTTCATATAATGCGACGAGAAATTCCTGCGATTAAAATTTATAGGTAAACGATTAGGTAGTAATAAAATTTTATTGTAACTAAGTGGACTTGGATGTTTGTCACTAAAAAACTAAATTCATTTCATGATGTTACAATTATAACATGGTCCGATGTGATTGATAATTTTCCCGTCTACTGTACGTTATTAAAATATAGGACGCCCCTATCTGCCTTGTTCTGATAGGGTTCAGTAAAAAGGGTGAAAAAACTGCGGGTTGTTAATAAAAAATATATGAAAACTATGTATAATTATGCGCTCTTCAGTGGAAATTGTAATTTTATAAATATTAGTCTCTAGTGGTTGGCATCTTAAGCTAAGATTAAATTTGAATTTTTTGATCACGATTACATACGCACTACATGTACTTAGATAATGTTAAATTTCCTAAATTGATTTTACCTAAATGCTTAAATGTTATATTTTATGTGCATTTTAACAATGATTTGGTTTATTTTTCTAAAAATAATAAGTATATTTCCATACAGATTCCATAAATTATATTTAATTTTAAATATTTTTTATTTTAGTGTTTAATTTTAGTAGTATGAAATAGAGATTTAGTAAAATAATATTTGGTAGGTATGTTCCTTATCAGAAAGAAAAACCTAACATATCAGAATATCTATAAATTTTTTTAATGTATTACTATAATTTTATAAGTGCTATACCTGTAATTTTGAATCAAAGTCAGAACATTTTTATATGTAACAAGCTTATAAATAATGGCGTAGCTACGTCCTCTTGCTATCTCTTTACAAAACAATCAAAAGAAATAAGTGAATTGCGGAAAAATGCTTACAACTGATGGATTTACTGATAAAAGATATCATATTTCATAAGTTCCGCGAGATCCTAAAGGATGCACAAAATATAAATAAAGCTGTCATACGACATGAATATTGCATGAACAAATTTAAATCTCAAAAGATGCCTCATGCGCCATTACTCCGGAACTACGATTCGGCCAAAATTACATCCGAGATAGGGGACACAGTGGGGAGCACTTTTTATTATTTATGTAATATTTTGCAAAGTTTTTCTTTAAGTCGAAGGGTGGAACCCTCCTAAAGGGTGGGCCGTTATAGTTCTTTGTAGATAAACATATCAATTTGTAGTGTTTTGTTAGTAGATAATGTGGTGCAATTGTTTGGGCTCGTATGTGCTCAGTTTGGTCGATGACTTCAGTGGACTCGCTCGAGTTCTGTTCCAATTTTAAGTACTTTGATGGAAAGTGTGTGAGTGCGAAGTTTAAAGAGCAGCAGAATACGAAGCAACAATATACTTTGTAAGTTACTAATAATTAAATATTTTAATTTTCACAAATTGACCAATACTCTTAAGCAGTTGTTTAATATTATGGTTAAAATAATTTTATGGTATCTGTTTACGTCATTGTAACTCTTCCCTACTGCGTTCGTTGACCACTTCCTTGAGAAAAAACCACAGTGACGGCTCACCGTGTCGATTACGATCGCCGACCTCCAAGCGACTTCGCCCGTTAATCGATTCAAAGTTGAGCGAATAAAATCGATTTTCCCCCAAATGTAATAGTCGTAAAACGTAGGCAGCAGCACTTTTAACGTCTGGATTGTTTACACGGCGGCGTCGCGAGAGTAAACGCTTCTCGATAATTGATGATTTGATTTACAACATCACTAAACATTCGATGTTTGGGCGAGCGACCGGCCTTTGAATGGATCGTCATTACGCATCTAATAGCCACGGTAGGATAATTTAAGGCTTGCATCTCAGCTATAAATACCGATACCTGTTAGGGTATGCTTCGGAATGCAATGAAAATGACGGAGTTCGTTCGACTGTATCACTATTCATAAGATAAATTTTGTTTACTACCATAAATAGCAGAATACCATAAACAGAAAGTATAAATTTAATAGAAAGTGAAAACATGTAAGGTTTTGACAGTAATTTGCAATATTGAAGCTGTATATAATCTGGTGACGAATTGTTTTCTAAAACCTCATTGTTACAAACATAACTTGTATAGTATTTCTTTTCAGATTTTTAGTGAAATAGCCGGTTGGCATAACATACAATTTAAAATAATGCATGTTATTTGTGATAAGTGCAAACAACACGGGTATAAAAGACATAATAAAATGCTAGGCTATGTATGTGCGCATGATGTAAGGAGGTACAAGTTTCCAGCCATTTGTTTTATGGCCGCCACCGTCTGGAAGAAAATAAAACCAGTCACCTATGAAAGCTCATTATCTGAATCTGCAGAGATTTCCTGTGTGGAAATACTATTAAGTTTCTTTTTGCAGACACTGTTAGGAAAATAGCTAACACAATCAATTTCTTTCTAATATTTTGTTTATTGACTTTTACAAAATATTTGTTGTTGGAAATTATGTTGGTTTTATCGATAACCCTGATAAGGCTAATAAATAATTGGTTTTATTTGTTATTACACTTAATATATAGCATCACTTTGAGGGCGGTTAAAGTGTTAAGCAATTGTGACAGACAGTTTTATTTTAATTTTATGGTGCAGATTGGGATCACACTTTGCTTATCACACATGTATCAGTTATTACCAAATTGCTTGGTTATTTATAGAAACAGCTCATTTTTCAGTAGAAGAGCTATTAACATATTCTTATTTCTCTTAATACAATTGTATCAACAGACAAAGACAGATGACAGACAAAGACACTTGATTATAAATGGTATTATATCACGTGTGGTTTTTGTAAGATTTGCATTAAACTTTCAACCTGTGATCTGAGGTGTAAAGTCACGGTAATCAGTAATTTGACTATTATATCTTGCTCTTCCAATAGGAATACAGCAATGCAAGCACTGCTGCTAAATATCAGAAGTAGGAAGACGATTGTGTCAAAACCGAGGACTCTGGTGTTAAGTCCATCCGGAAAATACGGATTTTCAATTTAATAGTCGCAACCTAGCCATATTCGTGACAGTTCGAAGAGCCAAAAGCCATTTCGACTTCCGTGATGTGATTACCACCATACACATTCGTAAGTTATATGTTTACTGATATCATTACGATTTTAGTTAAATTTAATTTGACAGAGTATCTAAATAGCAGAATAAGCTATATAAGTACAGATACTAGCTAATAATATTTATAAGTAAAATTCGTCATTAAGCGTTGAGGTTTTGGCATTTGGCTTAGGTTTTTTAGTGTCGTATATTTTATCTAAAGCTCCTCCAGTATCAAAACTTGCATACTTCTGCAAAGAAATTTAAATGTATAGGTATACGAAGATTATTGCCTAATCTAACAAAGTTGACTAATGCCTAATTGCCCTAACATAGCATAAGCTCGTGTGTAAAAAACCGCCCTGTACATCCTGGAGGTGTATGCTGCATTCTCCACGTTGGTGAGTAAGAGTTATAGAAAGCGGTGAGCTGCTTCAGGCTCATCCGTACCGCCGTAGAAGGACGGAATGAATTTATCTTCTTCCTACCGACGACAACCAGCAGAATCCAGGCTAAGGAAGCCCAATCCCTGTATTGAACTAGTTACCACCAATGAAAACAGTGGGAGACCATCAGCCTTCTCAGCCTAGGGGTTACCTTGGGCGAGCAAAGTATTCTTGCGAGTTCTCATGGCCTTGTCGAGCAGCGATGCGTCCCACACGTCTCGATGTACCTTCTTCTGATACGGGTAAAATAAAGTAATGGAGTCGGATAGATAGATTTATATCTATCTTTTTTTTAATACAGGTTTTTTGACTTTTATGAGTCAAACAATATTATATTTTTCAACTGTATTAAAATATTTTTTTTTTAAATGAAAACTACTCGTATTATATTAGGTGGCAAAGAAAGATAGTAGCGGATAACTGTGAGAAAAACGTGTTTAATAATTGTACTCGAACACGTGTTCTCTTAGAATCATTAAACACGTAGGCGGCTGTTCAACGGTCAGCCACTCATAAAGGCGGCACTATAAACCCGATAAACAAAGAAACAATTGAACGGTTAATGTCAAACTTTCGCGCTATAATGTGCTACGGTTCGCCCTTCCGTATGTACGTAGTTTTATCGCAAGTTACTTACATACCCCACCTAGTCGAATATGTTCGATTTTGCTGTTAGCTTGCGCCCTTTCCTTAGGGCTTAGAGAATTGCCCTAAATATCAACTGCACTGCACTAAATAAGCAAGTCGTATAACCACAGTACAAGTGGATCATTTTGCAGGCTTTCGAATAGAATAGTAAATCTAATGCAATTTTTTTTTAATCTCGAAACAATTACTCTTTTGGAACCTGTACTCTTTCGGAATCTGTACTTACATCCTACTACTATTATAAAGGCGAAAGTTTGTAAGTATGGATGTATGGATGTTTGTTACTCTTTCACGTAAAAACTACTGAATGGATTTGAATGAAACTTTACCACAATATAGCTTATACATCAGAATAACACATAGGCTACAATTTTTGAGGTTTCTAATATGAGGTCGTAAAAAAAACACATTTTTTGCGCTTACATTGCAAACGCTGACTGAATCCTACGTAGTTTATAGGAGCATACTGCAGTAGCTACCTATAGGCCTATGATTAGGGCTCTGCAGTGCTTAGTTACCGTATTTCTTACTTATTACTAGACTAGACGGGATGAACCTGAAGTCCACGCGAACGAAGTCGCGGGCAAAAGCTAGTATGTAATAAATTTTTGTATCTTTGTTTTGGCAAAAGTTGGCTGCAATTTGTGTCATAAGTATCTGTAGTGAGTGAAGTGAAAAGGATCTCACTTTTCGCTTTGGGAGTTTTCTGGCAGTATTACTCAACGAGAATGTTACGATAAACTTTTATTAATTTTTCACGAGGAAGCTATTTATAACTATCCCAAAATTCTATACCAGAAGACAACCACCGAGCACTAAGCAACTTTAACAAATTACAAGATTCAAAAAATAAATAGTTCCTTTAGAGTTCTGTATTTGTACAATAAACTTGCCATTCGAATTCGGGATGTTTGTTGAAAGGCAAAAGTTGACTTTTGTAATGTAACCAGTAAAAGTGTGTAGATATATCATGAGATAATAAATAATCATGAGGTACTGGGATAGTATTACGATTTTTTTTATACTTATATGAGTAATTAAAAATAAGTTAAAATGTCATCTTCTAAATTTAAAATATTTTACCTCATATTTTGATTAGATGTGGCATTAAACCATACGAGTTATTTGATGGATAAAAGCCTTTCTAAAGCATCAAGGAAAATATGACAGCAGTAGCACTGTCTTTCAAAAGATTCTTCTTTCACTAAGTTATCTTTATATATTATTTATTTTTAAAAATAATAAGTGATCTGAGAGAAGCTCGATTTATAATGGCCGAAGATACCGTGGTTGTGTGTGTTTCTAACTTTATTCAACTTCTACTTCTTGTAGCATGTAAGTATACTTTGGTCAGTGTTTGATCCAATGAGAGGTGGGTGGAGTTTTATTTGCTTTTCGGAACTTCTGCTCAGGATTGAGTGAAATTGCTGACATAGTGATGATGATGTAATGTCTCCTTTTTCTGTTTTATATTCATATATGTTTGTATCTGCATTTATTTGGTTTAACGTACGTTTAGATTGTCAGTTTTCGATGCTTTGATTATTGATCCCAAGAATATTGGTGATGAATAATGACACCAGGCATTAGAAATTCACTTTGCATAAGAGACATTGTTTATGAAATATGCTCTATCTAATTTATAAGTAACTCTCAAGCGCTATTCTTAGGTATATTAATTGGTAATAGGAATTAAATGTTATAGGTAAATGTAAATAATACGGACAGATATATAAGTAATAAATTGTGATATTAATTGTTTTTCATTGAACAAATAATGAACAGGGTTGTGGCGTCAAATTGCGATTATAAGATGATTAGCTCACGACTTTATTGCTCGCAATAAATCGGTTTTACTGCGTTCCAATTGCTACGTGTGTAATTTTGATCCGCCCCATGATATTTATAGAGCAAAATTATATCATTTACATTTTTTATTGTTATCATTTCGCTTAGTTCATAGTGATTATTTTGTTCTTGTTAAATTTTGGCAAATATGAAATTTAATTATAATAAAACTTAAATATAAGCTTATTACATTATGTGATACCTATACATTCTTATACGTTTTCTTGTTGCACGTAAAAATGTAAAAATAAATAATCCAAGTATAAGACGTGTAGGTACAGAAGCAGATTTATTTGTAATAGAGATTTCTTTAACCCAACTAAATTAGGATTAGACATATAAATTTGCAGTAATTCTTAAAATTCTACCAATAATTCTACATATGCATGTACTGAATCTTTTAATAAATATATCTAGTTAATAATCTCTTGTTTTCTCTTGATATTAAATATCATGATTGGTCGCAGGCAAGTCCGCTGATCTGCTCCGACGCCGATAACACTTCCACATTCAAATGAAATTGCCAGACCATTGCGAGGGGTTAGTTTACGTTGGGTTAGTGTTAATTAATTTCAGAAGTATACCTTTTTTATTTTTTTTTGTTCCCCTTGAGGAAAATGCATTAAGTTGCGTACCCCGGCTGTGGCGAGCCAGCGGTTATGTGGGGTTCTCCTCCCCAGAAGGGGGAGGCCTACCCTCAAACACCTCAGGGATGCCTTTCTCAGGCATGTAGGGAGCCCCTGGGAACACCAAGCTACTTCCGGGAACCCCCAACCTCCGCTCCCCCGCCGATACAGGGGAGCCCTCCTCGGAGGAGGCTACAATACCTCCCCCGATCTCCACCACCGACGACGCCCCCCGGCCACGGGATGGGCGTGGTCCCTCCCGGGTCGGCGTATCCGCGGCAGCGCCGTAGCTGTGCTACCGAGCCCGGCGCTGCCTCCTTCTGGAGCATCACTGCTTCACAGGAGGAGGCTACAGCCCTTCAACGTCCCTCGTCCGCCAGCATTGCCGCAATCAATGCCGGCGGAGACAGATCTCGCCCGATCTCTGCGACCAAGACTCGGCGCTCGGAGGCTCACGCGGGGCACTCCGCCAGCGTGTGCTGGGCCGAGTCGAGGTCGGTCAGAAGTATACCTAATTTTTAAAAACAAAAGTATTCAAATATTTTTCATATATTTCACTAGAACCGAGACTTGTGCCTGAAAATTTATGAAAATTACATTTTATATAAATTTATATTAGGTTAAATCGACTTTAAGTTTTCAAGAGGATACCCATTTCGCTTGCGTGTACATCCTTTAAAAGAACTATAGGTGTACAAGTAGGTACAAGTGCCATTTTAACCCATGCCCTGAAGATAATCCGCGCATATATTTTCGTGGCTGTAAATAATCCAACGGTGCACTTAAGTACAGGTTAATTTATGGCTGCTTGCAGCTGGTACGCAAGCACCTCTTATCGCTACTTAGTAATTCTTGAGTAGGTAACGTGGTAGAGTAAATTTAGTGGCTATTGTATTCAAAATCAATATTACTGGTGCTTTCATTATAAGTAAGCTTATCTCGTGATATACAGACACCCATAGTTGCTACCTATTATACTAGTAGGGTACCATTGATCTCTTTATTTTAGATAGATTAGTTTTTTTTTTACAGTTAAGTGACTAAGCATTATATTTTTTTTTCTGAAATTAATTGAGTTATGTCTGTGGGTATAACTCAATTAATTTTAGAAAAAAGTAAAATTTCTATCTTTTATAAATAAGTATAACATAATATAATTTAAGAAGAAACACAAACAAAATGTTTGATTCCTACCCAAATCCAATATTTTGATTTCGTTTTTTAATACTTATAGGTTAATTCAGCTTTTTTTTTTATTAAAAACAAATAAAATAAAACTTTACATATTTATATAGTATCTATATTATAAATAAACAATTTACTATTAAATGCAATAATATTGTATACATACCTACAATGTTTATGTCAAAATGATTTCTTTATTTTACAGATCTCAATCAAAATGGTGTAAAAAAACTGCTGACTATACATCAACAAAACATTTCCTAAAAGGTATGTTTAAAATTGCACTATCTATAGATAAGTCGAATAAAATATATTCCGCCATTATCGAGATGTCTCAGTATCTCAACCAGTTCCAGAAAGCCCACCAACCGGTGCATCGCCAGATATCGCCATGATTCTTTTAAATTTTTCATTCCCCTACTAAAATTCGAAGTCTCTTGTGAGTAAAAAGGATAGAAACAAATACTCCGTCTCGTGAAACTTTGAGCTTCTTGTATGCGAGTGAAAGGGATAGTGTGCGAAGAAACATGGCGTCGCTACATGACTGTCGAGATTCAACACACACATGCAGTGTTTCTGTGTGAGTATTATCATATCAATGATTTGGCGTCCCTATGCCAGAGATCGTCAACATTTTAAATTTTTATTCGTAACATTTTAATTATACTCGTAATGATTTTTGAGCAATCTATGAATGAAGTAAAACATCGTTTCTTTTATAATACCGAGAGGTTATATAGGAAATAATGCTGTGCAATAAATATTTACCATGTCCTATAGTCCTATAGGTTATATATTTGACATTACACTAGTTTTGGATCGATTAGATTATACGCCATCGGTTCTGAAGTTAACTTTATTTATTTTACAGATGATAAAATGTAAATCAAGACATATTATGTGTAATAATTAATTAATAAACACATTATTAGAACCACATGCTTATAAATTGTGTATTCTCCCATGCAATTAAAATCGTCATTTCGAAGTCTTCAGATATTGAAATATTTATACATAGCTTTTCAATATACAACAATATACTACAAGACATAATTTACTAAAATAAAATAATTTATGTGACGAAGACGCGTTTTTATTTCAGTAGAAATCTCAGTATTGATTAATTTCTATTAAACTGTAAACAGTTTATCAATACATCGCATTATCAAAACAAAAATACGAGGATATGTAATGTCGCCTAGAATAATAAATAACTACTTTATATACTTAGAACTCTAACTAATATAGAAGTAGAAGAGTAAACTAGAAGTCTCTCTTTGGGAACCACTGGTCCAAAATATTAATTAACACATAACATCATATTTCGCAAAGTCATTATTAAAATGTGCCCACTTACTCGATTGTATTACTGCTTATACCTACATATTTCTTTGTAAGTGAAAACTGTTCAGACTTTCTTTGATCCTGTTAATAGTATCAATATGTGTCATAATTATAAATATTGTATAGGTAATAGTCTAAGACGAAACCAATTTAACTTTATTCATATATTATTATTTTAAGTTAATATAAATTTCAAACGACATGGCTGCGAACCCCTGCCATGTGATAAGTTCGAGAAAGCTCCCATAGAGGGCGCTTTCTACAGCTTTTTTCCGTAATCATATTATAACTAAATATATTAATTGTTATATTATTAGTTGGAATTCATAATATAACCTAAGTAGGATCCAATATTAGATAAAACAATATTACGATTACAAAATAAAATGTTGACTGTAAATAATATCCAGTTGTTCAACTTAGTATGATATTGTTTTACGGGTTTGTGGGTTACAACATCGCATTGCCAAAGATTTGGAATATAGAATCAAACTACGAAATAAAATATCATTAAACATTCTATATATTCTATACTTTAAAGAGATTGTGGTTTATTTTGATTTCTATGTGGAAGTTAAAGAATTCTCGTAAGTAGCTCCATGAAAAGTAACTTAAAGCTTTGCTACAAGTTTTTAGAAGTTCAACGTAACGTTGATAGATGGCGCTGTTTACTGTTTCCGAATTATTTATAAGTAATTACTTTACGAGATAATTAATAACATTACCTTTAACCAAAAGTAATGAAAAATTATAATAAATATTATAAATATACTAATAGCTACGTACCCTTGGCTATTGACTGGCTTGAAGGCAAACATGAGGCTTACAACGGAGCGTGCTTTTTCAAATGACGTCTGCTTATCCTGCGCTTAAATATAGTTAAATAAATTTGGAAAAACTTGGTCAGTATTAGGTAATGCACGTTCTGTTAAAATAATAAAGAAATAAATAATAGGACAGGGTTGTATAGAAGACTGCTCATAGGCTTTTACCTGTTCGTAATGAACCTAATTTATTAATAGACCTGACGTCTAAACTGACTGACGTGTAATTGAAAAAATATATATTTATCACATCTATTCGAAAAAAGTAAACTAGATAGCCTTTTTTTTTCCAGGGAATTAAAGTGATAATGAATATAGAATTTGGTTCTTATGAGTAAAATTTTGATCACCAAAGGTTCGATCATCAATATTTACTAAGAAATGGTTGGCAATATTATGTCTCGCTTGTTTTCTCATAGTAGGTAATAAAAAGTAGAGTGTCAAGTTCAGGAGCAACACTATTTAAAGCTTCATTGAAGTACTTTGGATCCTCGTGTGCGCTCAGGGTCCTATTATGTTCGAGCTTCTGCAGTAGAATTGTTACCTCTCCTATCTAGTTTACTTTTTTCGAATAGATGTGATAAGTATATATTTTTTCAATTACATCCATAGCATTGGGAATTGTTGAATAAATGGGGCGTTTAAAGAAGACTAATTGAAAGAGGTGACACATTTAAGTGATTTGATTAAAACTAGGCGTTTCCCACAGGAAAATAACTTCTTTGGAAAGGCTGAGCAAACAAGATAGATCCTACAAACTATACGTAAGCATATGCTCACGTTACTTTACCTAACTAAACATTTCTGCATGTTCAATTTTATTTGTTCAGTTTAGTTTTTCTTTTGATTTTTTTTTGTGTGTGTCACACACAAAAAATAGAGAAATTTCTAAATCGAGAAGTTTTAAATGTAAGAAAGACTTAAAAACTTTGCATTTTAATTGAGAGCTGCATTTCAAATGTCATTGAAATAAAACTCTTTTGCATAACAGCTTAAAAACAACAATGCGCGAGCGCTTCCTAGAAAGGAATGTTGGCCCAATTCTGTTTGACAATTCAAATTACTTTTTTGCTTGGTGAGAGAAAGCTGCACTGCGACTAGTCAGTTTGACTTTAGATATTATACTAGAAAGTAGTGTCCACTGTAACGAAAATGACAAAAATGACACATTTGCTTTTTGATTACAATTTTAAATTTTTATCCGGTGTGAATGTTCGGCGCTTGCGTCTTCTTTGGCTGTGGGCCAAACGCCATGAAGAACTTGTTTGAGGTATGTTTTCATTTTGTATTTTAACCATATTTATTCGGAAAATTATTTTGATACTTGACAAATATTGTATGTAAATTTTAAGCATTCGTCAATAAATTAAACATTTTGACTATAATAAACGTAAATAATATAGTTTGACGTTACTTTTAGATGTATCCAATTTTTGTATGTTATATAAATACTAACTGCCGTCAAAGATATTTTTCTAAGGTCGAGTTTATGTTTATTTTGTTTACTGTCAAAATTTTTTAATGCCTGTAAAGGTAAACTTTTGGTACATATACAATACACTGAACTAATGTTATTGTAACAAAGTTTTAAGCATATCTAACTATTATACTATTTACCACTCCTATAATACCACATTTTATACTAACTCATAAGTTTTATTGTAATATATATACTTAATACGACTAACTATGGAGATTTTCACTAGTTTCTATAAACTGGCCAAATTCTCAGTCGAGGTGAAGTTCGTTTCTAGCTTCGGGTTTCACTGTCATAAGTCAGAAAAATACGCGTTGACTTCAATAACTGTTTTTGTGACTAACTTATTCTTTGATATATAGCTCAATGGCGAAATAATTTTGAACTAGGTGTTAGCGTCTAAAAATATATTTTTTACGGATTCATGTATTATGAATTCGTAAAATTTTTAAAATCTGTTATTTAGTCCTAAGTGTGGGTAAAAAATAAATGTAAGAAGAAAATTGGATGGCCTATTTGATTAGAAAATCTTTGCTGTGAAATGCTAGTTTCTTTTTCCTTTCGATTTTTTCATTGACGAAATAAACGAGCTAATGAATCATGTAATTTCCAAGACATAATAAGTTACGATAGCTTTGCATGTCTTACTTTTATAAGATCAATCATCATTATTATTACTACTAGAAAAAACTATCATTTACTTTCTATATCCCTTTTCTCCCGTAGGTTTTGAGACTTGTGAGTAGTTACATCTCTATGAAATGAAAACTTGACAGTGAACCTTATGCTAACCTGCCTAGCAAGTATGGTACAAGTTAGATTCTCTACGAGTAAGGAGAATCTCATGCCCAGCGGTGGGGCGCTTAAGACTTCGCGTCTATGAACTGCTCTGACACATCTCAAGTGATAATAATCACATTTTATTCAATACTTGACTAACCTTTGACTTTATTTTCGTATTTTACTGGAGGGAGATACCAAATTCGTCTGCTAAGTACTTCTATCATACTTATTTCTGTCGCAGAATAGCAGGGTTTGCAATGCTGTATACCGACGTAAAAGGTACGATAGATAGTGAAATTACTGGGTACTCTGACTTAATATCTTATGTCATATGTTGATTACGTAAGCTGTGGCTTATCAAGATACAATTGGTTTCCATTAACTCATTGTATCTATCTAGTTATCCAAAAATCAATAGATTAAAATCTGTATAGGTATATATTGTTTTGATATATTGGTTATTATTACCGTGGGAGAGTCATGCTTCAGCACGAATTGGGCCGGCTCGACCGGAGTGATACCACGGCCTCACAGAAAACCGGCGTAAAATAGCGCTTGCGCTGTGTTTCGCCGAGTGAGTAAGGGTACCGGAGGCCCAACCTCCCTCCCTTCCCCTCTTATTCCCTTTTAAAAGGCCGGCAACGCATCTGTGACTCCTCTGGTGATGCGGGTGTCCATGGGCAACGGTCATCGCTTGCCATCAAGTGATCCGTTTGCTCCTTTGCTGCCCTATAGTATAAAGAAAAAATAATCTTGATATATATAAAACCTCAGAAACTATAAGCTTCTAGACTGAATCATATAAGTTCACGTCAATTTGTTGTTAAATTATAGACATTAAAAATATTATATAAACAAAAATTTGTATGATGTTTCTCCATTGTTAGTTGATCAATTTTCTTTGTGATTTAATAAATTAGTAATTAGATTTAATGAGTCAGCTTTGTATATTATTTTTATGAAATCAACACGTATTTCAAAACAAATGGAAAAATAAAAAAGTAGGCCTACTCACAACTAAATTCAGGTCGGAGACCTCCGTGTGTGGTCCCGGGCAGTATTTGAATTACACTTGAGGGCCATATAAGCTGCTTAATGATACCCTGATTTAATAATATAAGGTTCAGACTGTCGGAATAAATTTATTACTGGTTTTTCTGCAAATTTACTTTATATCGATATTTTTACCTATTGCTCTTAATTAGGAATAAAGAATTATATTTTGTATCAATTAAGTGATACTATAATTTCTTTATCTGTACTTTATCTTTATATATATAATGTTTCTCGTTTCTTCTTCCCTTCGTTATTTATCGTTTCATAAAAGTATCTATAAACTAAAAAAGTAATTATTTACAACATAACATATTAATTACAACATAATAAGTTGAGCTCGTGTTCAGATAATATGTAACTTAATGTAACTATTTATAAAGTCTGATATCAAAGTATATTTTATTTACGTGTTCTATGTGTAATCCTAAATATCTAAAACGTATCTTTCTGTAAACTATTTTCCATCGTCTAGACAAAATAATCCATTAGCGTTCCTTTTAAGGTGCCTCATTAGGGATGATGAGTAGTTCAAGTGCCATATAAGCGTGGGTGTTCAGTATTTTGGGTTGATAACGATATTTTCGTAGTCGAAAGTGTGGCTTGTCTCCATCAACTTGCATTTTAGCCGTCAACTTCATGGCTGTAAATGTCACGATACCCCATTGCATAAATTATAGTGCAACACCACAAAGATATTAGTATATATCAAACGGAAAAGAAAAGGAGGGTAAAGTAATATACAGATTTGATATTATCTGATATTAGGTATCCTTTCAACAATTTGCTAGCAAAATTTGTATAAGTCAACCTTTTCGCATTGAAGATTCTTTTGTGTACTATTAATATTCGTATATGTACCTAACCACGTTAGCGTCCTGCAGCTTCTCCAACAGTATATGGGATTCATCATCACAGTTCAAATTCGTCCCCGCTGAATAGCACGACCTACTATGGTAAGGCGATTAAGTTGTAGTGAATCACGCGGGCCTAGTTTGGGTCAACTTCACAATCACATACAACCTATTCATTTCTGCACAGGTGTATGCAGGTTGCCTTCCGTAGGAGTGTCAGCGAAATGTACATATAAAATTCGAACTACACTTTATTATTGATGATCGACAAATATCATATTTAATGTAAATGAGATCAGTAGTACGGGAGTTTATGCTGAACTACGATTTTAGATTTAAATATCCAATTTTTTTGTTGTATTACTAGCGACCCGTCCCAGCTTCGCACAGAAAAACTGTGAATGTTATATATGTATAATCGTTTGCAATGTAAGCGGAAAAAATGAAATTCTTTACACCATCGCATAAGAAACCTCAAAACTAACAATTACTCCAGTATTTATTAGATATTATTATACATATAAACCTTCCTCTTCAATCACTCTATCTATTAAAAATATATATACCGCATCACTATCCGTTGCGTACTTTTAAAAAATTTGGCGTACATAGGGATATAGGGAAAGGGAAAGCGACTTTGTTTTATACTATGTTGATCATTTTATTTAACTATTATTATATTTTTACCTCTTCATAATATTATAGAAAATTTATAAGAACATTCCAAGCAGCTTATGTTTATTTATTCGCTCGTTTATTATTAGGTCTTTCGTTTGAAAATATTAATTTGTGCAATAGTTTTTGACTGAATGTCACAATTATAGTATTTTATTCATTCAATTAGATGATCAAAAGAAATTCCACAAAAAACTTGTGAAAAGAAACAAGTGAAACTTGTGAAATTTACTTTCTTTGTTACTTTGTAAAAGTTAATTTTCAAATTATGTTATTTTGTAATTATTTTGATGTCTATAGACATGAATGTAATGTAATGTATAGACATGAATGTAATGTAAATTATATAACAAGCAACTCATCACAAAACCAAACCACTTGATACTTTGACTAGACAGCTAGTGTTAAAAAATTATTTGGACATAGAGGTTTTTTGATGTGCTTGTAAGTACTTAAGAGTTATCTTAACCTTAAGAATTGAGTCGATAGGATCACTAATAGACCTTACGCGAACAAAATCTTGAATAGTACTTAATATTAGCAAGTTATTCAAGAGGGCCGTTGAAACAGTATCTGTGAACTGCGGCAGCTTGCGGCAGTAACAATTTCACTTCTTTGAGCAGTTGCTAGCCAATAAAACGGGTGATATACGAGTTCTCAATATAAGCTACGGCCATCTGTAATCATAATTCTAATTTTATTATAAAATATTGATAACTATCGCTTAGTCAAGATTTTAAGTCTATGCTTGCTTCGAAATAGATTCCTACGCTATAGGAATTTGGACTGATAAAATCATTCCATGGTGATTTGTTTTATTTTTGTCAAATCTTGTGTATCTATTTATAATATAATTAAGCTGGTTAGTAGCAATAGCGACCCTAATATATTTATATTAATGAGAGGCAACAATTTTAATTTTACAAAATTTAGTTGACAACACATAACAAGAGATATAAAAAAGGCCTTTTAACTAATGTAGTAATTTCTGCAACAAGATCTTAAGCCAAAGGAAAGCATTGATAAGATATAACAGAGCTAGAAGTACTATAACATAATGGGTACAATCATCCAAATAAGTATTTATAATCTGTAACATAAGTAATGTAAGCAGGTAAAATAAATACCACTTTAATATTAAATTACGCAGGTGTTGCGGCGCGGGCCAGACAAAGAGAGCTTGAGAGTTGTCCAAGTAAGAGACCTGAAATAATACGAGGAATTTGGAGGAATATACATGCATAGGTTATTACTGGTTTCAAGTTACTAAATTAACTGATTTCAATTCGTTCCTTAGGGTAATTCTTGTCCATGTAACTCGTGACAAGAAGTCGTCATGGACGTTTCTCCGTTCTTGTCCGTGACACTGCTATAATTTCCTCTTTTCTTATTTAGTTACAGATTTGAAGATACACAGTTTTTGACTTATTCGTAAGGTATCTACTATATTAATGCCAGTATACATTATAATATGACATATATAATCAATAGAAACTAACCAATGAATACGTAAACTAATTAGTGCCCATTTACTATTATGATGACGAAGCTGTCTGGTGTTTTTTACCACAAGCTCCAAGCAATCAATTTAGTAAAATATTTTGTTCAGATTTTTACGATTCCCCTATAGCCGAGGGGTGTAAGTGAAAACATGTTGTGAAGCAGGAATATCCGTGCAATAACAATAACTCATATAGTTCTCGTACCCCCCGCTAGATGGCGCACGGCGGACACAAGTAATCCATTTAGTCTTGGGAGTTTATGTAGCGAGCTCTTAGCGGGCTACTGTTATTGTTTTATGTTATTATTTATAAATATCGGTTCGTGCTGTGTGTTGAGGTCAGGGGATTACTTTGGAAAGTGCCTTCTTCAAATGATTCTTAATGGCGTTACTCATACTTTGCTTAGATGTTATTGTTATGAATTAGTTTACGTAATCTATACTTTGAAGATTTGCGAAACAGTTAGTAAACTTTCTAAAACTGAGTACCTATATAATCGCAACGTAATTATAAAATAGTTTGAAATGTTTGAGAATTGTAATGTAATCACCTCAACTAAAGTAAATAAATTATTCATACAGATAGGTAGGAAGATAATCTATACTAGTCAGGTATTGGGCTTTTGAAGTTAGTCAGATTGTTTTCCGTCGTAATTTGTCCAATCGTTGCACTCGAGTGTGGAATGAATACTCGTAATCATAAAATAATTAACAATATGAGTGTTCAATATCTTTAATTACATGCTGAAGAGTATGTTTTGTGGCAAATTTTACAACGAAGCAAATATGCAATACACTTAAACACGAAGAAGGTTTTAAATTTAAATGTAATTTAACATACAAAGAGCCAAGCCAAGCGAGAATAAGAAACGTTTTCCTTGAATATCCTAAGAATTCAAGTCGTTATCTACCCGACCCGAGTTGGGGGTGGGGGTAATCTGGCAACTTCCCGACGCAAGAATTTTGTGGATGAACGTTTTAATTGGAAACTCGCGAGAATATTTTGTAATTGCACTTTGGCGTGAACTCACCTACCTA
The DNA here is from genome assembly GCA_036419045.1 of Scirpophaga incertulas. NCBI lineage: Eukaryota > Metazoa > Arthropoda > Insecta > Lepidoptera > Crambidae > Scirpophaga > Scirpophaga incertulas. The sequence continues at coordinate 25,047,954 of CM071630.1, read as the reverse complement.
CGCGAGAATGGCTGCGGCTCAGCCGGAATTCTTAATGAAAATTCATGCGTTGTTTTTACAAGGGACAATCATACGATTATTTACGTAGAAGGATTTTGCACGTCAGTTTTGAGTCTGCTTATTTTATTAACATGTATAATATATAACATATGTGATATTAATATTAAAATGTATACGAGACTAATTTTATTATTATACCTGCTAATGTGAACTGGTTGTAAGTAATTAACGTTTGTGCATTAATTTGAGTCAATAGGTAAATAGTAAGCATTATTAATTTGACAAATAGTTTGTTAGTAGGTAATAAACAAAATTGACTCCTAAACTATAATCATAGATCAATCGTCTATAATATTTCAGATTGTTTATTTTTATAAATATAGATATAAAAATGATACTACAAAGCAAGTCCTACTGTACAGCAGGGTCAGTTTTCACCTGCAGAAATAAATATTATATATAAGTTTGAATCAATATATAGTCAGCATTATCAGCATGAAAAACATAACATAACATAACATAACCCTTTATTGTATACATAAAATACACACACCCAAAAAAAAAACAAATGTACCAAAGGTGGCCTTATTGCTAAACAGCAATCTCTTCCAGGCAACCTAGGACCAGGGAAGTATTAAAAGGAGATTTAAATATAGGATGGGTACAGTAATTAGACAGGATAATAGGCTATACTAGTTTAAGTTAAGGAATCTTTAACAAGAAGAGAACACGAACTTGATTCTTAAAGGACTCCAGCGTTCGCGCTCTGCTAATACCGTCCGGGAGAGAGTTCCGCAACCGGACGGCATAAGTCGAAAAAGAATATGAAAAACATTTTGTTATTAGTCAAAAAAAAATGACTCGCATTTGTGTATAGTATTATAGATCAATTTTCTATATTATAATATTTTAACAAAAAATTGGTAAATACCAAATTTTCTAGCTACAATTTTTTTCTAATATCTAAAATCTTGTGGTTACATACAGTAGGGTAAGTTTTCACCTATAGAGAAATGTGATATATATGTGAAAGATCTTTTGATTTTTTAACTAGACTAGTATTTGTATAAAATACGAGTATTTATTAAAAGCCTTAAAGTAACACAATCAGATTTACTCAACTTTGATAAGCAAGGAAAAGATGAAATAAATTAAACGTCACTCTAAAATTTTACGACAAGCTTGATAAAAATAGGTACCTAATCTTTTTACCTTCTTAACTGCTTTATCTCTGTATTAAATAGCATTTAAGTGAAGACCTGTAGCAGTATTTTCCTCCGAAATAAGATCGGAGTTGAATGAAAGAGTTTCGATAGTATCGGGTAACAAAGAAAGTTTTTATTATCAAACTTCCATTGGTCGACCCCTGTCTACTGGCAATTTAAGAAAAAGGCAGCTGTAAAAGCGAACTTGGTACATTCAACTGGATTGGGAAAGTAAAAGGACGTAACATTTAGCATTGAAGCCTTAGTGGGCTTATAAGTTAGATTACTTCCAACTACCTTTAAGGGCTCACCTTTTTTCGCTTAGGTTTTCGTTACTTTATGTTCATGTACGAAAACCACTTTACTTAAATGTATAGCGACTAAATAATGTGCTTACTACTTGATTAGATAGCTATATTGTTTAATATTTTTCTATCGATTTAGACGAAGTATATTTTATTATAATACCTACAAAAATAACGCACTTTGATTTCAAAATTAAAATAAAATGATAATAAAATCTTTTTCAATTGGATATTATTTGTTTGATTCATTTGATTTGAGATTAGTTGAGGCTAATGATTTACCAAAAAATTTAAATGAATTTATACTTACTAAGATTTATTTGAGATAAGTTAAGCTCGTTATGTTAACTGACATTATGCTAATATGCAACTTATATACAAAATTGAGCAAGGAGAGCTTCTACAACAGTTATGATATATACGAATACATTGCCCACTTACAATATAATATCATAACCGATCAACCCGTAACGAAATAGGCGGACGCAATACGGCGGAGTTTATGTTTGAATTTAAATTGGTACATTTTATAATAATGTCTTTGAGACGAGCCGCATTCGCCCCAGCCCCTTGGGCATTCACTTTTTTCTTTTTATAATGTAATTTTCTTAAATCACCTCCTCCACTCTTCAGCCCTCCTGGTACTAACGTATCTATAATAGACATAATTATAGACCGCGCCGAACAAAAGATTGCTTTTATTTTATTATCTTCAAAAATTACGACTTTTGTTAAGGTGACTGCTTTTTTCATTTAAACTTGTATTTTTTTAATATCCGTTGCCAAACATGTTTAGAATAAATTTTAATTATTGAATTTTTTAGAAAATTGTGCTTTTTAGGTATGCGACATCTTAAGTATAATATTGTGTTGTCCACTTTAAAATTGAATGTTGTGTAGTACTCTACCTATATTTGGAATGTGATTATCCTGATGTGCAGGCGCATAAATAAATCAGAGACGCTGTGTGCAGCCCAAAGGCAACATTCAGAGTTCGTTCAACCTAAACATCTGTTCACATATTTCTGTCACACACACTAAACGTTGAAGTGTCGTCGCAATGCTAAACGATAGCTGACTCTAATTAGATTGAAATGTTTTACTAGATGTTTACTATGCTGTTTAAAGAGGTCAAATGAATATTACATAATTTTTACATATGACAGGCGGCATATGCAGAAACGGGATGGTAGAAATGGAATGCAAAATGAAATAATATTTTTAATAATGCTGATCATTGATGCGTTGGTTTCGCGATAAAAAAATAAAGTAGCTAAATAAATATTTTCCGGCCATCTAATTTTATTTCACGTTAATCAGACCACCGTCCTCTTTGACATTATAATAGAGAATGATAATGGCTTCCACGCAGCCGCCATGTTGGATCGAGCGCGGGAACGAATGCGATTGGACAACGCTACAACATGGTTGCCCTTGCCACGTATTTATTTAGAGAATCTTTTAAAGCGACAGCGCATTAACGTCACATTTTTCAAATATGGAATAGAGCAGTTGGTGTGGACTATTATTTGCAAAGCAGTTTATGCAGTATATGATTTAGACATTCCAAATTCTTTGTTTTACAAGTTCTATACCTTTTTTCATTTGATTTTCAGTAGGATGGTTGTGTAAAATTATATTAACCTGTTAGGTTGATTATTTCTACTATTTGGCTTGCTCCGTTTGTCATTGTTACCACTTTTTGGAGTCAAAACAGTCATTAAAATATTGCGCTAGGAAAAGTCGACTCTATTATCTGAGATTTATATCAAAATTGAGATAGTAATTTTGTGTGTTTGGTATCATTGCGAGTTCAAGATTTTTTACGTCAGGTACCTACGTATGTACCAATTAAACGAAAGGACTAATATAATAGAATACATCATAATCATGTAAATATTAAAATGGTATTCATTTTAGCTAACTGTTATTATTACACTTCATTCATTTTAATATTGACCAGACTCAATTTTTCTGAATTCGTAAATAAATATTGACGATAAATTTCGAGAGTTGAGATTAAAAATAAAATAATTGTTTTAAAACGGATTAAAGAAGGAGCATTGGCACCAAGTTCTTTACGTGCCGGGTCGCATCGCGTATTTTCATCCAGCGGAGATGTTACAAGATTTACGAGCACTTTAGACGCTCAGCAATTCAGCACATTCAGTCTCCGCAACCATAACTGACAATCGTCTGTCTCGTAATTTCTACGAATTAAGTCGATTATTTTTCATGTTCGATAAATTTATACATGGTGTCAAGTGGTTTATAGGTACGTTGTCTATTTTTCATGTATCTGTCATGTATTTTAAAAAATAAGAAATATTTTTACAGTTTCTGATCGCTTAATAATACGAAGTATTTCAATAAGTCACTCAATCAATCTGGCTTGATTTATAATTACTAAAAACATATATAATATGGTCACAGAATGCCCAGATACATGAAACACACAGATGAACTAAGTACCAATATTTTTCGCCCATTTATTCGCCTAGAGGGTCAGACAAAGATGTAGGCGTTTCATACGCGCAATTCACTCATCTTTCTATAGATGTAGGTATACGATGTGTCTAGAAATGTACGTGATAGGATACTATCACATACATTTCTTAAAGTAGATAGGGAAAATGTATTGCAACTATTCGGATATTAATTTCATTAATAATTGTAAGGATAATAATATAATAAGTGTTAGCAACAACGTATATCTGTAATCTTTCTTTTATTGAAAGTTGCAAATCCGTGTGAGTTTTATTTTCATTCTCAAAGTGTGATGACATCATGTAGTAAATTCATCTCTAAAGTTTGCACTATTCTCTATAATCGTGTTGTGCCCAGACATGTTAGTGACGATGGATTTTGCCTATCCGTACATTAGTAATACGCAAACTAAACCTTTGAAGACAAGATACGATGACTGATAGCTAGGTTACTACGTCCATAACGTTTTATTATGTATTTTTGTTTGATCTAATTATCAATTCTAGTAGACAAAGACGTGGTGGTTAAGCTCATATAAATAAAACCATTCAATCTTACCAAGACGTATCTACTTATACCGGACGGGGCTCAACTATCTAAAGTTTATAGAAAATTCATTTAAATAGTTTCAGTTTTGCGGGGACTGGTTAACTCATTCTACCGGCTTACTGAGGCAGAACTGCTTTTATTTGGTACAGACACCAAATATTTAAGGCTCCTACATTTTGATACTAAATTGGCCCTTTTACCAACTGTTCTAAGGATCAATTTCGTATAACACAAAGTTTTCTTCAAGGTATAATATTTGAAAACCTCCTTTGTAGGGATGAGTTGTTTAGTTTGCCAAGATAACATTTCCGTACGCGTTGGGAGCTACGTCTGCGGTATTTCTCGTGCTAGGTCCAAACCGCGTGTGTATTAACTTGTTTATCTTGTAACTTGTTGTTATGTTGAAAGTATATCAATGTTTTAAGTTTTTTTCTTTTTCATAGTTAAATATATCATCAGTTGTTGATTAATCAAATCGAAAATCTAAAAAAAAATGATGCGCAATTAAAGTCACTGTAAAAAAAATATAGTACGATAGTGTCCAATGAAAGTGCTTAAGAATTTATGTGAAACCTTGTCCGTTATTCTTCACGTAAGCCAGAAACATTAATGTCAACACGCTTTTATTGAGATACCGTAAAAATTTTGAGCTTTATAATATTTCCGGAGAATCACCCTTTTATCTTTTGATATAATCTGTACGTAATATCGAAAGCTCTGTTCCTAAACAACATACGTGTATTTGCACGCACAAGCCATATTAAGCTAGACCTTTATTAAGAGAGGAGGGTTTAGCTGCGGTTTGCCCCTGCCCGGGTAATTTAATAAATACTCGCTCCGGGACAATTGGGGAAACTTGGGCACTGTCGAAATTGCCGCCCGGGCTCTGCTGGACGCGGCTTAGGGACCCTGATTTACTTTGTTTCGAGCACCTATATGTGGTGGATTAAGTGCGTTTTGATACTGTTCTTTACTGCTGATATTACATAGTTTGGACTTCGTGTATTAGTAGGTACACTTTAGCTGTCTGAGATTGTTTAATGAACATCAATTAAAATTTCATTATGTTCATAACATTTTTCTTTCCTGTATTTTCTTTACTTTACTTCTTAAATAAAACATCTTTTGTTACAATTGCTCCTTGAAGATGATGCTGGTGGAAAAAGAAGCACGATAGTGGTCTACAGGAGTCGTATAGAAATAACTTTATTAGAATTTTCAGAGATTGTTTATAGCTTGCAAATCAAGCTGTCCTCAGATATATAAAATACTTGTGTTTTTGTTTATGTTTGTTATATAAGGCTAAAATTGATACTGTGATATTTGTCGCCAAAGTGATGCCATTGAACGACGTAACGAAATCCAAGTATCTTCAGAAAGCACAAAACGGGCGGCTTGGCCCAATTTCCCCAAAAAAGGCCATTCATATTCATACTCCCTTTCACCCTTTGTTCCATGTTTTGTAACCGGCGCGCTGGCTTCTTTGTTAATTCTACGCTACCCCGGTGCACAATTCGTTTGGACGTAATTAATTCATTTCAACAACGATCCTTGTTTTCGTATGTTAATTTGTTTCCGATCGCAATTGTTCGAATAATAAAAAAAGACAATCGGCTATTTGACACAGTTTTTTTTTGCATATTTTGTTACTCATTTTCAACATTCGAACGATCTAAAGAATTTTAATAATAAAAGCTGTTAACTCGTTTTATTGCTCAAAACTTCATTTTTATGCACGGGACATTTAATACATGCATATTTTTCTTTCAGTATGAAGCTTGAAAATTGGTATGAATTTATAATTAAGCCTTAAAGCAATTAGAAGCGAATTTTATCAACTTATTAAGCTCGCCAACGTTTTAAAATTCAGTAGGTACTTTTAAGTTGTTAACGTAAATAAGTTTATTTTATCTGGTCCCTGTTGAGATAAAAGCCTGTTGGTTGGAGGTTCTGTACAAAATGGCTGATTTACATACGAATGTTAATAACTTGGCCCCAATGAAACTCTGACTTAAAACTGGTTTGGGTAGAGATGCGGCTATTTATTAGCGGATAGCATGTTTCTTGCAAAATTATTTTTATATTTAAAACTATTTGGTTACAGTTTTAACAATATAACATAATATTATTAAACATGAAGGGTGGTTTAGCAGTGACATTAAAAAAATATATAAAAAATATATAATCCTTAGCTAAATATCTTAGCTTAATACCTTAGTTATTAACATTCGAATAATTTTGTTTTATTGTAGGTAAATAAATACTAATTATTCTTAGAACACATATATTGGATTGGATTCTTTTTAAATTTCACTTTATTTATTTCTTATTTCTTTTCTATTATGGTTTTCCGAATTACGCTTATTCAGGAACTGCGGCTTTGAAATCAATTAAAGGTGTGCTCGCCTAATCTCAGTAGATTTTTCGTAACAAAGTATTTAATAAATTAATGAAGATATTAGAATCATTTTAATTTTAAAACTTTATCTTTGAATATATATGCTCTTGCTAAATTGGCGGCTTCTTTCATGGAGATAATTATTTTTTGTCTGCAATGCAACAAAGTTAATGATTCGGCATATCTTAATTAAGCTATGGTAGGTAGGTAAGAAGGTCATAGTAGAAGACTAGACATTTAACTAAACTATATATGTGTAAGCAAAATAGTTTTAAATACATGTTTAATACGTCAATAATAATTAAATATTATGCATGTAGGCAAGTGTGTAAATTTGTACATTTTATATCATGCTTGTTTTTTATTTTTAATAACATAAAGTTTCGCAGGTGTTTACTTGTTTTAAATTCAATAATAACGCGAAAGAGAGCAGGTGATTCGCAAACTACATAAAAGTTTATTCTCATTAAGTTGTACGAGCTAGTAAGGCTTATTATAACTTCTTGGGGATTTAGTATTTGTACTGTATACTAAAAGGTTTACGAGTCAATATCGTACTTAAGTAATATATATATAAGTAATAATTACAAACAATATATAATAACAACATTCTATGTACATTTATAATAAATAAAAATATTTGCAAATAAGTGGCATAAATCAGTAAGATGTTAAAAATATAAATTAAAGATTTAGGAATTTTATAACTTTTTAAAAATACGGATAACACCAAAAGTAAATATATGTATTAAACATATATTACATTAGGGAAGGCATAACGGAAAGGCTCACAAACTCCATGAATGCCAATGTCTCGGAAAATATAAGAAGGCTATTTATATTCGGGGTGGTAAGACTTCGGTTCTCTATTCCGCAATCTGAGTAGGAACACCAAGGTAAAACTATTGATTTTATTTGAAACTAATCTTCGTAACATCTAGTTATCCATTTTAATATAAATATATATAAACACGTGCATTATACATAATAAGTTTTGAATTTTATGTGAAGCTAACAACTATGAGTACATAAAATCAGTCCCACAGACTCTTTCAAAGCTCTAATATTAAAAGACCGCTTTTATTTCAAGTTTTCCGTTTATTTATAATTCAATCACGTTACGCGGTTGCATCCTGCCAGATGCAGGGCGCGAATGACAACTAGGAGGGTGGTGGCGCGAAGTTCCTCCCCAAAACAAAAGAACGCGTTATACCACGAGACACTCGTAGAATAACAAACGTTTCCGAATAAAAATATCTTAATAAAAGTCGGAATTATACGATTACATTCCGATCATGTCCCGTGCTGCTTCCTCTGATTCGGCGTAGCAACAGGAGTGGTTTGGTTAAACCTGATTTATAGGTGATTAATGTGATTTATATATTTTTAAAAGGATATAAACTAATTTAACTGTCAATGAACGTAAGTAATATATTATGCTTATATTTCCATATCCATAAATAAGCTGATGTTTTAATACTTATTAATTAAGTGCTAATTAAATCAATTCAGATGTATTGGATGTTATAAAGTACGAATAGCTGAGGTGAGAGCTGAGAAATACTATTATGTAAGATAAAACGCAGTACCGCAAGATAAATTAATTCAACAAGACATTTTTATATTTTCCTTACTTTTGTGCATTCACTTCAAACTTAATTAGACTTTATAGAGCGTTCCTACCCAATTTCGTTTTACTCTCGCCTGGCACAAGAGACTTATTCATTGGAGCGAGGGCGTGGGAGGGGTTGGGGTGTGGAGATGGCTCAGCCCGAAATAGCAAATAAATGAGACGAAAATGTAAATGTTGCGCTTCAAAGATGAAAAGCGAGCCGCTCGCCCGTTCTTGCTAAGCTCATCGCAAATGTACCAGAATTAGGTGTGCGTCTAAAATAATTTTCAGCCCAGATGTAGCGAACAACGGTGCGTATAAACATCTGTACCCGAGATACATAACAATATAAACATCCGTCTGCTGGCCAGTCTTTGCCTCAAATTAGTTGCTAAACAACTGCTGAAAGCACAAAGGTTTGTTATAAATTTCTACTTCATGAAGTATAAGCAGGTATAGATAGTGTTTACTGTGTTTTTAGTAGAATATGTGTCCGTCTCCTAAGTAAAAAATATCACTACATTAATAAAACAAAGTCGCTATCTGCCGTCTGTCTGTCCCTATGTATGCTTAGATCTTTAAACCTACGCAACGGATTTTGATGCGGTGTTTTTTAATAGATAGAGTGATTCTTAAGGAAGGTTTATACTTATATAGAGAAACACTGATAAATTTACAGCTTTCTAATGTGATGTTGTAAATAAGCACGTTTTTTTGCGCTTATACTGCAAAAACGCTGTTTTTTTTCCCCACGGGCGATGGTAGTGAATCCTCATAGGGGGCGCGCCACCACAGTGGTCGCTATGACAACCCCCTGGTGCTTGGACGACCTCGCACCGGATACCACCCGCAACCGGTCTACGGCGGGTGGTTATGTTGGACTCTAGCACAAGGCCAGCCTACCAACTAAACACTACCTACAGCCTTTGGTCGGGCGGAAGGCCTGGGACCCTATCGGCTTGAACTAACGCTCCCGCCCTCCAGAACGGGGCGGTGCATAGCGCAGCCTCAGGAGAGTGCATGCGCTCTGATCCAAAAACGCTGGCTGAACCCTACGAGATATACCAAAATAATGTACTACAGTATTGTCCACCTTAAAAAGTTCAACAAAAAAGTCCGCGATGGTATATGTCTATCTCTTAGGGATAACCAACCATAACCATTTTTTCATTGCACCCGTGCGAAGTCGGGGCGGGTTGCTAGTTTATACTAAATTTCAAATTAAGTAAATAATGAGCCTAGCTTTTTTGTTTGTTTAATTCTCGATATACTAAAATCTTTCAGGTATTCATTTGAATACCAATAAAAAAATATAGTTTGTTACTTTGTTTTCTCTATCAATAGATATAATTATACAAAAATATTAATTTCAGAAAGTCCCAGATTGACACCAATGTCTTTCACCTCTTGCCCACTGCCAAATATATGCTTCTTTTGTGTATTATTTGTCCGCAAAAAAAAAAAGATTTTGTCCTATTTGAAGCAAATGCTTAATCAATTTGCAGTACCCGGCATGCCTCTCATTACTGAGCTTTTGTGTCTTTAAGATTTTCTGGATAGCTTTCTCTTGAACCTGTTGATTAGATCTTTCTACTGTTTTTGTGAATTTACAAAGTTTTAATACCATTCTAATTAGTTCATCTGCCTCTTCATTTTCGATTATATCATAGTATCCCGATACTTATGTAGAGTTGTTAGATTTATTCATCTTTGTTAGAATTAGTTAGTGCGTTTAGATTATTTGTATAATTTTGGACTACTTTAGGATTAGACTATGAGATAATCTAGTGTCAGTAGAGCAGCTTAACCGTCTGAGGTAATGCAAATGTATTGGTATATCTAAGCTGAGATCTCTGGCAAGATTAATCTCTGCGCAATTGTTAATGCTGTAGATCCTACCTTAAAAGTTGACAGCGCCTTTGTTGATACTGATGCTAAATGGGCATAATGTTTATGTTTTTATTGAACACAATTAAAGCGCATGGACTAAGACTTATTTTGTGTATCAAGATCTCTTTAGGTATACTAACTTTTGTTGGATGATGTTGCACTGTAGCTGTCCGACATCGGATTGAAATTGGATCTGACCCAGGGATTGCTGTGGATTTTCAGAGGTGCCGTTGGATTGAAGGAGTAGACTCACACGTGAGTTCTTGGGTTTCATATCCTATGGTAGTTGCTTAACTAGACGAAGCTGTGTTATTTGTTTTAACTTGTTTTGAGGATGTAAGTTATCAAACATCTTCGCCAAACATAAGATCCTTTTTTTCGGGGAGAAGTGCTCCTTATGCACCGTGACACCGATTCTACTGCCACATGTCCACAACCAAACAAAAGACCCTGGTGTAGAGCTTAATTCAAACTGTAAAAGTAAAACAACACAAGTTCATCGACACTGCAAAATAAACTAAACACTAAGCTAAGTGCAAAATCAAAACTGAAACTCATTACTTACACGTGGCACTAAACTGTAATACCTGAACCATTGAGACTAATGCATCTAAGGGCTTGGGTCTAGTACGTCTAGACACAGCTATAATAATAAGTATAGAACGTATGAGTTATTGAGTTTGCGAGCGGAGCAAACACATGGCGCCGCCCAATTGAATTAGTTATTTGATACATTACCAGTGTCGCCAGCCTGTCGTCTATTCATGTATTCTCGTACTGATCAATTAAGATGAATATTTATTATGGATCCGAAGCCAAGTAGTAAGGGTAGAGATAATACTCTCCAGACGTCTATTTTGTTTCATCAGTATAATCTTGATTTAGATTCGCTATTGTGTAAGCAGTAAATTTAAATTTTACACTTATTTAAAATTTTTGCCATCTTTATTATATGCCACATAAGGTTTAACTTGTATTACGATATGAAATTATAAATTTTATTCGAATAGGATATACATTTATTGCAGGAGAGAGTAACAGATAAGATTTATACAAATATAACGTAAACAAACGAACCGCGGGCAAACCGCCATCTCACATAAATGTACACCCCTAGCTTATTGTTTTTCCAAATAAGTCGGTCCAATACAAGTCCATATAAGTCGCTTTGTGACATATGTTGGCGGGGATTATATTGAATCATTGTGGCGGCGCGCGCCAAGATGTTTCCCTTGCGCATTATTGTTACATTTCTACTTATATTTCATTTAAAATACATCACTCGTATTATATGTAGTGTAATTATATAAAATTGGTGTTACAGATATTAATATATCAAATAATAAATAATATAATACTACTCCTGCAATAATACTGCTGTTAACTATATTTGTAAGACAGCTTCATATGTTATTTCATGGGCCAATTAGAGTTAATTTGAATTTGAGAAAAATTATTGTTGTCTTAACAAGTACAAATTTCAATAAGTCGATTGATGATCAAATCAAGTACATGAATAAAACCAAAAGCATAAATAACATAGGATATATAATAACTACACAAAAAGCCCTGCTGCATTTTAATAAATAATTAAGTAGTTATTAGCAGTCTACGTGTTTGTGAAAATAATACACAAGCTTATCTCTAAAGGCTACCAGGATCCTCTAGACCCAACAGTGTTTAAAAAATAAACTTAGTGCTGAGAAACGGTTATTATTTTTTTATTTGTTATCGACTACATCCCTAATTTATTGCTTTTCCAAATAGCGATATAATATTGCAGATGGACGAATTCGAGGGAAAAACTAGTAATGTAATGCATTCTGAACATTTAAGTCGTGCATAATAGGAAAAGTAATTTATTACGAAACAAAGCACAGGTTTCCCCGAAGTTAATATAGTGTCGTGCAAAGTTGTAATTACTAAATAAGCGTTCGAGAAATTATTCTAGGCTAACATGCAATTTGAAATACTAGTGCTTAACCTGCGGTCAACTATAATTTCTTTGACTATTCGCATTAAAATAGTAGAAAATAAGCAAATGTGAGACAGAAAAGATTATACAATTTTATATCGATCGAAACTTAATAATCTATTCACAACGTGTGATTATAAGCTGCAACTCCGATCCGCTCTTATCTTATAAATATAGTTTATAAATTATAAAGTTATTGTATTTTTTTGTGTCAGTACATTTAAAAGTAAGACGAAAATATGTCTCGGTAGATACAGAATGACAATACTGTTACCAATCTATAAATGCATCAAGGCAATTTAGGTAATGTACGTAGTTTTATTATTTAGCCTATTTTATAAACGGACAGTGATTTTAGGAAAAATATTTAAACCAATTTCTTTATTTTATTAAAATTAAATAGTTCAATAAACAGCAAAACCTTTAAATTTCAAATCAGTAAACTAAATAAGCACAAACGCTATAATGTAAATATTTCTTTTTACTTGTTCATTCGACTTAACACATGATATTATATCGTTTACTTAGATCTACTCGGATAACTATACGAGTAGCTATAATGCCCGCATCGAAGCTTCTTATACGAAATTAAGCAAGTTTCGTTCTCATTATGTTTTAATTGTCATTATGTTTTATTTATAAGTTGATTAAAGTATCTAATAAATTATAATAAGCGAGAAGACAGTTAAATGACTTTTTTAGTTACTCAATCGAGTTTGATTTCAAACGAGAATTAACATCAAATTATTTAATTTGATGTTTTCATTTGTATTCTACGTGCATAAAAATATAGTCATTCTTATCATTATATTAAAATATCCCGTTGAATAATGCATTTACAATGGGTTTATAAACTACTTCCTTTTTAAAATGAAGTAGGTAGGTATACAACAAATATTTGATTAAGAATATAAGAAATTTTGTATTTGTCAAATCACATACTACATGAATATCCTATATTAATTATTATTTCATCATAACTAAATTTCAAGAAATTTCAACAATTATTAAATTCTATTCTTACTTAATTGCCATGTCTTCCCAAGGTATTGTGGCAATAAACATAATGACTAAAGCTTTTAGTATTCCCATATAAACATACACATCGTGCTCGAAGTACATAGGTATTATCGTGGGCGAGTGGACTATATGCTATGAGCTTTAAAAAAGGTTTTTGCACGACTTATGTTTTAGTCTTAGCGGGAGTCGGCGTTATATCTTAAAGTGCATCATTGCATCCGCAGTTACGACCGCTTTCATTTAAAAGATCTTTGATACGGCGATCCTTGGAATTGTGAATGCGCAGACTGGTTTTTTGCATTACGCACTTCGTGACGAAGGACTCCGATTCCAACTAAAAAATATGCAGAGTAACGTGATATTTTTTTTTCCTTTCTACATTTCATATAATATAACAAAATAAAGAAAATAATCAGACATTTTCACAAGATACCTCGTTACTTTATATCATGTCAAGAAATGCGGAAATGAATTAATTTGTTCGAGTGAAAAGACGGGACGTTCGCGGATCTACTGCGGGATTCATCTGAGCCCCGTAAATATTTTATTGCCCTCAAGAAAAAATACGCGAACAAATTACCGGGAAATATCGGGAACAGTTTTCAATCTTATTCCTTAAGTGGAACAAACGATAAAAATAAATTTAGCGCTTGTGGGCATTTATTGCTGAGATTTCCCGGGCTGGATGAGCGTGAGCATTCGCCCTTCTAATGGAGGCTTTAGGGGGCGGTGGGGGGTAATTTTAGTACTATATGGTAATGAAACTCGAATTATATGTTGATAAGTGGAAGGGGATTGAATATGTTCAGGGCTACACTTCTTAATACTCCTACGTAATTATGTGAAAATTGTCACACTTATGTCACTAACAATATTATTATTTTTTTTAAATACTTTTTTTCTTCTAATAATTAGAAAGATTTGATTTATTTGGTTTGATTTAATACATTTATATTTTATATACATACATTATTTTACTTTCCATTTCACTTAATTAGACATTAAAAACATACATTTTAATAATATTATTAGTGAGATGTGACTATAGACTAAGCTCTATAGTCATTATCAATGTTCAATATGAATATTAAGCACAAAATTAATACATAATTAAAACCGCAATGAATTTCGCAGTCTCCAACAATTAGTGTATCTTTACGAGACCGTAGCAAATGGCGAGCTTGTGTATGTACTGAAGAATATATTTATTTTATATCCCAACTTAAAATTAAGACGCATTCCAATGCGTAGGAGGCTTAGTTTGTATGTAAATTCGCTTTAAGATTTTACGACCGCTGCGTCCAATCGGAGTAAAATGAAGCCGTTCGATCCTAAATAAAAGCGGTCGACAACATTATCAAAGGAGCTGTCAGCGATGCGACAATTTATCTAATTTATGACTACATTTATACAGTATAAGCTCGTTGGTCATTGACGACCTTGAATTATGAACGTTTGATACTGATTCTAACCCAAAATTAATAATACATATGAAATAGGTACTTATGTATCACTATTGTAAATTAAGTAATCTGTATTTTATCTTCAGTGTTTTCTTTCTAAATATTTAATTTCATTAGTATGTGTAAATGAAAAGTACTTAGATATATTAATGTAATATTAGTTGCCTTAGGACTAAGGATTCATAAATGTAAAGTAAAAATTCCGACAGTTGTTTGTCAGGATGTATATAAGATATATGATTTTTGGTGGACTCATAAACAACATAACAGAACATTCTTTATTTCTAGCCGAACTAGTACAATGTAACACAATAGTATTATTCAAAAAGTGTGACTAAAAACTGTGACCTTAATTTAAAGAAAAAATGTAAGCATGTTCGTTCAGTTATATACTGCACTCGACATGACCTACCCCATTGTCGTAACTATTGAGAAAAAATAGTGAACATGTTTTTATTTTTATTGCGTAGTTAAATTCCAAGTATGTGTGCAGTTAATTTATTCTGACAATTTGTTCTACTGGCTCTGAATGAACTCGTAGGTGGATGTGAACAAACATCTTCTTGAGACAACGACAATGTATGTGTTTTTGTGCTTTTAACCTAACGGAACCAGTCGTATATAATGCAACACTTTCTTGAAACGAGATGACAACATCCAGTTTTTTGTCATATATATTTGCATCTGTTTTCATTTTTCAACGTGTTTCTATGTGCAATAAAGAGTATTTATCGAGTTAAAATATTTGTGAAAGTAGAGGAAGCTAGGGAAGTATTCTTGGATCGTTGAAAGTGGAAACTGTGATCTCTGTCTATCTCCATGGGAAACGGGCATTAGTATACAATATGTGTGTTTTTACATTATAAAACTAAATGTTATTTGCGTTGGCATACAAATCAAATTATAAATATACTTAAATAAATAAATATAGATATTTATAATAGTCAGTAAACAAACAATTAATTGCAAAAATATAAAAATAAACAAGTAAAAATATAGCTGGGTTAATGTGAAACAAAAATACCTAAAAGGCATTTATACATTTTTACTAACATTATCTGATGTTGCTAAATGATGATGTATTCTTGAGTTTAGTAAAACAAACAGAAATATTAGGTATTTTTAATCATTTCTACTTAAGAGATTACTTAAAATAATGATGTGTAAAATAAATAAATATAAGTTTTTTTTACATGGATTGTACAAAAAACTTAATTTTTTTTAGTATAAAACATTTTCATTAATTTAATTTCTTTTCTTCATCTTGTGTCATATAATCGACTTTATTTGGTGTATTTTATTTATTTTTAAATGTCTCTTCTTTTTCAGAGGTATTACAAGTAAGGTTCGAGCGCGGCAAATACGCGGTCGACCTTACTAACAGGTGAGGCGGCGTCGCCACACAGACCATGATACTAAGGTTTGAATTTAAACTTTATATCTTAACGTTAAGGCTTCGTTTGCTTTATATCCGTTTATAAATATTATCTAATGCTTTGACGTATTTGAATTTAAGTTTTACAACAAACGTGGAAAGGCTTAAATTCAAATGAAGAACTCCTGTGCAATCTTCATTTATGTAATATTTTATAATAAGATGTGTGTATTATAACTGTGATTGGATAAGGAGAATCAATAGCTATCACATTGAGTTTATAGTTTAACAAGTACTATCACAGTAACATATCGCTAAAATAAGAATAGTCCATCTATTTAGTTTAGATTTCGTATTAAATTTATTATATATTTTCATCAAATCGATATGTACACCAAAAATCTGTCATATTAATCGTCAGACTTAATGTCAGCGATAAATATACAATTTAAGGGAACATAGTTTTAACAACTAAATTATTAAAGAAATTTCATCTAGAAAATCGCACATCAAATACATTGTTGAATAAGCAAAACACAGAAAAGCAAAATAAAATTCGTTGCCCGCATACATAATGTGTATTGTTTACGGTTACTTTTATTTAAAACACACATACTACACAATAAGAGCTTTTAAGTTTATTAAGTATTCTAAAATGGACATCAGAACAGTAATGATCGACATATTTGGTTTGACGACGCTAACTCCTTCTTACGGCCTGCATATGCACATCTCTTGCATGTATGTACCATACGGGCGCCCACGTACGGCATTATTTGCTTTTATATTGTGCTTTGGTTGTCGAAAACATGTGACATGACTTACGAATATGGGAAAGATTGAACATTATTTGTGTTTTGTGGCACTGTCACGTATATTTTAATACTAATCTACAAAATAACGTCATATTCTTACTTTGTTTAGAAACACGTTAAAATATTTTGCCCAGTGGAAATCATAGAAAGATTATGACTCTCCTATAGACTCAATATGCTATGTGTATTCACGAAATCGCTGAATGAATTCTGTTTTCATTTTAAATGTATCTTTTTATGTCCTCCATATTAGTGCATAATTGCTTTGCGTGCAGAAAACAACTCTTACTTTTCCTGTCCTATTAATTCAGAGCCTTAATTTATCACGCTGCACATTATTTTACGCTCCAGAAAGTCACGTCCTAACATTGTTGCAGTCGCGATAAAATATTAAGGGCGTATAATCTGATGGCAAAAAATCATGTCCATTCCGAGAAATCGGACTGTATTTTGTAAGCGGTTCACATGAGCAGTTTTCGTTGTGAGCCATGGATGTAGAAAGTGTATTAGATGTTATTCACTTATACCGTCCACATCTTCTCCTGACCCTACTGGATGGAATGGCAAGATATTTTTATATATTAATTATTTTATATCTTAATAGTGCTTGAATAATAATAAAAATATTGTGCAATGCCTAAATTATCAAAAAAAATCGTAATAATAATATATATTTTTTTATTATTCTTATAAAATATTTAATTAACAAGATCGTGACCAAAATTGATATTCTTGTTGAAATTATAGTTTTCATCAGCCTTTTTTCAGTGCTTAAAATAAGCGCGCCTAAAATTCCTATCAGTCGAACGATCTCTGTTATTGGTACTAGAAACCGAACAATGAACACAGACTGTAAACGTTTTGGGGCCAAAAAGATTAGGCACTGAATTTGCATTGGTATGGTCTAATAAACTGAAGATATTTCCCTGTGTCATGGAAAATTTTCACGCAAACGCAACATCATTTCGCTACGGTTGGACGTAGATATCTTACCGATTGAGTGAAGAACGGTTGTTCCATCAGGAGCTTTAGTTTCGGACGTATAATTGTTGAGATACGTAACATTATATTGAAGATAATATCGGGTTCAGTGGGTATGTACTTTAAATACAATAGCGAGAAAGTATAACTATCAGTTAAATATTATAGATTTACACAGTTGGATCTAAAATTGTATTGCTTAGGTAGGATCTTAATGTTCAGAAACTAATTTGCACACATTAAAATTATTTATTTAAAATTAATATTTAGTATATTAAACGAAGCATATAATTTGAAATATATTAAATAAGTTCTTTATAATTATAAACCATCTAATATTTGAGGAAAGTAATTAAAGTGTCACTTTAAAATTAAATTGTAAAATTTGCGTTACTTCCTATTAAGATGACAATTGCAGGCGATCAAGACCATTTAGAATTGCAAATGAATCGACCGTTTATGTCGTAAACCCTGGATATCCAGTCAGTTTTCACGCCATTAACCTCTGGACATCCCTCCCCTCCCTAGGGTGTTGTTAAGGTTGACGTCATTACGAATATTGTTTATGTTATATCATGTTAATGTTGCTCTCTTATAACGTTGCAAAATATATTTTTTTGTTCAGTCTTATGACATTTGCAATTATGTACTACTTTTATCTTTGTACAATTTACTTTACTTAATTAAGTATATTTTGACAAGTTTTATTTGGTACTTTAAATTTTAAAGTAACAAATAAAACTTGTCAAAATAAAATTAACTTTTCATAGGTCACTAGTCAATTTAAAAAAGCTCGTATAATTTATCATTTGCACATGAATTTTAATTACGATTCTTCACATCGGAGCAGTGGTGTCATTTCTGATACCAATTTTAGGAACGCAGTGACGTGCTTTCCGATTCATTAGGAGTCTTGAGGTTTCTGACGTACTGAAGTACCACTAACAGTTGCTTAAAAATGTCATTGGCAATATTCAGCCGTCATGACTATGGCAAATGTTTCGAAAAGATATTCTAAGTAGTCTTACCACACTCCTCATCCTTAACCAGAATAACACGATATTACTTTATATTTTGCAAACTATTCCACCTTGAACAAGAAGATTCAACTTTTCTTTTCTTGGCTGCAAAATAAAATGTGGAATTTTGTACCAACTTCTTGTATTCTTTTTACTTCGATCTCGGTCTTATATGAAAAGCCTCATATTCAGGTTGAGGACTACTATTATAATGTTGTCAACATATAGGCAAGTAAATATTTACAAAAACCTGGAATCTACAAATATCTGTTTCGGAAGGCACATTAAACTGTACGTGCTGCGCTGGATCACGTTCTGGTCGCATCGATTACACTTTCGATCGGGTTACGTAAGTGAAGAAACTAAGGTTTGTGATACACATTATTTTATTTTAAAATCTACACGATGAATAAATACGCCAATTTTCAAAGTACGTACATTAAAGTGCAATAAAAACACAAATATAACTTGAAAATTATTACACTACTATAACATCGTGTATGAAAAATACACAATATTTTCTCAACGGTCGTAATAATAACATATCTTTTAAATTTACGCCGAGTAGTTTTATATGTTAAAAAGTATTGTGTTTGTTCCTTTGTGTTCCATATACGTAGGAGTGATGTTCATACAGAACACTCGTGGTAAGATAGCACTTCTTGACAGCTTGTAATAATGTCCAAACTTGTCCTATCACCGAGGCTATTGAAACGCAGCCTGCCAGTTTTGAAAGATCCCTCTCCTCATATCTATGGGTCGCGATGATTTGATTACAGGGAGAGCGGCAGGAGGTGGGGTGGGTCTAATTAGTTTGGCGATGTACACCCGCTCGGACGGCGGCCAATGTTTTGGGATTGAGTCGTAAATGTCAACTGGAGTGGCCTCAGACATCGTTCTGGTGCTCTATTTACTAGTACTTGTTGGAAAAAAAAAACTAAGCACCCGGATTAAGAGAGGCGATGAAAGTTGTGTCGGAAATGAAAAAAGTTAAATGAACGTTGAATCTCACTGACTTAAACCTTCATACAGATTTACTCCTAATACTACTTCTAATTTGCTAGAGAATCAACACAAATAAAATAACGTTAAAAATCAACAGTAGCATAAATCAATAAGACCGAAGGCGGAGACGTGCTACATCTTGTTTCCTCAACAAAAGACGAAATAGCAGTGTAAACGATGTAATTGTCACTACCCAAGTAAGACAATGGCACGAGTAGCTAATCAGAACAGAAAGAGATCTGCCTCATCTGGTAAACAAACTATATGATTAAATAATGTAGGTATCTATATCCCATTATGTTGTACTTAAGCCTACATACTAACGGTAACCCTTTGCCAACTATCGTTTATCTGTAATATAATATTATAAAGAGGAAAGGTTAGTGATTTTGAATGTTCGAGGTTATCACCGGTTACAACCAATTCAATGTTGGTGAAATTTAGTAAGGGGATAGTTTAGATCTGGCAAAGCATATAGTCATTATTATCTTATGTAAATATATCTCTCCTTTGGAGAAATTCGATACAACACGAATGAACGGTGTTTTATTTTAACCGCAATGTGGTCTCCAACTAAATAATAAATTTTCATGTACCGACAACCAACGAACTGTATAAAATCAATCATCACCCGAAGCGTGCACAATTGTTATGTAACAGCAGAATTTACGAGCGCAAGACACATCCCAGCAATCGTTAACAGGCAAAAAATCTTTGTAAACATGTTTTTTCTCACCCTCCAAAATATGTAGGTACCTATACTCCCTCGATCGGGAAAAAACACGACACTTGGGCGCATACCATCTATTTTATGTAAAATCCGTGACTTTCAACCATATCGAATGACTTAGAAAGGACTTATTTATATCCAAGTATAAAATCAGTTCAGCTGAAGGTTGGAGGAAGGTCTCTCAAAAATAGCTGTTTATGTTTACTTAGCACGGGATGCCGCCGATGATTTAGAATGAAGCCAGGGCTTTAGACGCGTCACGTCTTAAAAGATAGATTTACGCCTGGTCTTACTGTTGGACCAACTATATAGAGTTCACGAAAACTGAAAAGTGAATAAAATGCTAATATAAAATGTGTCGTAATTTTCAAGAAACTAAATATGTTAATTTCATCTAAAACATATAGTGTAAGTTTTTAAATTGACAAAATAATAATGAATAATGTTTAAGTTTAGCAATATATTACTGATTTTCGATTAGACTTAAATGTACTAATTACACGTATAGCAACTAGCGAAGCGCAGTCGCCCAATCAGGTTTTTACAGCTTACTGATTGGCCACACCTGACTCCGCCGCCGTAATTATGTTGCTCATTGTACATAATAACCGTATTTTAGAATAGCGCTATGAAATATGCTGAATAACTCCAATAATTTGTTTGCAGGTTACCGTGCCCTTTCACACAGACGTCTCTAGCCAGTTTACGACAAGGTGAATATAATTTTATATCATGTATACTACTTTTATAGGCGCTATTTGAATGTAAATTTGTCAATATGCATTTGTTTTCAAGGTATTGGTATATTTTGATGTAAAAAGTAAATATGTCAATACCTAGCAAAACGTAAAACCTTGTCCAACAGAATTAAAACAAGTTTGAAAGTGAGTGAACAGAATACAAAAAAAAAGTGAAATCAACAACTAATACAGCAACGCTAAATAACAAAAGCATATATTTTCAATAAATTACTCGAAAGCAAATTAGTCTTAATATTAAAAGGCGCTGTGATAAATTTTATCACATACTTATATGTAGTTAGTACATTTAGCTCGGTCAGTTCTTATGGGTAAGTCAATATGTCTTTTGGAATCATATTACCGATTTCAATAAGAAAAATAACTGTACCGAAATAATAAATACTGGCCGATTTAAAACAGTGCACCATTCTGTATTATTTATATATAATACATTTTATTATTATTATTATTTTGAGTGTCGTCCAAACTTTGTAACGATTTAAGCACGATGGTAGAACAGATCGATATCTTTAATATGTACCATGCCTATATTTTCTCACCAATATTTGCAACGTTAATTGTTAAGTATTTGAATATAACAAGCTATTTTAAATATTTCTTCAACTTTACTTCTTTTTTTTTATCAGTCCCTGGTTGATTTTAAAAAGCGTCATCGAATAATAATTACAATTAAATTTTTAACGTCTTTCTTAATCGGCTCAATATCGGAGCCAATTTAAATATGGTGTACAGGTATAACGGGTAAGCCGTCGTCGCTCCACCCAATATAAGCGAGAGAAAGCCAGCCAAGAGCGAAAAGCAAGTTTTTAAACTTAACAATCTCACAAAATATATATTACGCGGGTCTGAAAGCAATTTTATAATTATGCATTTGTAAATGAACTTGTACACACTACTACACTTGTACTACACTACCAGTAAATATATGAAATAACGCGAAATTACTAGTATTTGCTTGAATTCAATCGACTTTACTTTGTAAATAATAATTGCATGGTTGAAATCTTGATCTTCCTACATATAAAGTGGAATCAAAACATTAACCTTCAGCTTAATCCAAGTGAACTCTGAGATGTTTAATATGTATACGTTTCTAATATTGAATAAAGTAATGGCTTGGAGAGACAACCTTGAATCCGAAGCTTTTTCATAGCATATCTTATTTCATAAGATATCTCTTCCTAGCTGCTCTTGCTTGGCAAGGTTAGTTTAAATTAATTATAAATAGGAAGACATATATTACTAATATATCTACAATAAATATACTACTATGAACTGCTTGTTACTGTCATGAATTAATTCGAATACAATTACATATATTTGCTTATATATTATTGATATAATGAGCTATAATGAGCTCATTTAGTTTTACTTGGGATAACAGGTAAGCCAGAAAACCAACGATTAAAAATATTTTCTATAATTTTAAATTATTTTTAATTTGGACAACATGAATGAAATTGGGTTCATTCATTGTGTCAAGGACAAAATGTAATAAAACAAATTCAAAATAATAAATAAGTAACAAAAACAGTAATAAAAAAATAGCAAATGTATAAATATAAATAAATAAACATCACATTTCAGAAACCTATATACACTACGCGTTATTTCATATACTTTAATTTGCCAAATTTAAAATATTTCCGAGTTTTTAAAATAAACTGATTAATTAAAAAATATGTATATGTTTACTTTAAACGAAAACAGTTGAATGCTTATAACTTGTACATATACAATATTAAATATATATTTATGTTGCTTATTCAAAATATTAGAATACGACCTTAAACGTGGAATATTGAAAACGCGGATTCAAGTCCCGCCACAGTGAAATGTTTTATTAGAAAATTTTATTATTTTTTTAAATTTTATATTATCGATCCAAATCCATCTAAAGCTTTCAACACTAAGATATTTTTAATTGTATTACTATCTAAATGAACTATTAATTGATTTTATGCTAATCTGACGTGACTTATAAAATTAATTATTGTAATGGTTTGTTTACCTCTCGTTGCAAGGTGAGCTAAATAGAACATAGAAACAGACTTTTTCGACAATGAAGTAAGATAAATATTACAAGTAAGTATATTTCTTGTTTAGAAATCTGAAATCAACACAAGTCAATGTAAATCCATCAATAAAATTCAATCAAGAATTCAATCGTGAATCAATAAAACAGAGTTGGATAAATCTATAACATTGGTATATTCAAATCACAGCGTTTGCGCAACTCGCACACATGTTCGAGATAAGAAGGCGTACTTTTATTTACGCTGGGTGTTTGGCCGGCCAATCGTCTGAGCTAGGGCTGCCAAATTCGCCAAGAGCTTAATTCTTATCGAATAAATGCTTTTTATTCTATTCATAGTGAGGATCGAAAAGAACTAGTAGAAATCTCACTGCATTCTAAATGATAAAAAGTATTGTAATCAGCAAAAATGTAATTGAGAAAATATATAAAATTATTTAAAAAATACATAAATACAAAAAAAAATGTTTAAATTATGCTCTTGGTGATTAATTCATAATAGTCTATCTTGTTTGCTTTAATTTATGGTCGATTTTTCAAAACATTTTTAGAGAATTCTTCAATAAAGCTTAAATTAGGGGCAAGATTTTAAAAACATTATAGTTGCGTGTGATCTTATGTTACATATTGATAAATTAACATTTCGATAAAACTTGCTTCTTTTGAAGACCTCACATTACGAGGTGGAATGTAATGGACAGGGAGGTTTCAAATAACCAAACTAAATTTCAAATTACGAGACCAACCCTACCCCGGACGTTTTCTAACATAAATATTTATAGACAGACCGACACGCTCACACTTGTTCCTATGTTTGTGTCTGTCATTCAACAGCCACGTATCTCATCTGTGTCAGTGCAACGCTTTTCTTTTTACATACGTAGTTACAAGTTACAGTCTTATATATTCACTAGATTATTGTACAATATACATTTTAATCTAGTTTAAATATATAAACGTAGATAATTGTTTTTTATATTTAGCAATACTTATATTATATATTTCTAGCGGAGTTTACAATTTTTTTTTATGTAATGCAAACAACTATATTATATATTCTTGTGTAAGTCGTATCAATATATTCCTGTCTATATGTGTATAATTTATAGAAATTTCTTTTGTTATTAAACATTATACTACTTATTGACAAATATTATAATTTTTTCGAACTGAACTCGTCAAAGAAATAAAGTACTCAAAAATAGTGTTTAGCTTTGTTATGGCTTATTTCTGTGTCAAATATACAAAAATATTAATTGAATTGTACAACCTATTTAGATAAATTATGGATGAATACAAATATAGTCCTTTTCAAAATATTTTATCCATAAATTTTTTCCCTGAAAATTGCAATTAGTTGCTGACAATCATAATTTATCTTGAAGATAAGTATTTAAGTACATATCTAAAGTGAAAATTATTTATACAAAAAGTAATTTTTAAGAAGATCATCAATATTATTTAATAAGATTACAACATGCGGTATTTGTATACATTTAAGTAAGGTTTTAAAGATAAAGCAATAAACTGCTTTTGAAGTAACATAAATATTATATTCTTATATATTATATTATACTATATATATATATATATAGCAGATATATTTAAGTTGGTCTATTGTAATCGCAACTCGAAATTGAAATTATGATTTAAAACTAGATTTTAAACAGATTATCAAAAGGAACATAATAAGTTCTTTGCCGTAAAAGTAAGTTAAACTCGTTAATCAAGTAAAGAAAAAAGTAATCCCAGTTATTATTTCGTTTGACATGTCAACAACCACGCCGATTTATAACATCACGTACACTGTGACGGAACAAATAACGATCACAAGCTCGCTCAAAGGCATGTGTGGGAAATTAGCAGCCAATACTGCTTTTTATTTTGACAATCAACTAGCATTAACATAATTCGCCAAGTTATTTTGTTAACAAGAGTGCTATTTGTCACGTTATGTATCTTTTTTCTTTTGTTCACCTGATATATTTTACGGCCGTTACTTGTGTAAACAGCGTCTATAGGTGTGAAATAATGTAAGCAGAGTTATTGCTTGTAAGCTTTGTTTGCTTCGAGACGGTAATTCAAAAAGGGTGTACTCTGAGGGGATTTAATGTATTCTTGTATAATATCATCGATGTTAAGGACGCGACTGTTTTTTTTTACTTACCTGTAGTTATTTTTGGTGCTTTAACTTCCATTAAATAATTGATTTATAAATTGGGGAAAATTGTCTCAGATTTAATAAAAACCAACAGAAATATATGAATGGATCCTTGTAATGGACACAAAACAAAATAATTTATTTTAAACTAGTACCTAAGATTATTTGTGGTGAAATTAACAGACGATAAAATTAAGTTTATACTCACAATAAAATGTGAGTGAGTTGCTGTCATAAAGTCTCGCGTTTTTTATTGGTGGCAACTCGGCGATGGGCGAGTGACGCTTGCAGTTTGGTTAAACGGCAGTTTATGGCTATTTTGCCTCCATTAATCGCTTTACTACGCACCCGCGCCTCCGCTTTCGACAACCCTTCATGCTCGTTCATTGATATACCTATTAACAGATTGTTAAATATGCAAAATAGGGATCAAATATTAAATAACTAAAATATCAAAAACCAAAACTAAGATGAGTAGGCTATTTGAATATATGTTTATGTGGACATTATTATTATTTTAATTTTTCATTACAAATTGTAATATAACTATTTATAATATATTATTTATAAAAAAAGACAAAATAATATTGTTGAAAGAAAAAAAATGCTTATACATTATAGAATCTCTATAATCCAAGCACGAATAAAGAAATGTAGAGATGCCGTGGCCGCCCGCCCGCCTACAGGCGCGAGTCGGTTCTCAAAGGGCTCTGGTGTTGCTGCCCGCCGCTAGATGGCCGCGCTACCGGGCGCGCGCCTGTGTGCGCCGTCGGTCACACTGCCGCATACCGTCGCCACTCCGCGCTCGACCGCGCCGCTGATCGCGCGCTTCGCGTATTTTCCTCGTAGCGTATAAACACGACACGCTCGCGATAACAATTCTTCTCTCCTAACAATTGTTTAACTAAATTAAGAAAAGCCGTTGCGTCACCAATAAGAACTGGAACTGCTAAAATATTCTTTCTGTTTATTTATACAGTGGTTTAAAAATATAACTAAGCGTGAAAACTTATATTCATTCAACTAAATCTCGAGGTTCTAAACCTTAACATACAGTGACTGTTCAGCACATTTCAAAAGCTCACGTTTTTAATAAAAAAAAAATCTGGACCATTTCGAGAGTAACCTGTGTTCGTTTATCATCTGGTGGGCTGGCTAAATCGGGACTCGCGTTTTAATTTTCATGTGCCGCTGCGGTGTGTGGGACGCGTGTGTGCGCGGTGCGATGTGCCCGCGACGCGCGTGAACCGGCCTGTGACGCTCATTCTCCCCCGTGGCTTGCCCGGCCGCCACCCTGTACCCTGACAACCATGTCGGGGGCCTCGGCGCGCCCTGCGACGCGGCTGCCGCGTCGCCAGCGCCCGCATCCGGCCACTCCGCCGGGCCGGCCTGGTGGACCATGATGAACGGGGTCGGCGGCGCGCTGTACGAAGAAGCGCACGCGTCGCCACCCGGCGGTTCGCCTCCGGCCGCTCCGGCAGCCGCACCGCCATCTGCTTCTAGCGCCTCACCTGCCTCAGTCGGCTCCAATCCACCTCAACCACTTCATATTCCAGCGAAGCGCTACGAGCCAGAACCCGGAGTCATTCGACACGCTCAGCAGCCGTGGGGCTACCCACCTGATGCCCCAGCCTCCTTCGAGCATCAGTATCCAACTGCCCCCACTTACTACAACCTGCCAGTCGAGAGAGAGCGAAAGTCGACGCTCCCCTTCTGGCCAACGAGTGGCGGTGATTACAAGCCGTATGCAGACGGTGGCTGTCACCAAGGGTTTTCACAACCCTGCTGGAACTACCCGTACGGCGCACCGCGTGGCGACCAGCCGCTACCCTACGTCGGCGGTGAAGAACGTCGAACAGCAGTCTCCGAGGCGTCCAGTTTTTCCCACGATGCCTACGGTCTACGGAACTACGCGCCCGAGACCGTGTCCAGTGCGCCCTACCCGCCTCCTGGTTCCTTACCCGGTCAGTAACAGTAATCACCTACTTATAGATATTTAGTAATACTTCTCTAATCTAGCATTCACGTTTTATCGTCCGGTCGGGGCTTCTGTTTGTGTTTGGAACTTATCGTGAACCAAACACAGGTTCGGCCAAAACATTTTCTTGAATTTACAAACACATTCGAACATAGGGCTAATTTCCTTTTACAGACGAATACAATTTTTTCAATACATTTATAGTTTGCGATAAGGCGATAAAGTTGATTTGTACATTATTTAATAAGTGTATATCAGCCTTGACCCCTGGTCCAGAACCCACTTACCGCTAGATGGCGCCATATGGAGCTCATCCCGCGCCTGTGTGCAGGCCGCACGCACACTAGCGGGCGTGCTGTGTGAGTGTCACATCGCTGCTCCGATGCACACTCATCCCTGCCTAGCTCTACATCTTTTCTCTCGTGGCCGATGAAAAAACTAACAAGCAACTGTATGCGGTACACTTCATTATTAAATAATTTATAGCTACTAGATACATTGTTTTATGAAATATATTTTGTTCACGAGAACTCCGAGGGAAATTATATTTAATTATTATTTCTTATTAATTTTATTTGATGCATGTAGTATATGTGCATTTCAAATATAATTAATGTTATATATTCTTTATATAAAAATGGTAGGTGGGTGAAAAGGCTCCAGGTAATATAAAACTTTATAAATATATATATATATATATATATTACATACTCAAACCAACCTTAAACTCCCAACACGAGCCACAAAATTCCCAAATCAAAACATTTTCCCACAGACCACCATAAATTTGATGAATGAACGAAACACGTGCTACTAATGTTTAAAAACGTACCGTAAGCACCTTTTTATAGGCAATGTAAAACGGCGCTATACAGCCGACAATAAATTAAACTTTAACGTAAAATAAAGCACCAATAAAAATGTATAACTAATAAATAAACACGATACCTGAGCGTTAAGACAATAAACTGATCTTTGAGTAGTAGCAATAAACCAAAAATTGCTTCAATAAACACATTATAAGCTGATGAGGTGATAAAAAACTAGACAGAAGTCTAAGTAGTCGGTGCTTATGATTCGCGCTGTCGTAAGATACATATCACTTTTATGAATCGTAAAACTGCGCCGACGTCACAGACATGCAATAGTAATGGATTTTACCCTAAATCGCGGTAGCGGCATGTAATTACGAACCTACAAATGTCAATATGAGGGCAATAAAGAGGCCATTCATGAATGCTCGTTGTTAGTTCACTTTCGATCGCCGCCTAACCATAAAGATGGGTTTATCGTGCCTCTGTTACAGCAGAGGTGTAACATGACATAATTTTGCGTAAAACGCGCATATAATGGCCCATTAAAAGGAAACAATTGTTGAAAAAGTTATACGAGTGCTCGCGTCACTTTATGATTGTGTGTTTATGGCCCACCAGAGGTTGACATTGACTTTGATTTGTGCAGAACGGGTTTGTAAATTACTACTCGAATAGTATCTTCTGCGATACTTTAGTTACATTCACCTTCTGGAATCATTTTTTTGCTATTAACTAACAAGATTAGGCAATGGAAAGGATAAATAAATAAACGAGTGCAATGAAATAAACCTGAATCGTGATTTTAAAAGAAATGGAATTAAATTCTAAACACAATTCAACGAATCTTAATATTTTGAACCTTATCTTTATGAGCATACGTGCACAATGACTGAACTTAGTTTCTTGATGGATCTTTGTAGATAGAGACAATGGTAGCGGTCGGGGAGGTAAACTTTTATGGGCGAAGAGAGCCCACAGTTTTATTGCTACTGATCGCTACCTATCCGCTCATAATTGACAACTTGACTTGTCATTATACTCACTTTAAACAACTGAAGATTTCTTTTACGAGTATTGCAAAGTCTTTGAACTTTAATTTCCTCACCTACCATTGAATATTTTAATAAACTTTTTCGTCAATATTAGAAAAGTAGTTTATAGCATAACTGTCTGTTATGCTATAAAATTCTTTTTTAATAGTATTGTTGATACTCATAGTATTGTTGGTTCTATTTAACTTGCCAAAGTTCTAAGAGTTTCAGTCTATTAAATCAGTGGATTGACAATAGTTATTGTTTATATTACCACTAACTACTTGACAGTTACCTTAAAATAACTTTGCTTATAAAAAAACCATTTGTGCATATAATGAGAAAAATAAAAGATTTAACGCCTATGTTGGCTCATCGAGAGGCAAATCAGTTACGACACGAGTTCATGCATTCATCTGCTAGACAATGAGGCATCTATTTCGCAACGTTCCAGAGAGTACCGTTTTGAATAATAGGAAACGATGCAGTGTGTTGCACGCGGCGAATATCGAGAAGGTCGCAACATAGCATACAAAGTTTATAGTCGGTGATCTCATCAAAGGACCGCTCACATAAACCCTCGACCGTGTTACTTCTAACGCACCGAACGATCGCTTTCAATTGTTTCTCTGAATGTCGTATGGAAATGGATAATTTACAGCGAAACACTCTGCATCCGCACTCGCGTTGTAACTACTGCATCCATAAATTATACTTCTGTAAAACATTGTGTAATTAAAACGATTCAAGCAATAGTGAACAGTACAATTAGTATATTCGTAAACCGTAAAAATAATTTAAGAAAATCTTAGAGATGTTATTGCCGTTAAATGTGTTTGCATGTTCGAGTCTTATTTAGTATTTAAAATAATGTCGATGGGAAATCTTGTTTAAATCTGCCTTAAGCCACTGTTTGGGTAATCTTCATTAAATAAGGAAAAAAGCTAAGTCACAATGTAGAGTTTTGTTTCTTGTTTTAATACATTTATAATTGAGTAATACTCCCTCAGCAAACTCTATCAATATCTAAGAAAAATGGAAAAGGGCACTCTTATCACCATTATGTTCATGTGTATTTTTTTGTCCAGGTTCCTTATCCATGTCGGTTGGCGTTGGTGTCGGCTGTGGATCTTCGAATCCGCTCGATTGGACAGGTCAAGTCACTGTCCGTAAGAAGCGCAAACCGTATTCAAAATTCCAAACTCTCGAACTAGAAAAGGAGTTTTTATTTAATGCGTATGTGTCGAAACAAAAACGATGGGAACTCGCAAGAAACTTGAACCTAACAGAGAGGCAAGTGAAAATATGGTTCCAGAATAGACGAATGAAGAACAAAAAGAACTCGCAACGACAAGCGGCGCAGGCAGCGCAGAACAACAACAACAATTCGAACGCAAACAATCACAACCATCACGGGGGCCATCATCACGCGCCACACCACGTCGCGTTGCACCACGCCCCTCCCGCCAAACACCATCAGTGACCCGCGCCTTTCTCTGGGACTTACCCTCTTCACCACGGTATAGCAAACTAAATCAGAGAAGGAAAGTTCCAAAAGACAATAGTGAGAAATGTGGTCGTTAACTGTTTGAGTATTCGCTTACGACCGACGTGTGTTACCGTAAGAACGTCGCGAATGTTGCCAGTCTGCTATACCATTACTTACGTAAAATGGACGCTAATCCGCGCGCCTAGAGTCCCAGAGAATCTCATAGTAAGATAATTGTGTTGTCGATTTGTGTATAGTATTAATTACAAAGTTATGTTCTCTAATTTTAACGAGACTAAGTACATGATTAGATAACGATTCCTGATATTAATAATGTCTAGAATAGCTGACTATGTATTTGACATTTATTTAAGTATGAAATCTAAGACGTCACCGATGATTATAGTTTCTAGATAGTTTATTGAAAATAAATTTTTGTAAAATATTTTGTGAGACTGCTTATTGTTGTATTCGTATCGCTTCTGAAAGGGTGATTAGTCGTTAATCAGTTACTTTTATTTTTCGTTACCAAATTGTTGAATTAATTGGGTTGCTTTGGTGGCAGTTATAGATATTCATTGACGATTTGTACTATATTTATATATTAATTATAGAGAATGGCAGCCATTAAAGCTAAGTATATACCTATTACTACCATCGACGCAATACATTTCCCTATATTAATATGATATTAAAAATGTAAGCAAATATTAAATCCACATTAAATGATCAAATATTTATTACTGTTTATTTCTTTATTCATAATTCGTAAATTTTTGTTATTTAAATTATGGATTTCTGACAAAGCTTTAACTTGGTTCCAGTAGATTTATACAATAAGTTACTGTTATAACATTTTTTTTTAAATATTGAAGTTGATGTTATAATCAATTAATTAGGTATTATGGGCAAGTGCATTAATTTTGTCCTTATTGGTTTATAGTACTGTATGCTTTAGCCTATCCTATTACTTTTATTTTGTTTTAGTTGAATGTTTTATTATTTATTTATACACGAATTTTTATTGTAGGGCCAATCATGTCTTACTCAATACTGAAAGTGTTATCTGGATTAGCTGGATTAAAAATCTTAGATGTTATATTTGTTTCTCAATGTATATTGCTTCTCATCCCAGTTTAGGATATCAATTTTATACTATTTAGATACATTCATCTTCCCTATTTCATGGTATTATTATATCTATGTAATAAATGTTTTATTGTTATCTTAGTAGTGCGATCGGATCTAATTCATTAAATCTGTATTGTCCCGTATTTATAGTAAATAATTAGATGTTTTTGTACAAAATGGCGACCTCGTCTAGGTAACCGAATTTCTATGTCATTGGGAATATAAAATTCTTGATATAAAGCAAATATAAACACACAGTCCTCGTGTCAAACTTATACAGCTGAAAAATTAACTTTGATGACTACAATTGTGTTATGAGCGTCTTTATTTGAAAATTAAAATACACAGTAAATTTAGAGTTACCACCTATTTATGTAAATTGGCTCAGTACTTAGTGTTTGATGTTTTTTGGTATCACTATTTTGTATTCAAACGTTTAATGTAAATCTGCTTTTGAAATATGGTCGTATATCAGCTTCCTAATTCAGATTGTGTATTAAAAGATTTCACGTAGATATTATAATTAGAACCATACTTACCTATATTATTGTAATAATTAAAGGTCTCGTAATTTTTATTGTACAGATAAATTAATGTAGTTATCACGGCAGAATTGTGAGGTTTTGTTAAGTATAATGTGTAATTAAATTGAATGTGCTCTCGACAGTTTTATGACGAATTTAGAAGAATGTATGAAAGGGAAAAAATTAAATACTTCGTCGTGTCTCGGTAAATTTTTTTTCAAACCTTAACTCCTTTTTATTAAATATGTATGTGTATATATATATATATATCTTTAGTATGTCATCATATAAAAATTGTTAATCATCACAATAATTCTGATATAATAGATATTTTTCACATGCCCTATACAGTATAGTAATAGCTATTAAAGATATAAATTTTCAATGACACTAATAATATAATATTTTCAAAATATTTTACCTGCTTCAATTACTACTGTCCTCGAATCACAAGCACGTCTAACTTGGTGACCAAAGTTATGTGAACAATTTAATGCATCCGACGTACCTACTTTGCAAAATAAAGTAATGAGTAAGGGCGCTAGTAACACATTGATAAATGCAATTGACCATTAACTTGTCCAGTAGTATATATAATAAGTAATACAAATCTAGTTTAATACGATATTACGACTCAACAATAGAAATTCACTACACATAATAAAAAAAAAAATCACAGCGTACAAGTTGATTAATTTTCTATATAGATTTTTAGTACATCTCATGTTGTTGTTTATTCATCCATCATAATTGATCTTCATGATAATAGTTGAACTAAATATTACACGTCAATGAAAAGTTTACACATAGGTATCAAATATGTATAAAGATGTGGCTCACGAATTCAATTTTTTTTTAATGTGGCTATAAATAATCATAGAGTTGTAGTGATCAAAGAAATCAATAATTACAAATTGTAACAAAGCATAAATGATAAATATAACCTGGTCGATTTTCAAATTGAGGCACAATACGTGGGATGAAAATTCGATTTAGATCGCATGTATAAAAAAGTTAAGCAAAACAGAGCAAAAAGTTACAATATAAATTAAATTTCAATAAATAAGACTTAAATAACAGCATTAAGGCTTAGAAGCTTAACCTTTTATCGATTAAATAAATATTCAGATCCAAATGATATTAAAATATTCATAGATTCATATAAATCAATACGACCAAATAAAAATTGAGTAAATTCCTCCTGGGTAACAAATTAAGCTAAATATTTAATACAAGGAATGACAATTAAATATATGATACAATTTGAAGTTGTAACATGGATAGATAAAAAGTACATATTGAAATTTGTATTGATATCATTTTTAAACTTTTAATAAGCGAAAGATGTCTCTTTTAAATAATAATAAAATTTCATCGATAGGTATCATCCAGCACTAGCCGATACTGGAGTTTACCCTGAACATAAAAAATTCACCTGAACTGAACTGACACCTCGAAAAAGCTAGAGTGTTTAAAATATTTTTTAAAATTGCTTTTAATTTAGGAAGCCAACTTTTATTTAATTACCCCCATGAAATATTAGTTTTCCCAGGATAGCCACATTCTTAACTAGGGGTTAAAATTAGGAACCTAGGAATTACAGATACTTTTTAAAATCGGTATCGAATAAAATATGCTTAATGAAGATTAGGTATTGTTGTATTCTAAAAGATCTCACTGAACTATTCTATATATAATCAGTTGAAAATACTTAACACACAGTTAGTCTCATAAAAGTTATTCAGGTTGGTAACCAATAACATTATAATTAGCAATCGAGCTTTATTTTACCAATAGATAGCGTTGTATTCGAATCTTTCTACAGACTGCTTATAATTAGAGATTTAGCGTCAATTTTTAATGTTTTTTATAAAAAACGTTAAATTGAGTATCTTATAATTTACGGTAGAAATTAATATAAAATATATCAAGTAATATTTGTAACATAAAAAAAATAATCTCTCAATGGGGCAGTATTAGTTATCATCATTGGCCTTAACGTCTCTCGATTCATTTCACAGTATGTTAAATCCTGGATAAATTAAAATAAATTAACAAATTTCATGTTGATGAATTTTTGAATTAAACCTGAATAGTTACTTGGACATAATAATATAAGAACTGTAGATCTATCTAGTTATACAGTAGCACAGTCTTCCAAAATAAAATATAACATAACCCTTTATTGTATACATAAAATACACATTGTATACAAAAAAAACAAATGTACAAAAGGCATTTGTACATTTGTTATTTTTTTTATTGCTAAATAGCAATCTCGTCTAGGCAACCTAGGACCAGAAAAGTATTAAAAGGAGATTTAAATATAGGATGGGTACAGTAATTGGACAGGACAAGAGGCTATAACTAGTTTAAGTTAAGGAATCTTTGACAGGAAGTGAACAAGGACTTAATTCTTAAAGGACTCCAGCGTTCGCGCTCCCCTAATACCTTCTGGGAGAGAGTTCCACAACCGGACGGCATAAGCCGAAAAAGAATATGAAAAAAAGTCGGTACTTCGGGGCGGTATATCCAGAGTCAGATTAAAATTAGAACGCAAGGCACGACATGAATAATCGGATCGAAAAGAGAACAAAGATTTAAGGTAGGATGGAGATGTTGGAAGGTACAAAATATTGTAAAGTAGGGATAAAACATGTAAGTCTCTGCGCAAATATGTAAGCATTTCAGTTGAGAGCGATAATTAGAAACATGGTCAAACCTACGCAGATTGAAAATGAACCTGATGGCTACATTTTGCAGTCGCTCCAAGCTGTCAAGTAGTTCCTCAGATAAATTAATCCACGCAGCGTCAGCGTAGTCAATCAAGGAAATAACTTCTTCTGGATAGCCTCAACCTGCGGCTGACATGTCATGCACTAGTCAAATACAATTCCTAAGTTTTTGACCACTTTGGTGAATGAATTAATTGTTCCTCCAAAGATTACTGCAGGTAACAAACTATGGTCAAGACCCTTTAAATAATACGAGCTGCCAATAACAATTGCTTGGGATTTATTCGGATTTACAACAAGACCATATGCTTGCCTTGAAAATTCAGATAGCGGGGCGTATGTGTAAATCTGCAAGTCATCGGCGAACAAGTGATAGTGACATGAAAGTGATTGCGTAATAGAATTTATAAAAATTGAAAAGAGAAGTGGAGATAATACGCAACCCTGTGGGACACCGGCAACGATATGGCACCACTTAGGTAATGTGTCCTCTAGGCGCACCCGCTGTCAACGTCCCAACAGGTAACTATGAAACCAGTCAGTTATGCCGGGGTGATATGCCAAGAGAACGTAAGACACCAGTGAGTAGATCGAAATCAACCGAATTAAATGCGTTGCTGAAATCTAATAGAGTTAGTAATGTAAGTTGACGGTTATCCATAGCTTCGTAAATATCATGAGTGATTTTGATTAAAGCAGTATTCGTACTATGTCCCATGCGGAAGTCAGATTGTGAAGTATTTAGGAGATTATTGTGATTAAAGAATCTAGTAAACTGAGGGTGGACCAATTTTTTATGGATTTTAGATAGAAATGGTAGGATGGAAATTGGTCTAAAATCTATGAAGGAAACTGGATTTAATTTTTTGTCAAATTGTGTTATTGTAATAATAGTGTATATGTCAAATTATTATTATTATACTTTATTGCACAATTAGATATTATGTACTATTATTATATACAAGAAAGGATATGTAAAATGGTGGACTTATCTTTAATAGAGTTCTCTTCCAGTCAACCACAACAGACGTTTTGAAAGAAATGTGCGGGAAAGCTTTATGAGCAACTTTTATCATACTTTAATAATATATTAGTTATAATAATAAAAACATAAGAACAAGATATATACAATTAATATATACACATTATGATTACGGAAGAGTAGAAAGCAAATGATTTTTAAGTACTCTTTTGAAAATATACATGAATGAACTGACGCGAATACTTGCAGGCGATTTGTTCCAGAGCTTCGTTGCTGACACAGTGAACGAATTCTTAAAGTATCGCGTGTTTTTGCATTCGAAAGGAAGAAAATTGCAGCAGTGAAATATGCTCTGATTGTTAAATAGCTGTTTTTTGTTTGTCATAAATATTCAATGTGATCAAAGTATACAAGTATAATAATCACAAGGACTGTCTCTTAAAGTATGGTAGTTCTTAAGTACCTATAAGTGATCCACTTAAGCGACATTGAAAACCAAGACTCATTAAAATATTATGTTTTTATTTCCAAACTCAAGAGTCGACCTTAAAATGAAATTTCTTAAAATATTAATGTAGTAATTTAATGTCGACTAATACTTTATGAGTTTTCGAAAATTGTATCATCGCATACTAATTTCTAGTATTTTTAGAAGGTTGAGCAAGTAACATATTTTATTGAAATTATTGAGTAATTTGAATAACGAACTAATACTTATAATTAGAATTACTTGTGTAATTGAATGACAATAGTTTCAATCAATATAATTCAATTACTTATCATTGAATTAGTAATAAAATTACAAATGTATTTAATTACTTCCAACACTGCTATGCATTAAATGTCTTAGATACTGTTGGCGGTTGTAGCCATTTAATATTAGTCAGTAGGTAGTTTGCTGATCGTTTTGATCTCATACAATAGTGTGATAGAGTAGATAAAACATCTTATAAAGATAAAATTAAACCTATTTTTGCCGACAAATTAGAATCGAAACCTGAGCGAAGAAAACCTACGTGAAAAATATTTTTAACCATTGAAAGAAATAGTAGCAGCGATTCATAACTTTTTTACCATTGATGTGAATTGATGTAAATTATTTATACTTATAAACTTTCAGGATATGAGCCAAACTTAAACCAGACCAGAGCGGACCAGTAGGGATTGGTCAATTTCATTGATTTGGATAATTCCACAGACCCCTGGCGAGACTACAGGGCCACCAATGTTCCTTGCTTTCACCGTTTTCACATTATGCGTCACAAGTTAGCAACGTACTGATTCTTGTGAAGATTACAAATCTCACCAAACATATGCATTGATAATTGTAACTACTTACTAGTCTAGGAAACAGTCTGCATATGTTAAAACAAGATATAAAAAGAAGTGAAATTATTGGGCATGTAGTTTGACTTACTGTAAGTTATTTATTATTAGTTTCTGTAATTTCTAACAATAGCATCCCTATGAAATAGGTGTCTGTATATACTATCACGTGGGTAGTCTGCTTATAAAAAACATGGACAACTGGACAATGGAAACAAAAATATGGAACAAAACAATAAGATTTATAATTAGAATCGTGGCTTGGTAATTTCAGTATACAGTTTTTTGACGTCCCAAGATAGTACCAACTAATCATTATTCTGTTCCGGCATAAAATTGATGACTTTGATTACAGTCGACGAATACCAATTTGACGTATAAGTACTGATTTCTTTGCTAGTATATAAATAAATAATAAATAAATAAATAAATATTTGTTACACTTACACCAATTAGCCTAGCCCAAACTAAGCTCTGTAAGGCTTGTGCTATGGGATCTAGGGTAACGGATAGACATAGGTACATATATTACACATATATAAATAATTTTTATTGAAATATATATCAACAACCATGACTAAGGTACAAATGCTCGCATTCATCACACAAACATCTGCCCCCACCGGGACTCGAACCCGGGACCTCAGAGATGGCGACACCTTGAAACCAGTGTACTATCCACTCGACTATGGAGGTCGTCAAATTCAATCAGTCAAATTCGTCAATATTGTAGTTTTGTTGATCGATTGCAGTGGAGTATCTATTCGAAACACTAGTGGATTCCGTAGATTACACTCTTTGTGTTGAAGATCACCTCGCCAACGTATGAGAAACAGCAGTAATACGCAGTTATTGCGACTAGATTAAATATGTAAATAATTTAATATGTATTGCTGCTCCATTAAGAAATGGAAACCTGGAAAGACCTTACTACCTTACCTTACTATTTGCCCCATTGCATCACTAAATTGTGAATATTAATTAATGCTTTATATGCAAGAAACTGTATAAAAGTGACACATAGTAGTATAGTGTGTTGATTTCAGTGTACCACTCGCATCGGGGTCAATTTTGCTTCCCATCCTACGTAATGTAAAGCGTCAGTAAAGCTTCCTTTCGAAATTGACTAATACAAACTTCTGTTATTTCTGACCTCCATCATTAACTTGGACTTATTGATACTTTGATGTAGGATAAATCAAAAAACCTCCATGTTCGGTAGCAAGCAGAAACTGTGGTCCACAAGTCCACGCTTGTAAATAGTATTACTGTCATCTTTGAAATCGCTCGATTGACTATTCTGAACTCGGTTAAACAATAGAATTCAGATTAATTTGACCTAAGAATGATCAATTGAAGTTTGATACTTTCGAAGTACCTAAAAGATAATCAACTATTTATGTTCTACAGGATACGCTTTGAAGATTCCGCAAAGGAGGTTGACCAACTTATTTCTTCAACTTTCTTCTGTCACCGCAAAACATGGCGCAGATTGGGCTACACCTGTTCGATATCTATGTTTTAACGGTCCTTACGGGACATACGAGAGAAATATATAGATGAAAGAATAATGTATATGCATAAAAATATATGTAATGAGCTGTTCTATTTAAAGCCCAGCATTAGCCTCTTATGTGATTTATAATGATTTCATAATTAATTACAATAATCTGAGATTAAAAATAAGATTTATTTTTCATCTTAGATTTTTGTTAAAAGCTATATAGATATTTATAGTTTAAAGTGTCTTAGAGTGTAATACTTAGAGTACCTTGATTTATTACCTTTCAATATAAACAAAATGTTGTTAATAGCAAGGACATGTTAAACAATCTAAAGAATATAATAATGGTTTCTATTTCAAAGCCATTGCCATAAAATTATGTATGTACCTGGATTGACAAAAATTACTTGATTTAATCATTGTTGAAAGATTGATTGAAAGATTTAATAAAAGTCACTCACTGAGACGAGAATCGAACCAGAATATTAACAATAAACATTATGTATTATTGTGATACATATATAGGTATTCAACCACATAGCGAATTTGTAATATTGGAATAAAATACTTAAATGGTTTCACATAAGTTTAATATTTTTTTATGCAATACCAATGAGTTAACAGTTATATATAAATAAATAACTAAACATTATTTTTTTTTCTCTATTAACTTATATATTATATTCTTTAAACTTATATCATTTCAAAATTAGATATTTATATATTAGATAAACGAAAATTCAAAATTTAGGAAAGTTATTGACCCAAACTTAATAAATGTATAAACGTGTATTGATCATAATATATGTCCAATAATTTATCGGATATGAAAACCCAGACTAAATTCAAGAGGATTATTGGACAAAGTAACTTGTGTGGTATGCAGCGATGCGCTCCTGGCCAGGCCGCCTCCTTTGCGATTAGCATATAAATGAAGGCGAACCGAGACAACTTCATATTATTCCACCATTGTAACAAGACCCTGCGACTTACGACATCATTCAAACAGCTGCGAAACTGTAGAAATTATCACGGTTCAAAATAAAACGGTCGCATTAGTTTAAATATGGAACTAGCTTCCATTGGCCAGCTCCCAGCCCTCGGAGCACGACAATAATTACTTTAAAATATTGAAGATATTTTACACCTACAAATGCGTTTTTATTCTGATATCTTAAGCAGTGATATTGATGCAACTTTGTTGGTGGTTGGTCAAGCATATAAAGTAAGTAAATATGTAGTGGTAATGAAATCAACGGTTTAGTGTTATTGGGGGTCGTTATGGGTATGTTAGCCTCTGTAGAACTCTGGTTAATATTCAATACTTATCGTAAGACGAGTGAAACTATATTTACAATCTGGTTGCTCTTAATAAAAGTATGTCAACAATTTTTATTCTGTTCTGATGCATTTATTTATCCTTAATAAAATGCTGAAAGCCTTGCTGAATAAAAGTAAATCGCTTTTGAGTTTCCTTTCGCTGCCATTTACATAGTTACTCGAGTAAAATACGAGTCGCGCTTATCTGCGTTCACGAAAGAATAAGTTTATTCCTTAAGCCATGAGAATCATATTGAATGTAAAATAAGTCTGCGTATTATTTTTTACGTATATTTTCTCAACATTACCATCTTGGTAAATAAATAATAAAACAGAGATGATTCTATTCTACATACATACATAAAAATACATTTGCATGTAAAATTATTTAAAATATTTTACCTCAAACCTCTTAATTTATAAATTTCTGTATAACTGCTCGATTTTCATGAAAAGTGTAATAGGGCAGAACTTATTTCGAGGCGTTTATCAGATAATGTAATTATGTACTGAGTGTTACGAGACACCTCGCTCTGAGTAATTGAGTGCGCCCTCCCAGCCCTACGTTGCTATTAGGCAAATCGAATCTGCCCTCCGCAACCCCCCGTGAATATGTGACTCCAGGGCTGCCAACTTTTTCGTTTAAAATTTCTTTTTCTATAGTGCAATCATACATAAAATCAAAACCAAAAACAAAGCTCTAGCTCAGAAAATCTTTATAGTTTCACTACAGATACTGCATTCAGCAGATTTTAAACGTCATTCTTCTCAGATTTTGACGCTTTCATTTTTTAAAATTTATTTCAATACATCAGAATTTATTTGTATTTTTATTAATATTATATAAATCATATCAAGAAAAGTAGTTATTGAAATAACAATTTAATGTTATCCTTTTTTATAATTAAACGACTGGTTATTATTAAATTGAGTTTAAAAATATAGGTTTCATTAAATCCAATAACTCTTAATAGAACGTGTAACATCCTCTGTAACAAAAATATATTGAATTAACTATATAAGGACAAAATTATAGGATCAAACAATATAACTATATGATCTTAATAAAACACTACTTTTCACTAGTTCCACTACTATATAGTAGTTAAACACTACTTTTCACTAGTTCCACTACTATATAGTAGCGGAACTAGTGAAAAGTAGTGTTTTATTAAGGTCATAATATGTAGTTCCATCAAGAAGTTACAGCACAAAGCATAAACTATTAATATAAGTATACATAACAGTTTTTCATATTGTATCATTTATTGCTAAAAATAAAATTATTTTTCTTCGCTTAGATCTTTAAAAATTAACTTAGGTAGTTGAAGACTCACAAATAAGTATTATACGTCCAGAATATTTTAATAATTCACGAAAGCTCTTGGAAGTCCTGTTTGGCACCGACCCAGAGATTCAATTTGCGCGGATGTAAATAAAACGAGTCGGCTGGGAAACGCGCCACGCACCGCCTATGCGGGATTCAATTTTGATAAGTACGA
This sequence comes from Scirpophaga incertulas, assembly GCA_036419045.1. NCBI lineage: Eukaryota > Metazoa > Arthropoda > Insecta > Lepidoptera > Crambidae > Scirpophaga > Scirpophaga incertulas. Next base: position 25,005,831 of record CM071630.1, on the reverse strand, counting down.
GGTTAACCTGGCCGTACTAATGCCCTGTGATAATTTTATATTCAGCTTACAGCATTTTCTGTGAACCTGCGAAGCAAGCGAACCAATAAATTAGTTTCGTTATTTTTTTAGACTTCATGCTTTAAAGGAATTACATCCTGTAGATATGGTTTTAAATTTACACAAAATGGTCGTACATATTAAGAGACATTATAGTAAATTTTAAAGTAATAAGTATGTTTTGGAGTTATAACTTTAAATTACGTGGATTATTTATATAAGTACTAAAATACAATTTTTGCCAATAACATAATTTTATCGAAATATTAAGGCTAATATCTATACCTACTTATAAGTTTTTGTCTATATCTCTTAAAAAAGTAAACAAGAAATTTCCATTAATTACTCAATAGTATTAAATCTCAATTAAGTACACAATTGCGTAATAATAAAAAATATCCGCACTTCTATTTCTTTATATAGTTACTAAATCGAGAAATGTATGCGGATTAAAGATTACCTAAAACATCATATGAAAAATGTAACAAGTAATCCGGAAGTTAATGATAATGAAACTATTAATAATGTAGATGAAGCTGCATCGCTTATATAGGGGAGGGAAAGGATATGCTGTAAAATCAGCTTACCGAAGTATCAATACATTTTAAAATTAGAAATGCTCATACCCGTATGAAGCGATGAAACGTTTAAGCTGTATTTCACTTGTATATCCAAACACGACCAAAGAGTTACTAACTTGTGTTTTATATTTATATTATAGTTATATTTCATATTTACATTAAAAATTGGTTTTTGGGTAACTTTAGCCATAGCCATCGATCAGGTATTGGATGAATTATAAGTGATTAAGGATTATTTATTGAATCATTTTTTTAAATTGAACTCCGAAAGATATTTTTTACTGTCAAATAACATTCTGGCATTCAAAGGACACAATGATATTACCTACTTAATTGTTTTTTTTTACTTGCGACTTTTCCTCGGAACATTCGATCATGTTGATGTTAAAAAGTAAATGCAAGTAGATTTTCAAATAATGATTTTTGTATTTGAATGGAAAGATGTCTTTCAAGTACCTTTTCCTTTGCTTTAATCATCATCATTATTATCGTCAGCTGCATACATATACACATGATTGCCAGTATTTAAAAATACAATAACGTTGTATTTTTATTTTCTGTAGGAAAACTACTTAGCTAAAAGATAAATTGAAATAAGCCGTTAAAGGGCAACAACGTCGGCGTCGCGACATAACAAAAAGTTCCCCCAAAAACTTTTCCTAAACTTATCAGCAAATAAGCGTTGTTCGTCCAATGTTTGTTGTGCGGAATAATAAAAGTATTCGACGTGCGAAAACACCAGCCATCCCCTTCGGGTACATAGCTCCATCCCTTTCGGCTGGAAGCGGACGGCACGTCCGGGGGCCATAACGTCGTTTGATGATCTGCTCTCCAATGCTGGCTGAGGCGCTATAAAGCAAGATGTACGGCTGCGCTCTGGGCGACGCCTATATTTCCTAAACATCTTTTGGCGTTATAATTCTGTACGATGTGACTTTGGGGCGGCGTACGTTTCGTTTTAATTTTGTGTTAAGCTTAATTTTTAACTGTACGGTATCGCAAATAAGTAATGATCGTTAAGCAGATGGCATGATACATACACACTGCATCTTCAATATAAAAACAATAATACGTCAACCTAAAAAAAATAATTAATTACAAGTTTATGCAGTCAAAAGTCTTCTGTCACACGTAGGTGTCACCCGTATTACAACGCTACTGTACCACTTAGTATAATAGTTAGTATATCGGAGGAAATCTTTATATCAAAATCGGCTGCTTAGGTAGCTCCATTTTTAGTATTTTTGCTAATGCTTTCTAGTGCGTTTCGTATACCCTCTAATAGTATTCTTTATCCGTATATTTGATTGTGCTACGTACACCAAACTCGAATTTACCCATGAATCCATCCAATAAACTAAGGCAGTGTCATAGCCCGAACAGGAATCTTAAGTGGTAGACGGAAGGTCATATTTGTTTGTGGAACTAGACAACGTTGAGGCGAAAAGTTTTCCAGCGGTAAGTAATTCAGTGTTGATACCAACGACTTGGTGGAAATCGCATGAAAGCACTAAATGATAGCAGCGATAATTGAAGGAAGCTTTGTCATCTAGTGGTGGGCTATCGAGTGATATATAGGAGTTAAATTTAGAAATAAGTGTATGTATATAAAACTTAAAATTTTTGTGGCCCGTAAGGTACTAGGATGGAGTAAGAGGAGAAAGACTTTTATTTAAGTAAAATTAAAAATAAGATGACCCATTTAGTTCGGTTAAAATTCCGTTAAAAGAAACATGTACATACATATTTATTGAAATTAAACTGCCAAGCTAAGAAGCAATTAATTTTTCATTCCTCATGCTCGAAAAGGAGCGTTTCCTTGATCTGAATATTGGGAGGAAAACGCTAGTTCCCACCAGCGGGCGGGAAATTCTCATACTATTTACTTCCCTGCTTAGTAAAATTTTGAAAATAGAACTGAATTAGGTTACGTACATACAATATTTGGTACAATCATAATAAAAGTATTTCGCTGAATGGCCAGTAAAAGGTAACGCGATGTGTTCCAAAATTAAACTACCTGCGAAAAAGATAATTTTGGCGGGAGGGGAATCTGTTACGCTGTACTAAAATCTTGATTGTGTGATTTAGGTATTTAAGAAAAAGTATGTTTTTATTTTCCTTGCATTCGAAATGAAAAGTTGAGTGCTACACACGGGTAAAAGGAATCATACCCTACTCGGACTATAGCCTAACGTCTAACAACCTCGTAGAGATTGATTTCTTTCCACCCTTATAAAGCAATCTACTATCTCTTAAAATCTTTTTGTTTGGATCGTGTTTATCATTCTACTAATATTACAGACGTCAAAAGTTTGTATGTATGTTACTCCTTCACGTAAATACTTCTGAATGGAATTTAATGAAACTTAAATATAATATAGCTTATATGTATATCAGAACAACCAACAATCTACAATTTATAAAGATACGCCACGCTAAAATAAGCTACTTGAAAAACTAATCCTGCCCAGACGAAGTGGCGGGCACCAGCTAGTGATATTACTTTAACAAAACGTATTTTTGTGAACATTCGTTCCATAAGGATTCATTTTGGGTGGTAAGGAGTTTTTTAATACCCTTTTTTGTTTTACCCCCTGACGAAAATGCACTAAGTTGCATACCCCGGCTGTGGCGAGCCGGCGGTTATGTGGGCCTCTCTTCCCCAGAAGGGGAAGGCCTACCCACTAAAAACCTCAGGGATGGCCTTCCTCAGGCATGTAGGGAGCCCCCGGGAACGCCAAGGTACTTCCGGGAACCCCTAGCCTCCGCTCCCCCGCCGATACAGGAGAGCCCTCCTCGGGGGAGGCTACAATACCTCCCCCGATCTCCACCACCGACGACGCCCCCCGGCCACGGAAGAGGCGTCGCCCCCCCCGGGTCGCCGTATCCGCGCGAGGAGATCGCGCCCGCCGGCGACCGGCGGCGGCGCCGCACCTGTGCTACCGAGCCCGGCGCCGCCTCCTTCGAGCGGGATCGGCCATCTCCCGACTCCGCTCGTCGGCCTCCTTCTGGAGCATCACTGCTTCACAGAAGTAGGTCACAGCCCTCCAACCTCCCTCTTCCGCCAGCATTGCCGCAATCAATGTCAGCGGAGACAGATCTCGCCCGATCTCTGCAACAAAGACTCGGCGCTCGGAAGCCCACGCGGGGCACTCCGCCAGCATGTGCTGGGCCGAGTCGAGGTCGGATGCGCAGTGGTGGCAATGTGTCGATCCCTCCCGTCCTATTCGACACAGATACTCACCGAAGCAGCCGTGTCTGGTGACTATCTGAGTCAATCGGTAGGTGGCCTCCTCCTTCCCGTGGATAGTAAAATACCCTGCACCAAACAACCACTGAGATAGCATGATGTCTTTTATCGTCTTCGTGTCCAAAGCTTAAGCGTGTTTACCATCAGCTAATAAAAATGTAAATACAAATAGAGATGAAATACCTTCCAACTATCTTGTTTGTTGAGACGGCTCTTCCGATTTCAGAACAGTGTAAAGTAATTTTTTTTAAATTTATTTTCCTTGATTGTTTGTTGAAGACATAAGACTATACAAGTCTAAGACATAACCTACAAGGTTATGCAGCTTATAATACATAAAGATTGTTTTGGCTTAATCAATAAATTGTGAATGTTTTTTCATCATTGAAGAAGATATTTCTGTCGATCACTCTACAAACTCTAGAAGCACTGTAGAAATCGATTTAGGACATCGTTTATCAACAGGCGTGCGTTAGACTCACCCGGCGGGAAGCAGGGCATGCCCACCAAACACATATATATATATATATATATATATATATATATATATATATATATATATATATATATATATATATATATATATATATATAAATAAATGCCAAACGCCTTAATGTGCGTTTATATAACGCGTTTAAGGAGCCAGCTAAGTGCGCAGGCCACACCTTAGATGGTCAAAAAAGGACTGCAAATGCTTGCCTTTTACTACCAAACCGTCTGCGTTGGACGGGCGTAAGGGTATTTTTATCGTCCCTTTTTTACTGTCTCCTTCTAAAAAATAACATTTTCACAGAAGGAGATTATAGTCTCCCATTCGTTCTTGCCATTTACTATCTTAACAAAGATGATGGGTATCGAGAGGTTATAGCCACTTACGCAACAACGATACTCACATTACATAATATATATATATATATATATATATATATATATATATATATATATATATATATATATATTATATATATATATATAATATATATAAACGATACATAAAAGTATATAGAAAAGAAACTATCTAACCTGAGAGAGTTAGACATCGTAAGGTTAAACCAGGTAGGCAAGTTCAGGTAGTTCAGCAAGCTCCGACTAAGAGGAGACTGGCGAAGGCAAGGTGACGATTTAGTGAAGATTGCAAATAAGTAGGTGCTTTATACTAGCTTAGACAGCAAGGTGCAGAAATCTTTCGGAGACGCTTATGTCCACTATTGAAAGTATTGAAGGTTGATTGAATTATCTTGTTCAGTAGCGAAGCTTGGGTGTGACTTAGTTCTACCGCTATCCACTACTTTATAGTGAAAAAAGATTACGACTTTGTATATTGTATATAAGTTAATCTTAGTCAAAATTAAAGCTTTAAAGTCAATATTTTCAAAAAAGCGGCCCTAAAGGATAATTTAAAAATATTGAAACAATTTCTACATAATTATAAAAATGTTATGTTTAATGTATTCTATGAACTATATACAAAATTTTGCTATTATATCTCTAAAGAAAAATATATTTCTAGTCAGGCCCAATAAAAAGATTCTCCTCTCACAAAACAAACATTCAACCTATCTTAATGTTTTCAATTTTTATTTTCTTTATATTATATTATTCAATGGCTTCAAACTACTACAAGGAGTAAACTGTATTTGTTGCGACAACATAGCACTGTAGACACAAATAATTTAGTAGACCCGGTTTAGGTTAAAAGAAATTGCCTGACCATAATTAAATAAACTTAATTTGTCCTGAAACGAACCTGTCCGTTATTCAACAAAAGAAGATCCAAATAGAGAAATCTTTTATTAACGCACAGCGAATGAACACAATTTTACGATATTTTGTTAACTTATAACCTTTTGATACCACACATTAGTATGAACCGCAACCGTAGTCAAGACGTAGCACCTCGTAGCGTAGTGAAAATCTACTACGAGTAGTATATTTTGTGTCTTGAAGTAACAATTTAGTTATTACTTAGGAATAAAATCATTGTAAGTACTCACGTAAGATGATAGAAAAAAGACTCAAATAGTACTCATATCTTTGCAGTGACAAACAGAGTAATTGAAATGTAGAATAATGAAACAGAAAATATATCTCACTTGCTCGGGTTGAACTGATATGTTTGCTAGGCGGTTCTTTTTTCTCCAAATGACTCTCTTTAGTTGGCGCATTCGGATATGGCCTAAGCTTTGTAGTTTCCCTAATAAGGCCCATCTGTGGAAGTACCCCGTTAAGATGGTGGTGAAAATAAAATACAAAATGATTTTTTATTATTTTATTATTTACGTAAACAAAATCATGACTAAACTACATATTAGTTAAAAGCTACAATAAACAGGCTACTTATTTCTTTAAAATAATACGAGCCAGCGACCCTACGTCAGTAAACAATCGCAATAGGTGAATATTAATCTAAAGTACAAAGCGGAAAGAAAAAACAAGAATAATAAAGCTTAAAGAACAATAATAACAGTAATAAAAGTAACTAGCAGAAATGTTTTTTCCAAAAACTTATCTTCTGTAGCCTTATAGCATATATCTGTAGAAGTTCTACTTCCGTATTTTTACTATTTGTAAGTATATTTATTTTAATTTACATTTATATTTCCTCTAAATTTTTACAGTCAGGAGTCACTTTAAATTATTAAAAATACATTTCAAGTTAAATGCTAAGAGCAACAGTATAGACATAAAGAAACCAGAAAACAGGTATTTCTTTTATTAACGCGGACGCCCATACAAGGCCACACCTTATAAAAATATGCAACACGGCGGCGGTACGTTACGGAGCGGATACCAATTCTATCAACAACCCATAAACCGCAACCTTTCTTTGTCTCGCTTCTTAATACTATCGTGGCGGCGAGTGAGATAGAAATCTACAAGTTTAATGGGCCGTTACGCGGGCAAAAAAATCAGTCCGCATTCGCGAGCGTAGATACGCAAGTGATAGTGCCATGTCGGAAGGACACTCGGTGCAGGGTGCAGTAGTGAGACGACTTGTTGCGCGAATAACATGTAAGTACACCAATTAGCATATATACGACTACAGCCGTTGTCGGCCGTGCCTAGTCGCTGGACCGCCAGCGAGACTGGTTGGTCCACGCGCGGCTGGGTACCATTATGTCACTTGTTTACTGATAATAATGAGCGATGGCCGTGTTTATATCTCGCAGTTCATTCAACTCTTGTCTAGGTCAAGTTTCGATGGCGGTTTCGTTTCAGATTAGATTTGATATGCATGACTTTTAAATTATTTTTGATTACCTTAAATTGAAGTTTTGCACATATTAAAGGTTAAAATAAAACTGCATTCTTAGCGCGGATCAAATGTTCGTCCAATACACTGAATACTTAGTACATTGTTTATAATTTACAATTTTTTTTTGGTTTTTAAATGTGTTGCTCGTATACATTTCTCTTACTGACCTATATAATTGTATGTACATACCGTAGCAGAAGTGAGAACATTTGACTATCACCTACTCTTGTACTAATTTCGAAAAGACGAGAGCTCTGTAATTATATTTTAAATAAGTTTTATATATTATATGCACATCTTAATACATACTTTGTCACAAGGTAGGTACATGCATTTATTTGACTATTAGTAATTAACAAATTAGTCTTTAGTTCCGATGAAGATCTTGTCTGTATCTACAGACAGTACTTTAGATTTATTACATAAACGACTTGGATTTTATTTAATCTATAATTTGTTGTTATTTTAGGATGAGAGTTTTAGATAGTAGTATCATCGGATCAAGCCCACTGGGCTTAGACTTAGCATGGCCGGCGATGGAAACGTTCTGGGATGGTCCATTAAATTTGAATTTTCCAGTTCCTGTATTATCTAGTTAAAAAGACTAGTGGTCGATTCGACCAACCAACCTCTCCTCTCTCACTTCATCTCTCACCTCTGGACAAACTTGACCTTCATATATCCGGCAGTGTTAGAATTCAACTACGTCTCCTGACTAGCCACCGACTTTGCTTTGTTAAATCTTATTTTCTATTTATCAGGTTTATTTCAAAATACTTAATTTACAAATTATACATTTTATTGTATTTGTAAAACGTACTAGTAAAATCAACAACAATAATATGTTGTGATTCTTTTGTTCATGTTTTTGTAATTTTCTACATTTTGATTTGCATCAACGTGAAGTTATAATAATTAATGGTATGGTTTGTTTAATCTATTCAAAACACACATTTTGAAATTTCGCGGTATTTTATGTTGAATCAAACTTCAATATTGGTACAACAGAAAAATTTCATATCTGAAGTCATGGCGGCCGAATCGGAAGAGCGCACCCCGCCATGTGCCCCGTATGGTCCCAGAGAACCCGGGGGGGTTTTAGTGGGTAGGCCGGTCCTCTTGACCGGAGAGCCCCACACACGGCCGCGTCTTGCCAGTGCACAAGGTCGCATTTCCCCCCCTCAAAAAAAAATATCTGAAGTCATAGCTCAATTGTATATTATTGTGCATAAAGAAAGTAAAGCAATCCCTCGTTTCAAATTTTTACTCCTAACCTGATACTCGTAATAACGAATTTTTTATTTAAATTCGTTATTATATAAACGTAAAATAAAATAATTTTATGATTTATTTGATATAAGCAGTGTGAGAAGTAATTATCATTTTATTACTTTCAACAAATAAACTTATTTAAAGTATGTTCACGAAACAATATCTGTATTGATATTCTATAGATAGTCATCACAATGTGTAAAAAAATCATCGCACTGTTAGGTTGTTGTCTATTTCGTCCACCCTTTCAGCGATTTTAAATGTGCGACCAAACTTTCACAAAATTAACATAACAACGGCTTCTGACGGTCGGTAGTTTGGTAACAATTTCTTTTAGGAATTTGAAATGCTCATTGTCCCTTCTTCGTACTCTTCACATTTGCATAAAAATGTAGTTTATTTCATTTCGAAAGCTCCATAGCGGTCCATTGACAAATCTTAACAGATCACATGTGAATGTGGGAGGCATCGACATGTTTGAGAGAAATATAGATTAGAATCAATATGAGATAAAAATAAATGACTTTGTAGTTCAAAGTAGTTGTTGTATAATTAGGATTTTTGTGAACCTGGTAATAAAATAATTTTTTGTTAGTTTATTCTATAAAAAAATAATGCTGTGTTGACGAACAATCAGAGTGTCCATATATAATACAGATAGATAAATTAAAGTTTAATAATAGTAGTAATCAACTAACGCTTAAGGGGTTAAAAAAATAATTTTAAGTTAAATTAAACACTATCTAAAAATATAAATATAATAAATAGCCTAAGAGCTCTATAGAAGTAGCTTCGGTCTGACTAGTCCAATTTCATGATATTATGAAAATAATTTACAAATAGTACCTTTCATGATTGCAAATGAAATACTCGTAGTCCACCAACCAGAAAAATGCAAATGGACCACAAGCAATGAATAAAAAATATGTATATTTATATAGTGACATTATTTAAACATTTCGGAATCGAAAAACAATATATTTTTGTTAAACAATAAATCCAGGGTTACTTATAAACTATAATGATGTTATACCTAGAACTGACCATGGCGCAATATTTTACTTAACGTTAACAGTATAAACTTATATTCTTTTCGAGAAGAGTCATTCGTTCGTTTTACGAAAATGTGATAGAATCATGTTTATGAGCTTGTATTCGATATTAATATATTTTTGACTATAAATTGACGATGCATACAGTGCATTGAACTATCTTTTTATATTATCAAGCTTTTAATCGAACAAATTTAAAAGTAGGTCGCCCACGCCGGTTTTTGTTTCGTCAACTCATTCTAATGCAAATAAACGAATGTCCCAACTTTGTGCGGCCTTCAAATAGGTCGTTTCGACAAAACATTTGTGGCTACCGGTGGTGTCGCTAGTGCAAAATGTTAAACAAATAGTTGCGAGATGACCATTCTCGATTTAGTGTAATTTGGTGATTAAATTAGGAGAGTGAGATAGATTTTTTGAATTTGTCGATACATGTTAAAACGTTACTTTGTGCCAACTGATATTTTTGTAATTGGAACTGATAAGAAGAAGGTAAAGTGATTGATTTTTTTTTAATTTACTAGCTGTAGTCATTAACTACGCACAATTTTTTTTTCTATATAATACAATAGTTGATTATATTTGATAAACATGTGTATTAAATTGCTGGAGCTCATGAATACTCATGAGCGAAGCGTGAAACTTAGGTTCAACATTCAACATTTTTTATTTTACGTATTCTAGATGTTTTACATCCACCGAGACAATATAATTGACATGACATTTTTCTGAATTTGTAGATTTTTAATAACCACAGCTAATATTTTAATGAGACACTAGAACTATTGAGCCATACAGTTACGTTTTTTTCACAAAAAAACTTCAGTGCGTAATGTGCTTAAAAACATTACTTACATATATTTGTTAATTGGTTTTATATATTTTTTTGCTATATAACAGCAATAAATTAGGTAAGGTGAGTGTGATGAAGAAAAAAATTCTGAGTAAACCTATATACAAAATGAACGGTGTATGTGGAGTTAACTACTCGTGATTCACTCTTACTCTAAGGGTAGGGATTAGCTCTTTGGTCAGATTTAGTACTTGGTTCAATAATCTATTTTCTAGTTTATTAGATCAAAATGTTTTCGCTAGTAATGCAAGTGTTACATACAAAAATTTACACAATCTATGTCCAGTGCAACTGTCCTTTGCCAACTCGAATGACAATTTACAAGAAATTTGTTTAATTTAAAACGATATTTATTTGTATGGTATGCATCCATACATGACAATTATTACATATATACTGAAAAGTTTAAATTTCTTGTTCCTAATTATCTAGATATACAATAATGATATTGCTTTTCGAAAAAAGATTTCTTTTATTTATTAATTTAATGTCCTACATTACAATTAAATTTATTAACAAAGATTTCACAAAACTAATTAACAGTATTTTTTCACTTCCCAATTTTCTGAGCATGTTATTTTAAGACTACACACACACACACATATATATAAATTCATTACTTTAATTCAGCTTTCCAAAACAGTTATCTTTATAAGTAATATTTAATTTACCATCACAAGCCATTCAGTATATATCATGGCGAGTCTTCGCTACATTGTAAGGACATCGATTAACACAAGAATGAAGGCTACCACTTGCATATTAATTCATGAACTTAATTGGTTAATTAGTAAACATTTTATGGTTAATTATGAAGGTGATTCACGTGCTTATTAAAAGCTGCACACAGTTATTAATTTACCATCTTGCCGTAAGCTTTCATCGTGATAAAATATTATGTATCGAAACCTAACGAAAGAAAATAATTAAATTGAAAATAATTAGAATGGCGCTTTAACGGAATTAATATATACGACACTTTTAGTTTTCTATTATTTTTGAGTAAATAAGGAGTTAGAATATATTAATACATTATCTTTAAGTAGGTAAATGTAAATAAATATACGATTAATTTGTTTTAGTAATTAAAGTCACATCTACAAATTGATTGGTGCAATATACTTATACTATTTTTCAGTGGGAATGTTAATTTATAAAATAAAAAAACAAAAATGCAAAATAATGCTGAAAAAACATTTTGGTCATAGCAATTGGTTGTTAAGTGATTCCTTCGCTTGGTTATTTTAAAAATCTGATTCATTTATGAAATTTTTTGCTGGAGTTATTTTCTATGAAACAGAAAGTACAAAAATTCACATCATCAATTTGTTTTGTGATATTGTATCATCATTCAATATGAAGGCTTAACGTTTCTAGGTAACGTAGGGAATACAAAATTTCAGCCGTCGCTTGCTAAACTAATGTCTTATGTAAAAGTAATTTAATTCCTTATAAGCATGGAATAAATTTATAATTTAAAAAACCTCTAACAACAGAGGTAGTAATAAATTCTGTATTTTGCCATGTATTTTCGTAATATCAATTTTCATTAGTGAAAAGAAGACAACAACTAATAATTAACACGATCATTGAATGAGTTATTATTTTTATTAATAAAGACAGACAAGACATAAATATTTTTTTATAAGATTGTTTGATAAGAAAAAAAACCATCATTTGTCAAATATTAGTTATTACAAACATATATGGAAAGAATCAAAAATAAAAATAATAAAAAGGGCGGTTGAAATGTAATGTCAAAAATATTTATATTAAGCGAGTGTATTGATTATTTCTATTAATTACAAAACAAATTATCTCATGAATATTTTTTCCTGCATATTTTAAAATCTAGAGAGTTAGTTCATAGTAGATATTTGTACATTGATCTTAATCTCTCGTAGCAAATCTCGTTTACATAACGATTAAATCTGACAAAAAGTTTCGATGCATTCTCGATTTAGAAATCTAGTTTCAAACCAGATTTCAAAATCGAAATCAAAGATTACACTTTCACCTTATATCCTGGCATGGCAAAATCAACATTTCAAAGCTAAGTAAACATGTGTTACTGATCAAGAACATATATAATACAAAATTTACATTTATATTACTTGAATGCCATTTTATTTCTTAAGGTATATTGTGCACAACAAGGTTGCATTCAACAATGTCCGTGTTGTCTCTTAAATTGTCAGATAAAACTCGTCCCCAAGATCGTACTGAGATCCTGCGAATACCTATTTTAAATAAGACCCAACCGAGTTTGTAATGTAGAGCGGTACAGATAAAAACAAAATCACATAATAGGAAAACGTTGTTTTTTTCCTATATGTAAAGTCTTCAGAACAGTATTTTTTTTTTCATTCTTAATAAAACATTTTATTTTTTACATTTTAAAGTGTATGGGATATTTTTAGGATTCAGAAATACTGTAACTTTTAGAGCATTGTAAGTAACCTTTGCTGAATGATAAATGTGTTTTTTTTATTTTAACAAATTTGGTACTATTGTTTTATCTTCAGAGACATTTTTTTCTGATATAGTGCACAAAGTTTTACATAAGTATTGATTAGCTATGGTAAATTAATATAATTTAGGATGCAAGGAAAAAAAATCCCCGGTCACTTAGTGCGTTATATATAACCGGCAAGAAACACAATTACTGATTATTCACGTTTATCATTATATACGACTTATGAAATATAATAAATAGTAAACATCTATAGCCGCACCTGTACTTATTTATACGTACTTGGTAGAGCCATGTAGAGTTAGCTCACGGTCGTTTCATAAATGTTTTGTTTCTCAGAAAACATGTAGGTATGACTCGATGTCAGTTTTATTGGAATTTACTAAGTTGGTTCGGAAAATATTATTAGCATAGCAAGAATATATTCTCTTCTAGTGGAGTTTGGTCAAACGTGGATGTTATCTATAGGATATTTTGATTATTTGAAATATTATGAAAATAAACCTAATTAATAAAGTGGTTGATACGGAGAATATTATTCATATAGCAAGATACAAGATTTATATTAATAACTATTTTTATTTCATGTACAATAGAATATGATAAACTAAACTAGATTAATTAAATTAAAAAATACAATTAAAACTATAATTTAAACCTTAAAAATAAATATCTTAAAATACTTCTAAATTATATATATCTAAAATAAAACTAGAAACTATAAATAAAAAATGTCCTGCAATTCGGGGCCGATGGGAACAGTACCTAGGATGCTGGCAACATTACCTCTTTGGATCGCCAAACTAATCCGTTGACAGAGGTAACTGCCAGCCCTCTGATCACCGGAGGCTTCAATCAACAGTGCTGATAGATCATGTACTATTTTTTTTGCCTCCGGTCCCCACGGACCCATAGTTTCTACCGCAAACGGAGCAAATATGTAATTAGGACCTATATTACAGTATTTTCTCCGCTTACGGCCTTCTGCATGGATCGCAGCAGACCCCGCACTTAGGGATGTACTGCATACATGTGAGGGAGCCAGGGTGTCTGAACAGGTTGCATCCCAGATAAGAGGCCGCCCCAGCTTCCAAGGACCGACAGTTAAGCAATCGGGTCTTTTGCCATCGCTACGACATATCCCAACTGGTTCCAATATATAGATGGGATACCAGCAGTGGCAAAGGACCTATGTATGATGCTATTCAATGCGGTATGGCGGGACATGCGACCTGCGCTGCGAATGCAGGAGAGTCCGTGCAGGCCACGTTCATCAACAGCATCACCGCATACGCACTGGTGTGGATGTACGATTTTGGTGCCTAAACGTAAGCAGACCGCTATAGTGAGAGACAACCTGTCCAGCAATGTACCGACGTTGGCTGATGGTAAAGCTTGAAGCCATTGCCCCGACTCTTTTTCAGAAACAGCAATGAGACGAGCCCGGTCTATAGAATCGATAGAGGTCGAAATAAGTGAAGCTTGAATATTTTTGCAGACGGGCTCATCCCATTGCTTTTGTGACTCTGGTACCGAGGGAAAAATCACGTTTGAGCATTTCGATGACCAGGCATTTCTAGCATCCGCCAAGTGCGGCAGCTCTACCGAACCAACAGAAGGGCTTATAATCATACGGTATAGCTGTAGTGCACTATGGGCGGATGACAGAAACGCCGGAAGAGCCACACTGGAAATGCTTCTGACTCCAAGACCACCGAAACGTACCGGAAGCGTTGCTTGCAGCCATACCCGGTTATCAAACGGACAATTTAAAATTTTAGTAAGTGTTTCTTTAATTAGATTATCAACAAGAGTACCTAAGTTCTGTGGTAAAGCACCAAAGGTTACTTGATCTGAGGACATACATAAATTTGGGTACAAATAGACAGTATCGAATAATAAATAAAGCCATATAGGGATTAATTTGGAAAAGGCGGTCTGATGAGTTCTGAAATTTTTTGATTAATTCATTAATAAAAGGAGGAATAGCGTTGTCAAGTACCGGTGCTCCTAACAAAATGAGAATATTTGGAGCCAAGCTCTTGAAATCGGAGAGAATTTTTTTCCTTCGGTCCATAGTCAATGTTTTAGCAATAAATAGTTCACACTTTGAAAAATTTAATTCTAAACCTATATTTCCAAAACTTGAAATCAAAGAACGAAAATCCTCCAGGACAGATACAGTCTCCCCCCCTATAGTGCCGTCATCCAGGTACCAAACATTAAATTTAGAATTTAGTTGTGAAATTATTGGATGGATTGCCAAAGAAAATATTGCAGGTCCTAAGGGATCGCCCTGCTGACAGCCAGCGGCTGAATGTATCGTGTTGTTCTTATATAATAAATTTGTGGGCTCGCTGTAGCATTGCCACAAATAACGATATAATATAGGAATTTCTTTTTTTACTTCTGTCAGCAGGGTACCCCTATCTAAGGAGTTAAAGGCATTTTTTACATCTACCTTCAGCAACACTTCACCGCCGTTGTGTACATAGGCTCGAGTTGCATGTACTGCAGCTTTGCAACCGCTTTTGGAACCAAACCCAAGTTGGATAGGCTGAAATTTAGATGTAAGACTTGGAAGAACTTTTTTAACACAAATTTTCGAAACAATACGTCGAATTGTACATCCAACTGCAATTGGTCTAACCCCTCCATCTTTTTTTTTCAAAGCACAAAGGTTAGCGCCGTATACAATGCCAGTTATATCACGAGGCACTTTTCCGCTAAGCATTAAATTACAGAGCTGTGTAATTTTTGAGAGAAGGAATTTGCTGGAGTCTCCATTAGAATAACTTAATAGGTTTTTAAAACGTTGAGGTGAGAGGCCCTCCAGCCGAACCATTTCTGAACGATAAAATTGCATCGTGCACTTCTTTTTCATTTGTCAAAGACGACAGATCACTAAGTTCAGGTGGCTGAAGTGTTGTTGCGGGTGATGGATGCTTTAACTTTAAATTAAATATTGTTTCTGAAGAGTCAGGGGCAATGGTATCATTTGAAAAAATTAATTGGCACGCACCTTTAATGTCTCCTTCGTTCATTTTCGACTCAATTCTATGAACATCAAAAGGGTTGTCCTGGCGTCTTTTCTTAATTTGTATTGAGTCAATGTGCTGTGGGGGTTGAGAACAATTATTTTTTATTTTTTGAGTAAGGGATAAAGTGTTGTCGTTTTCATTGTGGACATGTAGGACCCGATAAGCGAAAGTAAGCAACTGCACCCAGTTTTGTGATGAATTATTTTTAATGATATTGTCTATAGCATGGTATAAGGATGATGCCACCGAAATGCGAGCCCCTCTAGGAATTCTTTTTACTATTGGTACGTTGTTTTTTAATTTCGATATTGTTTTCCAAAATGAATTAATCTCCGCTGTATTAGATTACTCTACTAGGTCTTCCGATGATTGCTGATGAAAGTTAAGTTGTGAGAGTGATTCTAATGTAGTTGAATTTTTATGAACCTTACCAATATGTATTTTCAAGCCTCGATTGCTATGAAAAAATTTTGGCTGTGTGCAGAGCTCACATTTTACAATTTTTTCTCCAACGTCGGTAGCCTGGACAGCCTTGCCTGCAGTTGCGACATTAAATCACTACTACAAAAACAATTCACTACAAAAACTATACATTATAAAACTTATCCCAACTAATATTATAAATGCGAAAGTGTGTTTGTTTGTTTGTTTGTTTGTTTGTTACCTCTTCACGCTTAAACTACTGGACCGATTTCAAAAATTCTTTCACCTTTGGAAAGCTACATTCTCCCCGAGTAACATAGGCTACTTTTTATCCCGGAAAAATCGACAGATCCCACGGGATGCGCAATAAAGGCTTCGCTCAAAAACTACTGCACAGATTTTTATGCGGTTTTCATCAATAGATAGAGTGATTCTTGAGGAGTTTTGCGGCATTTTTTATCTCGGAAAAACGGATAGTCCCACGGGAAGCGCGATAAAATCTTCGCACCATAAACCGACTTCCGCGTATATGTAGCCGTGGGCAAAAGCTATGACCCTTAACCCTCTATACACCCAATCCCGAAATCCACGCGGCGAAGCCGCGGGCAGAAAGCTAGTAAAATATAATATCATAAAACTTTTATCTTCTGTTTATAAACATGTCAAACAATCCAAATTTGGCAGCAGCAGCAGACTGTTGAAAGAATTTTGGCCCTGCGATTGGTCGACGTCAAATTGTATGATGGGCAACTCTTCTGCTATTGGCCTTTGTCTTGACTTTGGTCATGGGTTCGTTGTTATGGTTACAGAAAATACAGAAATGTTATTGTCAAACAAAATTAATCCGAAAGCAACTATTAAAAGGGCTTCACACAATGCACAACACAGCCCCAGCTCTATACATGTGTGTAGGGTACTTCAGCTTGGTCAGGTATATTTTTTATATATATTCGTTGTAAAATATTGGTGAAAAATATGTATAAAACACAAAATAAGTAAGTAATTTTGTTAATGACACAAAATAAGCACAGAAAGAAACGCTCTTTTGCAATTTTTTTTTTTTATGATTTAGATTAGATTTATTAGATTTTAGATTATGTTCTTTTTTAGAAACCAAGAAACCTTACGTAATTATTCAATCTTATTGATTAAGACTAAAAACATTTCTTATTTGACTTGAATTTCTGACTGAGTGACATATTTGAATCACGGAGTTTAGTAGCGCAGTGGCATGAGTTAAATAACGATTTCGCTATTTATGTAACCTTGGTTATGATCAGTTGTATGATGTGTCATCAAAATGTGCAACAACTTGTGCCCCGGGGGGTAGATTAAATAGTTGGTAAATGCCCATGCTTCGTACTTAATAAAATTAATTTTTGATTGACTACAAAATTTGTCGAAAAATTATCTGTGTTGGCAAGGGCCTTTAATTTTATTACAGCATGAATGTGATTGGCCATCATCACTACCTTATAGTGTTGAACTTACTAAATTACTCGACGATTACAGTTTGGTGATCAAGAATACATTTACTTACTAAATAATCATTAAAAACTTGGCAAATTTGTATAGAAAAGATAATTTTTATTCTTTATTAAAATATTATCCAAACACATTAATCATTTTAATATGATTACAATTTACAAACTTATTATCCTGATTAAAAAACCATCAATCACTCAATTGAATTGCGGCAGTTCCCGTTTATCAATTGGTATAAGTGTGAATTATTGTGTAACTTATCAACGCTCATGCAATCAGTTTAATATACATATTTATTCAATGTACCAGTTTATATAAATCGATCATGATTTCATAATATGTCATCTACAGTAACTGATGAAGATTTTCCAGCGCTCAATGCTCAAGTTTTGAAATTGAGAGCTCATATAGGAATCTCCTTTGAAAATAAAGCATATAAAACACACATCAATTAATATGGCTATCTAGCAACTAGCTATGGATTTTATAATCATAAACTCTTGAAATTGAGGTAACGACTATTTGATCGTTGAGGTATCGAATATATATTACAATATTATTTATTCGATAGATATATACAAAGGGATATTAATATAAAAAATAATGCTTCCTCTGCAGATTTTTTCTAAATATTCGTTTCCGGAAACATAAAAGAAACCAATGAAGTATTCAAGCTTAAAAATATAATTTAAAGCTTATTTGTTAAATATTATTCACATAATCGTATTTAAATATTTAATCATTAGTAAATTTTGAACTCTTCAAATACCTACTACATTACCCATCCTTTGTCTAAGGCTCCCAAGGAAGTTAGAATTAAAAGTAGCTTCTATACAGCTAAATTGGAGGACGGCTATAGTAAACAGGTTATTGGCGTGAGTAAACTTAAAAAGATGAGTGGCCGAAGCGTTATCAAATCTTTGTAAAGATTTTTTCGGTTACTTTTTAGTCATAAATCTGAAAGTTTAATAAAATGTATTATAATAATATGTATGTATAATCTGATAATTTGATTATTTCAAACATCCTGTCAAAACAAATGTGTAATTACTCTCAAATGCCTATCAAGACCTTAAAATGTCCATAAAAATATGGAAACAATAATGTTGTATTTTTAAGTTTAATTAAACTTATAATTTTTATTTTTTGTTCGGTTTAGTTTACATTCCTGGACAAATTACACACTTAGATTTTTAACACTTTTATTCAAGGGTATTTTTAACTATAAGTAACTTTTATAGCTACTTACATCATAATATGTATAATAATCACAACTAGATTTTTTTTATTTGTTTAAAACTTTAGATACTATGTACGTCAAAAATACAAGTTTGGTGTGATTACTATAAATTTTCCTCTTCCCATTCAACTGTAATTTGTAGTTTAGAACTCGCTCAATATTTTTTTTATTTTTTCTATATGACTTAGATATATAAAAAAATACCAAAGAAAATTTTATTCACAAATCTACACAGCTCATTGGATCACAAATACTAAAATACCAGCCCAAAAGGTCGACGTACATAACAGCGTACAGAATTCAGCAAGTTATAGCTTGGTCTACAAAAGATACCTACAGATAGTCAGGGAGCAGGGAGCTGGACCAGTCGATAAGCCGATGCAAATTCAGACGTGAGCACCTAACTGCACCGCGCATGAGCATTCCTGTCGGCTCGTAAAAACCACCCCATCCCACCCACCGTCTGCCTTTGTTCCCGACCCAGGGGTTAACACTTAAGACCACTTAATGACTGTCTTTTTGCTCTTCGAAATTTCCTTGCGCATTGTAAGGGTTGAAGTTTAATCTGAGACCAAAGAATGTTTTGTCTGTCATTCTTTTTACGGCGATGATAGCTGAGCACGGTTTAATTGAATACTTGGGCCTCGGGGAAGGGTTACTGTTTGTATACAATACAGCTAGGTTGACGTTAGACCCCGGCAGTAAAAAACTTTGCGATATCATGTATCAGCTTTCCATTGAAAATATGGCGAGGGTGTTTGTACTGACCCCGCGACAAAGCCGGAAAAACAAAAAGGGAAATGATGCTTGTGTTGTTTTAAAATAAACTGAAATCCGCTGATCTTATGGTTGAATTTCGGGTATAGTTGGGATATTTTATTTCGTCACTTTATGTTATTTCCGGAACGTCTAATTTATTAGTAAATACGGTTTTCTACTAAATTGATAATTAAGGATGAAATTTATTAGTTACACAAATTAATATGATGTAATAAAAAACTTTTACAAACTTAACTTTTTTTTTTAGTTTTTTCAGTTAAATAACTCTACTCAACTTTAAGGTTTAATGTTTTTTTTAATTTATACATATATTTTACATAGTATACAACCAATTTTTGTAATATTTTCCTGCCTAAATCTTAGCTTATATACATAATTATATATAAATGTCTAAACTGGATAAGTAGATAATTTTAATATTGACAATATGTAATAATTATGGAATTAGTGATGACCTTCGTCTGCACTATTGAGTACATTAAACCCAACGGCTCACTAATATCGGAGGGAGAGTGTTTCAAAGAAAAATAGATTAGATTTAAGCAGTTTGAATGAACATATTTATAAAAGATTTTTTTTTAATATATTGTATGTCATTAGTTAATAAATAAAATAATTTGGCAAATAAAAATGTTACATATTTAATAACCGAGCTGCAATTAAAAAAAAAAAAACTGTTTAGTAATTTTATTTCTGTGATGCTAAAATTCGTGGGTCACTCTTAATGCGTCACCTTATGTAGTGTAAAATATCACACCCAAAATACAGGTAGAGCATATCGTCACTACAGTACGGTCCCCTTTGATTATTATTCCAGAGTCGTAGCATCAGGTAGAGGCCGGGCTCTATATGAGCTCTATATAAAGACGTGTGTATTCGCATAAATGGACGTATTTCGCAAAAAAGTTTAGCCAAGGACTTTTTAAGAGTGATTCGGAACGGATATTCCAATATTAAAAAAAATAAACTAGACTAGCCAAAAAGGCAATATAGAAACAAACTGAAAAAAAAAAATTACAAAACTAAATGTGTTAACTAACCAATAGTCAAACTTTGTGAACTAACATATTAATTTTCATTTACATTTAAATGTAGACTAACTTTACAATGATTTTGTCTCGTATCAGGAACAACAGTATACGACTGTTATTTTGAATCACTTCACAGGTACATATATATATATATATATACTAGCTGGCCCAACAGACGTTGTCCTGTCAAATGTCTCAAATGTCAAATGTCTCAAATGTCACGTTGTCTCACGTTGTCTCAAATGTTTTTAAATAAATAATTTAGCTGAAAAACAATATCTATATGACCGTATTGTGAATCTAAACCATTCTCAAGCCCCTGGAATACACACAAAAAATTTCATCAAAATTGGTCCAGTCGTTTAGGAGGAGTTCAGTCACATACACACGCACACAAGAAATATATATATTAAGATATATATATATATATATATATATATATATATATATATATATATATATATATATATATATATATATATATTATATTAGTTCCTCATAATTTTTATTAGTGTAAAGATAAAATTTACCTAAAAGATAAAATTACATTATTATTATAATTTTTATTAGTGTAAAGATAAAATTACCATAAAATATACCTAGATATATCTTATACGTACAAGTATAATAAAATGCTACTATTTACAAACAAACTATGACATTAGTGATTTCTTCTTGAAGCTGAAGAAATCACTATTTTAAATTCCTTTTTATACCCTGTTTTTTGCAGATTCCTTTTAAATTTAAGAAAGATTTTATTATACGTGATCAATCAATCTATAGATAGGTACAATAACTGCCATGTCAAGTTTTATTTGCACTACTAAAATTGTCCCCACAAATGTAAAAAGTAACAGATTTGATATTTACCGTACAATATTTTGATAACTTAATGATTTACATCAAAGATTCCTATTTCATTTAATTAAATTTCTTTGGGATATCGTTATCATGATAATTTCCTACTTGTTTTCATCACAGCAGTGCCACCATCTGGTAATTTCTGTTCCTAGCCCTTCCATAACTCTGGCCCTCTGCTAATACTAGTACTGTTTTTAAGTTTAATACTAGTAATTTCCCACCTTGTCTTGATTATTTTGCCCCTACTTATTGAAAATTAACCATCACATTCGGTGACTATTTATCACCTACACTTATAATTAGTTTGTAGCCTCTACTTCTGCCCTAATAATTTGTTTTTACCTAATTCAACGAAAGCTCTATTATAAGAGCTTTTGTTGAATTATCATATATTTGTAATAATCGCTCATCTAACTAATTAATCTAGATGATATATATGTATGATTGAAGGTTTATTTAAATGTTTGATCCTTATTGTTATGAAAATAAATAAACTTCGAATCCAATGTATGTCTTGAAAAAAAAAAGCTTGACCGTTATTGTATATTTTTCAGACCACAAATTTAATAAATATGTAATGTTCAATACATTACATATTTATTAAATTTGTGGTCTCGTTACTATATACATATCACTGTTCAGGAAAATTTACAAATATCCGAAGCTTATAAGCGGCATATAAAAGTGTACTGATCTCCCCTATATATCGAGCCAGCGTGGTTGAATAACATTTCAAATACTAATTCAGGATAGTATCAATCCATCCGACCCTCGAAGTAAAAAAAATAAAATTTTATATACCAAATATTTGAAGTTACGAAATATTTGAAGACACTTAGACCGAATTAACTCTGATTATACTGATACCGCCGCATAAAAATACCAAACTCGTTTTCCGAACCCTTTCGAAGCGCGTTACTCTATCTAATCTGTCGTAATCTTGACGTAAGCGCTCCGGCTGTCGTGAGCAGACTCCATCAAGAGCACGCTGTTGACTTATTGTACAGTTTGAGTTTACCGATTTGATGATTTAAGACAATGTCTACATTGTCAGTGCTATACTTCACATCCACATGTTCACTTGATGTAAACGACTCAACGTATATAACAATACTTGAAATCTACTTCCATTGATAGACGCTAGAATTTTATATCTGATTAAAATATAAATATCTGATTTTAAAAATTATAAGTAAGATTTAATGTAAGTGGAAAACATATCTTATAAATATGAAATTGTTTCGATAAGTCGGCAAGTTTTTACATTATTAAAAAAACTTTATCATCAAATACTAATTAGTTAGGCTTAGAGTTGAACTCAGTGGAATAGGTATATTTAAGCGTAATAAATCAATTTGAATCATTTACTTCAAGAATTACATTTTAAAACATTTATTTATTATTAAATCAATTTCTAAGTAAAGCATACATTTTTGAAGTATTATATAATCTGAATATTGCAACTAAAAACATTCTGATTCAAGGGAGAGTCCTGCCGATGAATCCATAAACATTTTCCTCGTTTTCTTTGTCTGCATTTATTTATTAAGAATCATCCCCCACCCAACAAACCAATTAAGTTTGGACAGCCAATTGTTGATCATTAGTCACTAATCCGACTCATATTCAATCAATACCCAAAACTTTACCCACACACCTCCGCCCGCCCTCCCCGCGTCGCGCGACATTTAATGACACCCGTGCAATGCTCCCTGCACGCCATTCTAACCCTTACTTCCACGGTACAAGGGCGACTCTCCCTCAGTCGAACCAACCGCGTTATATAGCACCGAGGATCTATAAAAGTTACGTCTGTAATCTAACATAAAACTCGGGCCGTTTAGATGCGAACGCGGCCACGGACGACACATCTCGACTCGCTCCGCACTTTTACCGAAATATTGTAGTGTTCTTTCAGTGAAATTTCGTGTTTTTGACTGTGTTTTTGCGTGGTTATGTTCGAGGCGTGTTGCCGCGTGCCACGCGGACGCGTGCGACGCCTACTCGCCGGTCGCCGCACAGTGAGTACGGTGCATTTGAATATATAAGCAAACTTCACGTGACTAACTGAGCTACAGGCATATAGCCATAACCTTTCCTTGATATTTTGTATTTGATTAGCCTTAATGATATATTTTTTTTTGTAGTAACGACCACGTTTATTGAGAGAGATTCTACTTGCAATTGCAAAGTTGCTCCTTTCTCATTTTTTTCACCAAGTAAAGTCATTTGTAATGTAAATATAACATTAAATGCAAAACAGCGATGGCTTTACCAGTGTAAAAGTGCAATAAAAGTTACTTTATCCATTAACTTGCCTCGCTAATTAGCGAAATACCTGCCTACAAGCACTTGCCATTACAGAGTTTGATAGGCAGTTTCGATTACAAGTTTGATAATTTCTTGCAATAATATAACAGTAAAAACCTGTTTTAGAGGTGATATGTAAAGCGTTTGCAAAATTTTTTCGTAATGGTGTGTTTTATATATAAAGCAAATATTATACAGATCTGATAATTTTTTTTCAGTATGTTTAGTATTTTGTTCCCATATTAGTTGTTCCCACTAGGTATGTATTTTCCATTTGAAAATATATATTGCATTACCATATATAAATATATTTGCTTTTAATATAAAAGTTGTTAAGTTATTTGTATGAAAAACAATTTGAGTTCACGCCTATATTGCAAAATTTCATTTTAATATAACTACTAGCGCCATCTATTAAACAAACTGCAAACTTCATGAAACTTAATGCAGCTGGCTAGTTACCTACCTCTAAATTCTCTCTCCTTTTCACGCACATGCGCAAAAAGTTTTCCTTGCCTTTTCCAACTGGTCGACAATTAAATGACGGCATAGCTGCACTGGCAAGATCGAAATCCAACTCTGTTCTATAACAGATAAGGTTGCAACTGCAATGCAAATGAACATTATTTAGTTTCTTTTAAATATGTTACCTTGCCGATGCGGAGTGTACCTTGAAATATAGTTGTCTCGTTCACACTAAAGACTTTATCTTTGTCCCGTGCGTGTTGCGTTATATGTAGATATCTCGTTCGCGTGGAGATAAGCAGATGTCTATTAGTTTTAACATGTTTGTACGAGAGACAACGGCGTGAGTATACCACCATTACGAAAAAGGCGGAGCGTGACTGTTTTGTATTGAAACGATTATGGTAGAATTTGTTCAAATGTTTTTGAGAAAAACATATTTTCAATAATATAACATGTTATAGGGGGTATTAAATATTGTCTGTACCTATTGCAAAAAAAAATGCAAAATATTTCTTTTTCCAATTTAATATACTCAATGAGTGAAACATTATTGCTTATCAGCATTAATTAAAAGGAAATAATCATCAGCCTAAATCAATAACATTTTTACGTTATATCTAAGTTGATAGTCGTATTTTAGCTTCCAGGTAGATAGTGAAATTATTACTTTCCACGCTTATAATCATAAAAGAAAGCAAATATATAAACAGATAATAGGTTCATTACTTATGAAATTCCCATTAAGAAGTTTTTGAAGAATTTTCCTTTTTCCGTTAATTATATATTTATTAACCAAGAAAGCATACAGAAGAAATAATACTCACATATGTCAATAAACATTAAGACAAATAATAAAAAACGTATTTTTTCAAATAATGTTAAAGTCGATAAAGTTGGTACGAAATTCGAACAAAAAATAAAAGCCGTTTTTGAAATTGATTTTATTTTTTTTATTTTACTTAAACAAATTGTGTGATTTAAAAGTAAGCAAAATACATATGATTAAAAATAATAATAGCCAGGTACACTGTTACTTCTACAATAATTCTCAGCTAATAAATGATGTCAAACACCCTAACGAATTTACTTACAACAAAATCTCTATCCAAATTAAGTTGACATAATGAATGTAATTTCGCAATCTTAGTTTATGTATTCTTAGTATTTCTTTATAATATAAGTTTTAAATCTAAAATGTATTTCGGTGTATGTTTTTTGACTGACCGAAACAAATATTTAGTATATCCAAGTTATTTTATAACCTATACTCCTCTTTATATGTACTTAATTAATTTTGAAGAGAATGAACTTTTTAGTAAACAAAACAAAAAATTCTTTAAAAAAAACGTTTTCTGTACCCAGTAGAACGGTTTAAAATAGTGACAAGTTGCATCTGCCAATGCTATATTTGTTTCTTGAATTATCAATTAGTAGGTTTTCCGCTCTGATACCTCTTGTGAACAAGTGCGAACTGATAAGCTGTATCGAATAAAACTCTTTTATGATCACATGTTTATAATTTATCAGAAGTATTTAAATGTTAATTAAAAATAAATATTTTAATGACATTGAGTATTTTCAAGCTGCATTGAGTATAACCCTGTTTTCGATGTTCACAACTATATTGACTTATTTGATTGTATATATTGTTAATTAATAATTAATCTAACATTAGGCTATTGAGTAATTTTGAGCTACATTTACTAAAAATTCTTTACATGATCCTATGTAATATAGTTAATGAAAAATGATCACACACTATTTTCGAGCTTGGTTACTTGGCTACTTGGTTTTATTTTTCAAGATGATTAGATTTATGTTACTATGGACATTCTTAATTTAAAATATTACAGCATTAAGACTTTGGGTATTTTTATGCTGCATTAAGTACAACTAATTTTTTTATATTTACATATGATCTGATTTATTTTCTTGTATATATTGTTAATGAAATTTATCTCAATATAAAGGTGTTTGTAATGTATGTAAACTTCGTTGTTATATTAGTAAGTACATAATGCCTACCATATCTCCATCCGCTAGATTAACTACAAAATATATTATTGCAATAGATAAAAGTTTCAATGGCGATTTTCCCGTATACTTTGTACAAAATTCGTAAAATTATATACCAAAAAAGATCATAACGAGGGGTTATGTTTGTAATAACAATTATGTTTATTTACAATCTATTAAACTACTTTTACCTTTCACAACAACAAAATTACGATAATACGATTATTTCCTTATTTTTTCTTCAGTTGCTAGTTTTTTTTTTATAACGAATAGTTTTATTTTTTTTATGACTCATTAAATTGAAATAAATGTAGTTCAACAACGATGTAATAATAACATGTCAACTCTCCAAGTTAAAATATCTAGATGATATGATTATATTGCTCATACTCACAGATCAATAATTAATATTTAATATATAACTATCTCATGATATTTATTTAAAATACCTATGTGAATGATTCATAAAAAGGTTATTTTACGTGGAGGTTAAACTGCGCTTCTATTCATTGTTTTCCAAGATTTTTTTTAAATAAAGTACATATTTTTTTTATTTATATTAAAAGTAGCAATGTTTTTGGAATACGTACTACTCTCGATTCTATGAAGCTTTGTCATTATCAACTAAAGACAGGATCGTTCTGATTGAGGGGTCCGGGAAGCTATTACCCAGTCCTGTGCCAATATGATGTATTTTTTTTTAATTTCCGTAATGTACCTGACGGAATTTGAAGAAAGACGTGATATACTTACATTTGTTCAAAGCTTATATAGTGAAGGGAAATAACTTAAGGCAACCTGTGTAGAAACTCTGAAAGTATATTTGAAGTCAGCCAACTGGACCACAGATCACCTCGTGGTCAGCGTATCTGACCTTTTTGATCACATCGAGCACAACCACGTATTCTAGACGCGACAATGGCTCCGATAAAATATTTTTGTCGCTAGTGGGTGAACGATGGGTACATAAAACCAGTTGTGCCCTTTAGTTACATTCTGATTGTGAAGTGGACAAGATTCTATGTCGTTTTCACTTACGGAATCGATATCGGCAGCAAAAGATATCCATATAAATACTACCAATCAATTTACTGTACTTGCCCATGTATTGTAATGTAATTTTCGTGTGTATCAACCAAGCTTAAGGACCAAACGCTCTAATCTAACTAGGTTAGGCGTGTGCCATTTAATGGGGTCGTAGGTATATGAACTACCGATGACGTGATCGAAATCAAAATAATTTTTATTCAACTCAGGCCTGCGCAGGAACTTATTGACGTCAAATTGAAAAAAAAAGTTATAAGTACGTGAAAACTCACGAGTAAAAAGTTGACTAAGTAAGAGATAGAGGTAAAAATATAAAGCAGAAGTTTCAATAAAAGTCTTAAATTAATTTGATTTGACATTTTCAGAATACCATCCTTTTCAGAGGGTATGACAAAACCTATTAAATATTTCAACTTTCTTGTAAATAATTAAGGCGAATTCATTTATTTTGAAATCAAATATATAAAGCTATGACTATTGACGGAACTCCAATATATAAAATCAAGTGGAGAAAGACTATAGTCAGAATCATGTAATTCAGGTGACGTAGAGAATAATTCTCCTTTTCAAACTTCAAATAGAGACTCTTTTTATAATATAAAATAAACTAATAATGGATTTAAAAATAAAATATACAATTAAAAACTAATGGCTAGGAAAAATTCACAAGCAAAAAAATTTACCAGATTTAAGTTGCATTCAGTTTTAACTGACTTCGTAATGATCTGAATTAGACAGAACGTTTTTATTTTGTTTTCTTTCCAATACCTCCGCGTAATATTGCGATTTCAAAATTATTTTATCATCATCAGTTGCCCAATTTTATGGGAGTTTGGAATAGATTGCCTTTGTTTTCAACCCATCTCTCTTATCTGCCACCTATCTTTGAAGCTAACAAGTTTTGTAACACTTTTTACATTCATACATTGCTTCTTAGATCTTCTTTTGTTCCTCCAGAAACTCCTCCAAACCTCCAGAAACTTTATTAATATGTACATATTATAATATATATTTCAATATCAGCTCACCTGATTCGCTTTAAAAACATAAATTAAATATATGTATATGTAAGAATATTTCTCACTAGTTGAGGTAGGCAAATATTACAAATTCTAATGTAAAGCTCTTTTAAACAAAACCTCATATCAGATATTTAATATTCAAAACTTATTGCAACAGGTCGACGTGTGCACCAAGCGTTCTAAAGACACAAGCCGAATTGTTATAGCCCAAGTATTTTGATATATGACGACAAAGAAGGAAGAAGATTGAATATTTTTAATAATTTGAATTTTATATATTAAAAAGAGAAAAAAAAAACATTATAATGATCATAGATAGAGTTTTACATATGACCATATACACTTAATTTTTGTGCTGACTATACGCGATACTGGTATAATAATTAATGAAGCATTTTATCAAAAGCTATAGATAGAGCTATAAAATAGAGCTCATTTGAAACATAATTTTCAGTTTGAGCTATTCGGGTCTTATATCGAAACATGTAACAAGTATTGGAAGAATAGGCCATATAATGAGGCGTCGGCAATAATACCCGGTTGAGTATCATACATGCCATAAAAATTTAATTAGGAATATTGACTTATAACGAATGTTCCGTTTACAAAGCAAATATTATAAGATACACTTTGTACTAAATAATTAATACAAAATATACCCTCCGAGAAGTTTTAACGGGAACACGAATTTTAACAGATGTAACCATTAAAGTGAGTCCAAGGTTCGTGCTGTTAACTGCACGTATGAACACAAGATTATGTAAAACACCTGTGTCATTACTGTCTTAAAGACAACAATATTTTCTTATGAATAGATTCAAATTAATTTTGAGTTGGATTAAACGTTAATGGGAAAAGAAAATGTATATTTAGCTCATAATTTTCTTGAAATAGTAGATAAAATAGTAATTTAAGCTACCGCAATCACACACCTATATGAACAATTACACTGGATAGATTTTCACTGAAAAAAAAAAAAGTGTAACATATTAAAAAAAATCGGTATCTCATTACAGTAATATAGTGATTACACGACTACACAACTATTGTTCCTAGTACACAAACTCTTTGTAAAACGCAACAAAGCAGTTGGTGTTTACAGTGTTCTACCAAGAGAAATCAATCAATGGAACTATTACAATCTTATCAGAATCAGGGATCACGCAAGTTAAAACAAATCCGTACACTTGGTGCGCTAGCTAATTTACTGTGGAGCAAGAGCTCAGAGTTAAGAAAGACTAGAATGAGTACTGTACGAGTGAGGTTGAAATAAGCTTTTTAGATAATACTATAAAGTACTTTTTTCCTAACATAGAACGAAAAATGTAAAGACCCTATACGATTCGAATATTCTTGAATATTTCTAGGTCTTGCAACTATATGACTCACAGTACTCTTTTAAATACAAATCTGCTCATATTTCAGGTTTTAATCCTATGCTTTAGCATTATTAAAGTAATTCAGTAGGTATAATAATTAAATACTAGTGCTACTTGCCCACAGTACTGCACTGTTAGGGTTAATCGTGCTGCACGGAGTTGATCTGTTTACACCCAAGCCTAATACAACTTTATGTTAATTTCATTGGGAATCGCGTATGTTCCCGGACAGCCCCTCCTTTGGCGATGGCTTGACCAACTCTTAGTCGAACCGGCCCCGGGACACATGGCGGTCGAATCGCGAGAGCGCACCCCGCCATGTGCCTCGTATGGGCCCAGAGAACTTAGGGGGGTTTTAGTGGGTAGGCTGGTCCTCTTGACCGGAGAGCCCAAGGTCGCATTTCCCCCCTCAAAAAAAGGGAATCGCGTATAGTATTATTGTATATCTAAATAGCTTTTATTTGCATAACGTATGTGTACAGTAGGAGTACTGTAAGTAATATTAGATATATTATAACTACGCACATGCTATACGCTATTTATTTTAATCTACCGGCTAGCTAACTGATGTATAGAATGCTGATGGATAGAATGTATATATACACCTTTCAAATTGATTAATATGTACTGTTCTTTGTTCCTATGTAAATGAAATATCAGTCATGAATGTATTTACAAATAAGAATTATCAACTTTACCTTGTACCTACTCACATTTATTGACATTGTAAATATGTATAAATGTATGATATACTTTTAAATTTCATTGAAAATTCGTATTGCACTAAATTTACACAATTTTGACTGAAACTTTGAAATTTAGACATTTTCCTTTAGCTTTACTTTTTAATCTTTATTAATTTCCTAATATTTTCAATATTTTTCAAATAAATAAATGGAAACACAGTAATGAAACACCCACAATAATAATAAAATGACGGTTATTAGGTATATCAAACAAGCTGTAAAACATATGAATCCACAAAACAGAAAGATCTCAAAGAAATCATTATGATGTTAAAATAAATCAACTTCCAGCTTTATATCAATGAAGGAATTAATGCTAAATCTCAATTAAAAACAAATATATCTCATTTGTTACTTAATGTTGATTTGATCCTTTCTGTGTAACTATGTCCAAATGTCAACATTATTACTTAATTTTGACTATTTATGACAACCAGATGTGGCGTCACACTGCTTTTTACACATTGAGCTCCTATTTTTTAATTTTATGTAATATTTTATTTACACATTTTTGTATTACATTTAGAATGATGTTTGAGGCTAGTATAAAGGAGACCAGGGTCTAGAGACAGCTCATTCTACCTCCAGCTCTCAATAAAGGTATTAATAAATAGCCTACAACTATCAACTATTTCAATTCTTGTCAACTTTAGAGTTGATACGTGTATTAATAGCAACTCTAAAAGCAACAACAACCGCGTATCTGCTGTACTGCTTCTACTGTATACCTGCTGCTGCTGTTGCTTTTGTTATCATCACGATTGCCTGCTGCTACCGCCACTAGCTGTTGCTACTGTTGTCACTACGGTTGTCTGCTGCTTCCGCTACTACTGATTTATCTGCAGTTTTCTGCATGCCCATTGCTACAACTGTTTACCTGCCAACCTGCTGCTGCCATGATAGGTACCAACTGCTTGTCAGTCAGTCTACTTGTCTTCCTGATAACATATAAACACATACTCAGAAACATATTCATAAGCCGATAATATTTAATTATCGGCTTATGAATTACTTTTAGTATTTAATGTCTCTACTCTATATTAATGGTGATATTAGTTATTGGCGGTATTTACTGCCAAATGAGTAGCAATATAAAGGTTTTCTGCTTAGGTATAGTCGAAGCTAACATTCTCTCTCGGTCCTTAGCGGAACAATATTGTCCTGTCAGACTTGTATCCATTCCAATAAGAAACGGTAACCAATTGGGAATTACTTATTTAGCTTGCTTCGAGGAGCATTTTGTGCGGTTGGTCCCCCGAGCCAAACGGGTGGCGGGCGCATTGCATCGCCTGCTGCCCAATCTCGGGGGACCGAGGGATGGAGTTCGTCGTCTGTACGAGGGCGTCGTGCGATCCGTGGCCATGTATGGGGCTCCCGTGTGGTCGCAAGACTGCGCGAGGTCCCCCGCTGCGGAGCCTGCAGCGGATAATGGCCATACGGATCGTACGAGGCTACCGTACAATCTCGTACGAGGCGGCGACGGTTCTGGGAGGCTCCCCCCCATTCGACATCCTGGCCGACATGTACGCGGCGACGTATGCGTCGCGGCGTGTCGGCCGGGGGGCGACGGGGGAGCGCCCTGGAACCCGCGCACGAAGTGCTTAAGCGGGAGTGGCACCGACGGATTTTGGCGGCCTGGCGTGCGCAGCTCGAATTAGCGGGCCGTCGGTGCCGTACTCCCGCACCTCGAAGCTTGGCTCCACGGGAAGGAGGAGGTCACCTACCGATTGGCTCAGATACTCACCGGGCACGGCTGCTTCGGTGAGTATCTGTGTCGAATAGGACGGGAGGGATCGACACATTGCCACCACTGCGCATCCGACCTAGACTCGGCCAGCACACGCTGGCGGAGTGCCCCGTGTGGGCCTCCGAGCACCGAGTCTTGGTCGCAGAGATCGGGCGAGATCTGTCTCCGCCGGCATTGCTTGTGGCAATGCTGGCGGACGAGGGAGGTTGGAGGGCTGTGGCCTCCTTCTGTGAAGCAGTGATGCTCCAGAAGGAGGCCGCCGAGCGGGTCGGGAGATGGCCGATCCCGCTCGAAGAAGGCGGCGCCGGGCTCGGTAGCACAGCTGCGGCGCCGCCGCGGGTCGCCGCCGGGCGCGAGGAAGTCGCGACTACTACGGCGACCCGGGATGGACCACGCCCCTTCCGTGGCCGGGGAGCGTCGTCGGTGGAGGAGACCGGGGGAGGTAGTGTAGCCTCCCCCGTGGAGGGCTCCCCTCTAGGCAGGGGAGCGGAGGCTGGGGTTCCGAAGTGGCTTGATGTTCCCGGGGGCTCCCTACATGCTTGAGGAAGGCCATCGCTGAGGTTTTTAGTGGGTAGGCCTCCCCCTTCTGGGGAGGAGAGCCCCACATAACCGCCGGCTCGCCACAGCCGGGGTATGCAATTTAATGCATTTTCCTCAGGGGAAAAAAAAAACTTATTTAGCTTAGCTTTAAAATTACTGAGAAAAGTTACCCACAATTGTGTATAGTCAAAGACCTACATATCATCTAGCTTTATTCAACATGGATTGAGAATTCCATTAATATTCACAAATTTAGAGAAACTAGAATTTGAAAAAGCTTATAATATTAAAGCTTGGTACCCAAATGTTTGTCTAGTATTAGTGTGGTTTTGTATTATTTTTCTTCTTTGTAATCTTTGATAAACATTAGTGAGATAACTATAAGGCTTAGAAACATGTGTCAATAAACGTTTACCATAATGTAAGAGAGGTAGTTACGTAAGAACTAGGATGCCATGATCCTGGACTGAGGAATAAGCGTAAACTCTTCAGCAGTCACTTCGTTATTAGTCGTTCAAAAATAGGAGTCATTTTAAAGATATCTCTAAAATAACTCCCAGTTCTTTTAATTTTGTTTTTGTTTTATAGAATTGTAGAGTTTCTGTTAATGTTGTATATGCATGTGTCGGCAAACATTAACACAAAGTCTACCAAATTAAACTAAACTAATTTTTAAATTTAAATTTATCTAGGTCTGTTATTCTAGA
Organism: Scirpophaga incertulas; assembly: GCA_036419045.1. NCBI lineage: Eukaryota > Metazoa > Arthropoda > Insecta > Lepidoptera > Crambidae > Scirpophaga > Scirpophaga incertulas. Next base: position 24,972,209 of record CM071630.1, on the reverse strand, counting down.
ATTGTATAATAAATTCAAATAAAATAGTATACTTGGAAGCCACAAGATTTGAAAAACTGATTAGTAAAAAAAGCACCTCCCGAGTTTACCTTTGGTGAAGGGGACAAACAGTCCTTAGTTTAAGTAACCATTAGCTTACTGGGTTATAAATGTAGTTCAAAAAACTATGATACACGATGATCTGAAAGCTCACCATCAGGTAGGATGACAAACATATCAATTAAACATAAAAATTTGGTATATATGTTAAATATCTATATTATTTACAAAGATAAACAAAAGCTGTGGAAATACGCGTATATCTATCAGCGCAATACAGATGAACTTAAGGTTTTATCTTATCGTTAAATTATTCCTTTTTTTGAGGGGAAATGCACCTTAAGCACCATGACACCGCGCTGGCTAGGCGCGGCCGTGTGTGGGGCTCTCCGGTCAGACGGACCGGCCTACCCACTAAAACCCCCCGGTGTCCTCTAGGCCCGTATCGTGAGCTCGTGGCGGGGTGCGCTTTCACGATTCTACCACCACGACGATCTTTAAATTATTCCTTAGTACCACATGTTAATCTATCGTTGTCTATCATGCTTTCTATCGTTTTAAGAGCATATCTTATCTTGCTAAAGGTATCATCTCATGGAATTGACATAACATTTTATTTAATTCTTAAATCTCAGCTTTACTTAAGTCGGAAAATATTATTACGTACTAGACCTCCTGATATCTCAGTGCATCATGATGTTATTGTATTTTCCAGGTGACATGAAAAGCAACGCGAATGTACTCTATCATGGAACACAAAGAAAAATCTTCGATGCTGGGTAAGTTACTTTTTATTAATCTAGTTTTTATCATCGATTTCAAATAGCATTTTATTGATTTTAAGTTAATATTTTTATTTGTCGTTGTCAGGTGAGTATGAAATATTAACTCTGAATGCCTATAGTTGATGTTGGGATAAATTAATTATATATGAGGCTAACATTGTATATCGCGGTATTATTTATAATTACTTTGATAAATTAAATAACATTCGTTATATATTAATTATGTCATATTAAGCATGGAAGAAGTATTTCTTCTATACATATATATGCTACATATACAGACAGATCACTTCTTAAGACATGCAGGATTACAGTTGTAGACAGCCTGTTAATAAAAAATTCTATATTAAAAAGTGATATAGTAGGTAAGATGTTTTTTCTTACATTACCTAAAGGTAATTGAGTAATATAATTATATGACTACCTATTCTATTAGTGTAAATCTGAAGATATTAGCGATATTTTCAACTAATCTGTAAAAAAAAATTATCCCACTCTCAAAAATGGTTAGTGTTCCACGTTTTTACTTCCATTCATTTCTACAATACGTGTCCATTGTAATTTCCGTAATTATATCTATTGTAATGCTAAAATGCCTCTGTTTATAGCATTAAAGTTTTGTGAAAGTCAAAACAGCTTAAGTTCCAACAGCCATTTAGCGAAAATGGTCCTTAAACCGTTTCATTAGATTTTATTACTTTGTGAAAGGCGTAGTCGTTTTGGGTAATGTAGCAAAAGAATAATAGCCATAGTTCCGATCGTTTCCGCAACGCTGATGGCAGCACTGTGCTAAGGTTTTTAAAAAAATATCGACAATCTCGGTTATGAATTAATGTGTCACAGATTTTCATTTGGCGGAATAATGTACATATCTTAACTCTAATAAAGAAATTTATTTAAGTATTTTTAATAACGACTTTGTGCCTTGTAAGCTTAATATACAGTTCTGTTTGACAGTGCCACCTAGCGTCGAATAGCAGAACTTTTAAGCTACGATACTACTACGTAGACAAAGTTACTAAATGCTTACAGTATATTTATACACTGCGCACACATTAAAAGCTAAGAGGATTATAAACTATTTCGTAGAGCCAGACGCATGGAATGTTTAATGTAAAAACAATTATTTTATCCAATCTACTGTATACGTGCATATTATTTTAATTAAATATTAAATAGAAATGAGACCTCTTTGGAAAGTCAAGTCTGATTGGTTATTACAAAACAAATATTATTTTGTAACTTTTGGACAGCCGTTAATATTGTTTTATAAAAAGATAAGAAAATGGTCTCATTTGTCCGAGAAATAATCGATAAGTACAAAACAATGTAACAAATAAAAATATGTTATGTTATTGCTGTCAATTTAATATTTTAAAGCTCTTAATATTTAAGAAAATAATATGATTTTCTTTAAATACAATATGTGCCAAACTGTAACTAGTCATCGATAAGATTGTGTATTAAGACCTATGATCTATTTTTTCAATTATTCACATCGATATTGTAATATATTCAGGTCATCAAATTAAAATATAAAAATTTATTATAATTTAGTAGAATTTACAACAAAACGTGTGCACACACAATAAAAAATATACCTATAAATTATTATGTTAAATAGATTCATTTTATATGGTACCCTCGGAAAATTGTATAATCCATATATGTGAATTATTGTGTTAGTCTGATAAATAGTTATAAATAAATTAATTAAAATCTGAGATATAAAAAAAAACACAAACATGTTATATTATAAACTACAATGTTTTTAACGTTATTTTACACAACACACACATATTTTTTAACACAATTTAAAAGTTTGACATACAAGTAATGACATTTAAGTTTAATTATTATGTATATGTAAGCTTTAAGAGTTACACAAAAATGTAAATATCCATATAAACTTTAGTGATAACACATATAATCTACAACTAAGTATACAACGATGAATTTTGGATAACTATATTAGGTAAATTATACAAAATATAGTATTATAATTTTTACTAACATAAATATTCTTGAAATTTGAATAGTTTCTAAACTCACTATGGTATAAAAAACCTAATACCAACGCAATAATTACAACACAAAGAAACAACTTTTTAGAGTTTGCATACAAATACGTACAATTTTTTTGGTGCAATTTTTTCGTGTTTTGCGCAATAGGCCGCAATGATCCCCGCATTGTTTGGAGACTGTGGTGATCAAAAAACTAGAGCAAAAAGGCGGAGTAAAAAATCAGAAAGGGTTCCTAAGCTAGGGTAATTTAATAGTCGATATTACGTACAAAGGCCGGGCGACATTGAGTTTTACTAATGTGCTAATAAAAATACCGAAACTGCGCTGGACAGAATGAACATTAGTTGGAGCATTTGGCTTACACAGACAAGTCACACGGTATCGTTTGGTTAATAATCGTGTTTTAGATAAGCGGTTTCAGTGTATTAATTAGTGATAATAGTGTAGTGATGTATGTTGTGAATGTCGATCATGGAAAATTTATACATTTACATGTAAGTAATGTTAATAACGACATGTGAAGCGTTTAGATATCAAGGTAAGAAACTAAATGTCGTTTTTTCTATAATATCATTTCGAATATTATTTTCTTTTGATATATTTGATAAGGCTAGGCACTATATTCTAATTAATTATCAGAGGTCAGCTTCAAATTAATGGCTCTGTATGCTCTACGGTCACCATAGAGACGGAGCTAAAATTATAAACCTTGCTTCGTTGTTGATTTTTTCCAGTGGGTACAAGATACGAGTACCACCGTAAACTTGTTGGCAATAATCATGGGCATAACTTCTTTGAAGTGAAAAAATTAAAAGTGATTCTTTTTCTCTTCTGATGTTTTTAAGTTGCAATTAAGATTTTAGTCAGTCAGAAAGACAAGCATTATTTAGATAATGACATCTGCCAGATCATTTAGAAATAAGAAATGTTTATTTATATTAAGCTATAGTTGAATTAATATTTAGCCTTAAATTGTATAAGAGTCAATTTAGTAATGAAATGTACTTGCCATTTACAATGTTATATTCATTCAAGGTTTAATTCTTTCAAGTTATATGATTTTATGTTTTGGTGGGCTGGCCTTGCTGAGAGCTTTTACTGGAAAGGGCTATAACTATAAACGTAGAAGCATTTTTTCTTTATTTCGATCCCTTGCTTTTAATAATGATTGAATATACCCATAGGTATCTAAAAATCTTTATGTATTATGTGGTGAGTAGAATAGCAAATGAATTGCGCACACCATTATAACACAATACACAAATAAAATAAATAAATAAAAGTACACAAATTAATATTAAACAATATTTTAATATAATGTCATGTCTTCGTCTCATTGTATTAAATATAGAACAATTCTAAATTTTAATTATTATACATTATTAATTAGGGCCGTGTTAATAGAAAATTATTTCAAATTTTGTAATTACAAAAATTTAATTTTAAGGTTTCTTATTAGGTACCCCTGACTTATGTTCATAGCATAGTTAAGAAAAGAACGGAAGTAAGTAAGTTAAATAACATAGATTTCATTACTAATATTAGAGAAAATTTAAAATCACATTATTAAACGGATTTCCGGTAGTAAATACTTGATATTTTATAATTATTTCAATTATAAAAATAGTTGTTATTGCTACATTATTACTATATTTATCAGGGTTAATAATTATATGGTGTTCTCAATGTCTAATTTATTTAATACACAGTCTAACTACAATTTGTTAGAAAACCAATAATAACATTACTAAATACTGTAATAAATTAGTATTGTACTCCTTATTAAAATATATAAAAATTTAAGTTTGTATGTTTATTTGTATTTTTTTTATTAATAACTATTTTAATAACATATATCAAAACCTAAAATTATTGTAATTTATTGTGATCAATAATCCCTTACAGGGTAAAGTGGTATCATCATACTGTATTCCTTTTCACTTGTTCAGTAGTTAATATATTCATTGATTCGATGATTCTACTGACTATCGATTTCAAGATCTTCAATTGATAGATTGATCGATTGAATTTAATACGGTTTCAAGAATCAAAACTATTTAATGCATCTTCAAAGCATTCAAAGTTTTATTACTGTAATGTTACGTTAGATTTCAGTTCTAATCAACATGATCATTAAACTCGTTTATAACAATAGGTTTTGACTATGTTGTATGTATGCTAATTTTAAGCCGAAAGCAACGGAAGACTAAATTAATGTTAAATAGTATTAGTATACATGACACGTGGAACTAGAATCATCTTCGAATAAATATTGGATAGGCTCCGTTGGTTATAACACCTCGTAGAAGGACTAAATTATAAATGTTTTTGGCATGTTCCTTGGTTGATTTTATATCGATGATTTTACAGATATAAATCACATATTTGTTTTGCTATTTTTTTAATAAATTAGTTCGTTATGTCTGTTTATACTAGCAACAGTTATTATATCTTGTAGATTCGATTCGTAAAATTGTATGGAATTCCTTTTGCATTATTTTTCTATAAAAGATGGAATAAAATATGTAAATATTTTTAATTTGAGAAAATAAGTCTTTGTCAGATCCTGCCTATTAGCGTGCGGACAAGCCTGTAAACAAAGTATTTGTGAGTGTAAGTACTTTTCAAACCTTTCTTACAGAAGAACTTAATATGTTGTAAAACCTAATACGTTCTCTTCGATAGTAAGTTTTGAATCTTCATCATGTAGTGTGTAAATAAATAAATAGAGAATAACAAATAATATATTTTTTTCAAATTGATTAATTTATTCCTTATTATTTTGTAATAAATAAAAATTCAAATTGTTTTATTATTACAAAACTCATTTTAAATTTAATGCAAGATGTGAAACTGTCGGATGTACATGTTAATATATTTTATTAATTTAAAAGATAATATATGAAATAATATAATAAAATTATTTCATTGTCACAAGGTCGCAATATTTTGTCCTGTATACATATAGTTACAAAAGTAAAATTGTATCAACATTACATTCACTTTGTTAAGAAATCGAGAAACTTATCTATCCAGCGATCATAAATCTCCGCCATAATTAACGATAAATATCTTCCATTACAGACTGAGATTAAAAACTTAAATGATTCTTGCCTTTTGCACAGCATCTTCGTACGCAACAATGTATTGAATTACTTTATAAATAGCTGCGTAAATTCAATATTTTTTATCCGGTTTATCTCACGAATACGATTAGCACAATAGACACTATTTACATAATAATATCCATTGCAAAGGCTATTCGTTGGTAGGACAGGCACTGAGGCTAGGGGCGGGAGTAGTAACACGCGATCTTGCGTGTTACAAAGTACTACGTCTGCAAATTTTCTTCCACCACGAACACATTGAAAGGAAAAAGCTCTAATTACATCCAGTTAAGTCTTATCACAATATCCTAATGACTAATTTTCACTGGCATCTGTGAGAGTTACTGTAAAAATATTGTTGGAAACACTCTAAGCCTGACTATAAGCTTAACGAAATGAAATCTCATAATGGACTCTGTAATTGTTTGTGTCACCCGTTCATTGGTTTTGATTTATACACGCATAGTGATAACACCCGCATGTCTAAACAGGTAATTTTCATGATAAATAGAATGAAATATTCTAGATATTTAGTTTATAGTTTCATGTAATTATTGTGAAAATGCTAATTGATAGTATCTCATTACATCTCATATATGTCACCATGAGGGGCTTGAGGCCCTCACATTACTAATAGGCCTAACCTTATACCACCACGCTAGCCCAGTGCGAATTGGTTGCCTTCACATATACCTACATTTCAGGTTTTTAGTACATCTATGCTGGTTGCTGCAGTGTACACAGCGTACGTACATCACAATGTTTTATTTCTCTTTAAGAGTGTCAGATAAATATTTATGAGAAAATCAGCGAATGATAGAACACATTAAAAAATGTTATATTCGAATTCCGGATTTCTTCTGATCTGAATGTTAGCGCACAGAACGCAGTGTTACTGACAATCCACCCTCTTCTTAATAGCATACCTAGTCATGAAATATATGTATTTTTTATATTCATCGATTATACATTGCACCTGACCTTTAATTAATTGATACTTTATGTAAGTATCGTAGTTCTTTCCGCCACTTTATTTATTAAGTGAATTTCGATGTTCATTTAGTTTCTTCCAGTTATAGTAAAACATTCAGAATTTTAGTTGGCATGCAAATTAGTTTGAGATTAAAGATACAAAATGCTTTGATAATTTTCATAGAACTTGTCTGGTATGAATAATTATTCTAATGTGACGAAATTAATATACAGGTCAAAATGAGCAATGGACAGGCAAATAATAAATTACTTATTGAACGAAGGCCATAAATTCCTCGTATGGTCGCTGGTACATAAATTAGGATATACTTGTGTAACAAGTCACTAGTGTTTCCCTTCCGATGTACAATCCAAATACAAAACTAGGTTCAACGAAAATATTAAGTGCTATTTACACACAGTAATGCGCGAATACACATAGTAGATTAGATTTGGGCCTTGAGACAGCTCTTACGTCGTTCATAATACGGTGGTTGTCGTAGTATAAATGTCAAGCTTGATGGGTTGCTGAGCGTCCAACGACTTTACATAAAAAAAATATTTTGTACTTTAATATTAGTAGAAAGTAAATTTTCCATTTCTTCATATTAAGTTTTAATAGTTAATGTAAAAAAGTTTTTTACATGTACAGACACTTATACTTTGTCAACAAATCGAATTAAGAAATACAATGTAAACTAACATTCATAGTACAACCAAAATATATTATATCAAAATAATTAAGTACGTAGGCGATAGTGACGTCAAAACAAAAAGAAAAAAAAGTTGTATGACAATAAGCAATTATTCATGTAATCTTTGATATACAAACACTCCAATTATTATTATGGTGCCACTGCAACAATAAAGTAAAACTCGTTCTTTAAAATATTTAATGTTTAACATGTTGAATAAATACTATTATTGTTAAACAAAATTAATTTAACATTGTTGATATTTATTATAATTTTTGTCAGTTTTAAGTATTCTGTATTATTTTTGTGATATTTTTAACGTTGATTCCTTAAATGTATACACTAATTAGTATCATATATGTAAGTCGTGATAAGAATGTATTTTCCAGTAAAAATACTATTTTAAGTTCTCTAAAAATGATCAACTTTTACTTTTCATTGGCCGCCTAGTAAATAAAGTCATTACTGAGGACAGGTTGAGCTCACAAACTAACTTTGGACGTCGAAAGAAGCTCATTAGAAGTTCCGGTGTCTCATTTCTTCAGCTCGGTGGCATAACACGCCATGAATGACATGTTTTAGCTGCCTCCTCCCACAATATTCCCAGTTTTATTACGAAAACAATGACCTTTGCGTGTGTTCGACTTCCTTGAAATATCGTGTCTGAACTGTATGTAGGAAGATAGTACTACAATTATGGAAGTTTTCTTTGAAACATCCCCATTAATACTAACAACTAAAATTTAAACATATACTTAAAATTTACAAACTTATTAAATCCATGAAATATTTAAAAGAATATGATACACGAAACATCGAATAAATAGAGAATATACCAAATTAAAAAAAAAGTATATGAATACTTTTGGCTTGCTTATCTTTCAATTATAGTAAGGATTATTTATGTATTTAGGATTAAATTGTAGAAAGAAAACGTCTGGAGTCTTTGTTGGTAATTTTATGACAGTTGTACGAGTATAGAATGACAAGCTTCAAAGATACCTCATATAAAAACACACAAAAAGTCCAATTATAAGAAGTTTCTTAACAGTATGTTATTTATATAATTTATCCAAGTAGATACATGTTATTAAGAACAACACTTAGAGATTGTTTACCACATATTGATAATATTTTTATTTCCTCTTCCTAAGTTATGTGTTGTTATTTTTAGATGATTCCTGAAACAATATTGCAAAAACGATCATAACAATTTAACGATATTTATTGATGATACTATAAACGTTGTTTATCTAGGAGTGACTTAAATATTACTAAAATTTAAAACAGTATAATTTTCACCAACTATTCATGGCCAACTGTAATTAAAATAGACTTGCAACAATATACACAAAGATGTCACTCAACACAATTCCACAAAACTGTCAGCACTTATGGCACGCTAAGACAAAAGGCATACTCAGAGCAAGAATTTAAATCGCTCAGGCCTACTCATGCAGCAAGGCTACATTAAGGTGACCTTTACATATTTTATCTGGAACCCGCTTGATTGTCGACCCGAGTCCCTTTTCCTCTACCTTCGCCATCCTAACTTGATCCTCAAAACCCTCTTAAGGCCTCGTAAATACACACAAAAACTCCGATACTGCTTTTATATAAGGGGTCCTTGAAATCCAGACGTCTGGTTAAGTACACGATTTGTAGGTAAGACTTTATCTTAAGAAATTCAACTCGAAAGTATGAAGTAGCACTTGAGTTTTAATGATTTATTTCGTTCACATGCATTTTTGGAAATACGTATTTTTGTGGCGGTTGAAATATGTCTGAGAAGGGCTAATAATTAATCTTATGCAATTTTGTTGGTTTACATGATATAAATAATATTTAAGTCGAGCTCTACCTAAATATATCATTAATTTAGGTTTCAATATAATTTATAATCGACTTATCGTATAAAACTTAGGTCCATATGAACGAATGAATTCAACGAGTTACATTTTAAGATTTTGTGAAACCTTAATTAAATTTAGTAATATTAATTAAATTTCATTTATTAAATTAATTTAATTTGCCTTTTTTATTTCATATCAATTAGTATACTTAAATTGGCACAAACAATATGTTTAACTTATCATAATATAATTAGTGTGTCAATTATAATGAATGCTACAATCACACATTTTAAAATAATGCTTTTATATAGTTATCAATTCAAATGTTATCAACTACTACGCTAGTGTAAATTTATATTCAATTTACATCAGGACTAAAGATATTTAAAATTATGTTGATTGAAATCACAAATTCCATAAATTTAATTATAATTTCTACATCGGATGTTTTATTCGCAATTAAAACTATAGAATTAAGCAACCAGGGGTTCTATTACCAAGGAGATTTGTATAGTTACTGTTATTTTAACAACATTATTTCTAGTTACTTATGTGTTAATTACTTGATGATTATTACGATTAGTGTTTTAGAATGTTAGCCTCCGTTTTGTTAATACAAACTATATTTTTACTTACTATAAATACGCTACATATGTTTTTCAGTTTTTCTGCGCTGTTATCGAGACGTATTTGGCGAATGTCTTCTTGTCAATATCAATTCAACATCCATAAAATTTATTTCCTATGTACACACATTTGGCAAGATCTGTCCTTTTCTGTGCCAATTGACAATATTTGTATGCGCAGAAACGTTCCTAGAAACGTTCGCAGAAACTAACGTTTGGCTCGTGAAATATTTCTACCGGATAGATATTTCATTCCGTTGACCCGGAAACAACATTCGATTTATTTTCGAAAAAAGTCTACATCACCGGTATAGTGTTTGTAAATTTTCCTTCTGACCTAGTTGAATTTGCAGGTCCGGTGTCAGGTGACCTGCCTCGCCTCTGTTGATTGGCCGCGGAAAGCTAAGTTTGGAGGTCGTCAGGGGTATTTTTGGGGGTCTAGTTAAACTGGGTAGGTGCGAGCGAGGTGGATCGATAGCAGCCTGGCAGGTCGCCCGGTCCCCACATTATTGTTATTGCAAGCCGTCAGTATCTATATGCTTCCGTCTTCGGATCGGGCCTATAATATTATGATACATGCGAGATGATACAACATGTCAAAGACGCCCGATTTATGCTTATTGGAGTTGGCTTATTAGTTGGCGTTATTTTATATGATCGGTATGAGATGTAAGGAGCTGGAATAATAATCTTCTTATATGAAGTAAAATGACGAGATATTAAGTTTGAGTAGAAAATAGTTGTTAGCAATTAAAGACTCTATGACGACCATGACATCATTCTATCTGATTAGGACTTTTACTGGAGTTGGCGACTTAGGTGCCTCTATCTTACTCGCAATGTTGACTAAATAAGTTTATGCCAACGCCCTTTTTTAAAGTGCTGGGTTTGAAAGCTACGAAAATATTTGTCTTTTGGCGCTTACGTCAGTCCTAAGACATCTCATTTAAAATGAACGAGACCAAAAAAAAAATTAAATACATAATGTAGGTATACAACAAAGTCTTGGTCAAGCTATCTTAGTGTCTTTATCACGCCACTCCAGTTTGATCAGACTTAATTAACGAAATGCAAAATAAATATCGCTCAGCATCGGCGTCGTTTGATTTGCATTTAATTTGAAGGCATAAAATCGTTACGTACCTAAGCAATGCCGCTACAATGTTGCAGTGAGTCTTCTATTAGATAGACTGTCGCCTGTCCGACTCGGACTATCTTATCATTAAAGTCGCAGACAAATCGGGTTTGAAACTAGCGACTGCTCGCAAATTTGAATTTGTAACATGTTAGACATATCCCAAGTAGTAGTTTACTTTAGAGTTATCTCAGTATTAAATCTAATACCTCTTAGTCTCGAGCGAATGAAACCTTCTTAGATATACCGAATGTTATATCCCAACTAATATTATAAATGCGAAAGTGTGTTTGTTTGTTTATTTTTTGTTTGTTTGTTTGTTACCTCTTCACGCTTAAACTACTGGAACCGATTCAAAAATTCTTTCACCTTTGGAAAGCTACATTCTCCCGAGTAACATAGGCTACTTTTTATCCGGAAAAATCGACAAGATCCCACGGATGATGCGCAATAAAGGCTTCGCTCAAAAGCTACTGCACAGATTTTTATGCGGTTTTCATCAATAGATAGAGTGATTCTTGAGGAGTTTTGCGGCATTTTTTATCTCGGAAAAACGGATAGTCCACGGGAAGCGCGATAAAATCTTCGCACCATAAACCGACTTCCGCGTATATGTAGCCGTGGGCAAAAGCTATGACCTTAACCCTCTATACACCCAATCCCGAAATCCACGCGGGCGAAGCGCGGGCAGAAAGCTAGTTGTGGTATATAATTTTAAACGAAATAGTACGTTGTTACAATATGTTATATAATAGAATACTTTACAATTTCTTTTACTAAAGAAAAACCTAGCATATTTGTTCCAGCAATTTAATCCAAATCCAGCTGGAATCTAATCTATGGCCGAGATAATGGAAAGAACAAAGTTATGTCGGATTCTCATGTAGAACCCACACTTGAAGAAGATTGGATGCTTTACACTGGAAATTGTAAACGAGTACATTTACCTGGGACAAGTAGTTCAATTATGTAGGTTTAAGTTACAGTCGATTGACGTCAGTCAACAAATCAATTTCGGAAAATTACGCGGTACATTCTTGGCACATCTAAATCAGTGCCTCTAGACTAGTCTTTGTTTCGCATGTGTTATCAGTAATGTTGTATAGAGCCGAAACTTTGGCACTCATGATAGTCTTTATAAGAAAGCTCAAATGTCACCCAAACGGCAATGAAGGCTATATAAAAGTTTATTTGCGTAATCATATCAAAAATGATGAAATGAAAGAATTGCGAATCTAACTGGCAGCGGTCAGGATACATTGTTGGCAGGACTGTACTCGTACAGCTGCTGGGGCGGTAAGGTCCTTGAGTGGTAGTCATATACCTGACATTGCAGCAATAGTAGCCCTCTCACTAAGAAGACGCTGGACATAGCCGCGTATCACGCAGTTACAAATGTGTATATAAATATAGATATAGACAAAATTGTGACCTATTTGTAGGATTTTCCATCAGAAAAAGATGAATAGGTTATCAACTAATAGAGAATAGAAATTAAACCATTTTTATATACTTATATTTATTACTTCTTAACTTTCGACTTGGCGAATTAAATTTCATGTTTTTTTTTTTATGTAAATGCTGATGCTTCTTGTGTAATTAAATTTCAATTGGTTTAGTTATGATAATATCACCTATTAGAAAACCATATACCATAAAGTTGCATTAGTATGTACGACAAGTAGAAGTATAACTCAATATCAGGCCGAGTAAGAATAAAAATTTTAATAATAAGAAACGAACTTCATAAAGTATCAATTCGAAAACAAATCAATATGCACTAAAAGGTAAAAAAAAATATTATGATAATATAATAAATTTTAACTACAATTATTGTTATTTTTGGAATAGGTGTCGATTGCTAGGTGTTAAAAAAACGCAATGTTTCATGGTAGGATCAAACCCCGAATCTCCTGATTACTAAACTCTACCGATATTATTTTACTTTAGTACTAAATTTAATGTTGTAATAATTGCTGAAAGTAGTCTTATTTGATGTTAAATAAGCCTTAGTTAGTCAATTAATTTGTTACGTTTGTATTTCACATACCAACAACAAATTAAACGTGACGTGAAGCAGATAATTAAGAAAAATCTCTCGTGAGAAAAGCGAATCTTTGTTGCAATTCGAAACAATGTGTTCGAGGCAAAATCTGAGTTTATATAAGTTATACAAAGAAACAAAGCGGATTACCTATACTACTTTGAAATCATTAAAGAATAAAGTTTCTACGAGTACCATTGTGACAAAGGAAAATGCAATTCATTCCATTGTCAAAATGGAAAATAGCATTAAAGTAGAAGTGAAAATCTTTATTAAGATCAAATCTTAACGTTTCTAATAGACATAAAATGAAACGAACGAAAATTTTCTGTATATGCTAAATTAAAAATCATGTTATTTCAAGTCTTTTAGAAAAACGTATCCACCAGCTGACATTCTGGGATTATGGTATTGGGAAATGTTGATTAGAATAAATTAACAAGAAACACAAATACACAAATATTTAGATAATATAATGACATGGTGTACAATATTAAAAATAAACAAAAATATTGTTTTTTTGTATATATCCACTAAAATATTTTAAATATTTTAAAACTCATACACTTTTTCATTCCGCGAATCAGATTTAAATACAGTGTATAGACATATCTGTGAACGCAGCATAATATCAAAAGAAATATGGCGGCGGACCGGTTGGTCTTGTAATTGTGAAATAATTCTGGATGAGAAGATTCGAAAATAGAACGTCGGGCAGCGCTCCGCCGCACGCTCGGCCAATCGATACACTATGTTGCAAAGCTGTATCGCCGAGCAAACATTTTATTTTAGTTCATTTCTGATTGTACCTATGATGCTTGTTTGGATATTTTATCGCTGATTGCCTACATCGTCGTATCGGTTATACCAAAAGATCACATATTATGTGTTTTCTGAGATAATATGTAGTAAGAATGATTGTTCAAAAGCTTGAACGACATTGTACTAATAATGAAATACTAACAAGCCGGTGTTGATTTTGACAACTTTAAGTAAAAGATTAGATTTTTAATATAATATAATTAAACTTCATACTGTAAATTTATTTATGGCACAATTAAATTACATTATGGAATCTTAGTTAATTATGTATTTATCTACCTATATTGACTTTCATACTTTAGCAACTAATATTTAATTTAAAAAATGTAGCCTACCACATAAATTTACATATACTTATGTAAATGTATGTAGTCATTTTAAAAACAAATGAAACTTTAATATACCTACATAGTATAGTACGCATACATGTTATGTACTTAAGAAAATATCAATTATTAATGTTATTATGTAATAAATAATTATAATTTTAGTTAATATATACCAATTATAATTGGTAAAGAAATAAATGTTATCTTTAATAAAATTAAATTTGACTTTCTTTTAATAGAGTAAACAATTTTTCAATGTTTTGTCACTTACAAAGTCTTGGACACTACAGTTTTGTGTCTAACCAGATGGTATAAGTATTTTTAATGTTTGTTGAATTTAGGTTCAAATTCGTCCAAGATGGCATTAACTTAACACGCATATGAAATATACTTTAATGAAAATGCGTAGCGTTATGACTGCTGGAAATGGTTGTTGATATAGCAATTGATGTATTTGCCAAATTTATAATAAATGCTGTTTCTTTTTTACACACATACTCCCTAATATAAATACTACACTCGGGTAGAACTTAATTATATAAAATATTACGAATCTTTTTGAGTTACACCGTCTTAGTAACATCTTATATGATATTTATTCATTTAAACCTTCATTCATATTGATATCGTTACTTCTTAAAAAATTTTAAAAATTCTTGCGGCGTTTGTACACAAGCAAAAAGTAAATAAATATATTTTCTTGTAACTCATTTATGCATTCCCGTTTCTAGCTCTAATACTGTAAGCGCTCGAATATCATCTACAAATTCGCTATAAACTTTCAATGGAAAAACAATAACTCGGAGACAATTGTCTACTGGGAGCGGTTTCAATTTGCGCACAGTAATAAATTGTTAGGTAGGTACAGCTGCCGCAACGATGAATCGTAATTTCATCGAGTCGTAATATTATCAAGTCGATGTCGATTGCAGTTCGATTAGCGCGTCGAGTTCATGCGACTACCTTAGCGGGGGGGTTGTAATCAATAAATTCATTAATCGAATGGAAATTCTCGATGTATACGATAACTACGAACTAACAGTTTAATTTGTTGCGTACTTTTAGGTGTATTTAATTAATAGTTCTCTCAATATAAGTGATCGTGGTTTTCTGAGCAGGTAAGGTGACCTTATTCCTTTGGAGGGGAAAATTTGTCATTCATGATTGTACAACTATATCAAAAGTCAGCCAGCTTATTAAGACGTCTACAAACAGTGTAATAAGATAAACTGTGTAAAAAGATAAAGAACCTAAATTAATTTTGGAATTTTACGTCATTTTTAAAATATTGGTAATTTGTTACTGACTTACATTGTGATTCAATCAAAAGTCCAGAAAGGTATATAAATATTTTTATACAGGTTCTTAAAAAGTAAGGTATGAAATACATAATCAATTCAGTCAAGAGGCGCTTACTCTAAAGCACGTGCTTGCTCAAGTAACTCCAAAACGATTAGAAATTTATGAGCGACAATTCTATATCATTATCATTATCTATAACATTTATCATTGATTACGTATTTCCTGTTAGCTAGTTGGTAGTGCAAGGTATGTCCACTTGGGCATTTAACTTGTCTTTAGATAGCGGGCTTATAATCAAAAGCCGGCTTAGCGCGCAGACACATCTATTTTTAGGCTTATAATGCCATTTTCTTTTTCAGTACTACGCAAGTAATTATATCTTGTAAAGTTTGTTCTCGTCGAAAAGCTAGGCATGTTCACCAAACAATTTTTCAATTTTCTGTTCTTAAAAATACAACACGTGCGTGAAACAATATGTATAGTTTACCGTTTAATAAAGTGTTGTGCGCATGAGCAACACTTGTAAGTAGGCGGTCGCAAGTCCACGTCTGAGCGCGCAATAACATCTGTTCCAGAGTTCGTTGGCTCTCATCCGCCTTCTTGATTGAATGAAAAATGTATCTGCCCACACACAGAGGGTTGTGATGCGTATCTTCAATGTCAATTTGTGAACGTGATATATCCGTTGGCTATAATTTACTAGTACTCGTATAAGCAATAAAATCAACATTAATTTAATTTAACATTGACATAAAATTTACCTGTTGATATTTTCGTTGCTTAACAAGTATAAACAAACATTCTTTCAAACTTAGATCTGCATTTCACATCTGCTAGCGTTTAATGGATAGATGGGAGAATTGTACGAATAGTTTTATTGATCAAAAACAAACATTAACCAATACATTATATCTAAATTCAAAATGAACAATACTAAATTATATATCTATTAAATGAATTAAACAAATTAACATCAAATCACTGTGGTCACATTTGTGTCCAAATAGACTTAAGTATTCCTAGGTTGTAGATATGACCAGTATGTATCTCCGTACCTCGTGATAATAAATTATCAATAAACGCCAATATATGAGGATTATTCAAGTCCATATTTACGCCTCTGTTAGCTCTCTTGCTAGTGATGGATCTCATGTGTGTATACACGTATAAACAATATATACATGTTGGTAAATGTTGCAAAATTACGGTCTGCTAGGCGATAAGCATATATCCGTCGGGAGTCTTGTGAGATTCGAGTAGGCTCTAACATTACTGGAAGACATGCACTGACCAGCACGTGCTGGATGACGTCGTTTACTGCAGTGTGATGCAATATGCAGCCTATGGTATGGCCTCAATCTAGTCCGTATTTGCCGAGGGAGTCTCCGAAAAGGTTATTGCTAAAATAAAACATTTCCTTTCCAACAGTGTTCCTACACTTGTTGATGCGACTCTGGTCGACAAGCAGCAGTTTCAAATAAATTGCCTTTGCCTCCTATTGTAATCTAATATTTCTCCTACTCACCAACTAGAGTTATAAAGAAAACACAAATAATACAAAATAACAAAGTTACTGATTTATTTATCAACTTCAGTATAAATATATATATTTAAGTTTTTTAACAATTAAACAGAGCCAATTAACAATAAGTGTACTCTTTTATTATGAACAACTTTATTACTTAAAATAACAAATTTTGATGATTAAACACAAGGGCAGGTTGGTTCTGGTGCTGTTTGATCAATCTCGGCAAGGATATTTAACAACAATGGTTGATCAGGGTATTGAAATAAAATATTTAATGGTAATTCTTAAATCTAAAAAAAAAACATGTATTCTTATGCTAGATTCCCATCCCCCGGTGGTTAGTACTGAATACCTTCCTTGAGACTGGGTCCAGACACTCTATTTTTATTCTTCTTTTAATATATTGTAGTTTTATTCTTCTTAAGTTTTATATAATTTTCTTCAATGTAATATTTTATAAATATATATATATATATTCTTCTTATATATTTTTCTAACATAAATTTGTAAGGCCGGGCTTTTCAGGTATAACTACCTCCCGGTACCTTTTTGGCCTTTTTATCGGGCTTTCAATATATATTTCAGTTTATTTTTTTTTCTTAAGTGCCGGTGGCAACTCAATTAAATTATGTTCCAACAGATATGGATAATTTCTTAAATAAAATACTCCTGAAATCAATCCTGAAGAATTTGTGATCCTGACACCACTTTCCGTAACTTTTATACGTTTTTATATCCCTAAATATGCGTGAGACTTTTTTCAATAGATCGATTCACAGCATTCAGATCTGTCCAAGTCGAATTCTCATTTACCACCACAGATTGTTTACCACCGATGAGGCAAAGACATTCACCCACGTGCATCCTAGACTAGAATGTATGCTGTCTGTCTTTAAATGAAACTAGGATGATGTGGAAACTATGTCGATCCGCTACAAATAAATCAATTCTTCCTAATTTTTTTTTCTTTTTAAGTTATAATGTATACGTTTAATTCTAAACGATATTTTTGTAACCGGCAGTGCAAATAATTTGTTGTTAATTAGTATCCGGTATATAATCTGTGGGCAGTTATACACACTGTTTTTAATCTATGAATTCCGGAGTGACGTTTCAGTATTATCGATAAGGAAACTATCTTTGTAGACGACGCTTGGCGAGATTTGGTTGCCTAATTTGCGCCATAGATAATGGTGTTAGGATCATGATAAGCGGTCCACTCTATAGAACTCTACAGAACTGTCAATGTCAAAGTAACAATTCGACGAGAGATGGGAATATCCAAGCAATATAAAGGAAAATGGCATGCGAAATACAAGAACAACCTTCCAACCAAGCCTTGGTATTGGAAACTATCAAGCCCAACCGTAAATTTATTGTATATATAAATAGATTAAGATTGGACATGAAATTTCCAGCACATTTAAAAAGATTGAATCTCATCACTAGATTTATGTACATATTGTAGTCAAGATTCAGGCACGCTTGAACATTTGTTTTGTTTGTTCCGCCTTCACATTGCAAGATTGTTCTTATAGATGGCTTACAAAGATTTTAAAGAAAATGAAATACCCCGCATTTGCCATCTATATTGAAACATGAAAAATGCTATGGAGCCTTGTACAAATACATTACGAACACTTTCTTGAATTGTAAATAGCTATATTTTGTGAAAACATGTAAAATAATGATGTGTTGGCTGCATGGAATTGTAATCCAAGGCGTTAAACTTTAATTAAAAAAAAAAAAACAATTCGACGTAAACATAACAATGCGAGATACAATTGTAAAAGTGATTTTAATCAATATGAATAAAAAAGTGTCTTTAATAGTACTTTAAAATCAGTGAAAAAAAAAAGTGTTACACTGTGACGAACTACTCGGAGTTTATTCCATTGCCAGTATAGTCATTATTAAATTATTAAAGTTGGGGATTCCTGATCTGCAATACCAGTGCATGCGTATCTTGAAAAAAAGAACCAACGTTGCTGTAGGTATATGATATAAAACGAACTTACAGTTTAGAGTTCATAATAAGTACTTTTCATCACGTAGCTATGTCGCAAAAAATGGCAAAGTAAGAGTATAACTAATGGATTAATAAATTCATTCCTTTACGAAGTAACTCCCTATATAATTATTTATTTATGAAAGGTTATGTTCATAACCCGTTACGTCCGCGCGATAATCAAACGGCCCGACTTGTGTGGCGGCACTCACGTTGTTATAATCCATATTGCACAGTGTATAAAGTCGTCCCTTAGAAACGCTGCCTGCTATTTCCGATAATTCAATCGGGCGGGGTCAATGCCCAGAGATCAGATAACCAGCCGTCCAATGTCGGCTGCACCCGAACCAGACGGGTTTGGCGTCACTCGCATTTTTGTCACAATATATTACTTACCTTTATAACGTCTTGGGACGCATAGAAATATTCTAATCACGCACTTTACGTTCCAGGTAGTCCCGCTACGATGAACGCCGACAAACTCCCTCGAAGGTTGGTCTCATTAGACGCTGTTTCTACACAAATATCTACATAAAACTCTATGCACGGATTAACAAATGTCTATCTCCCAGTCTTAATTAAGCTGGGAAAATAGGGAAAAATCCGAGATACAATTTCATTACGATGATCCCTGTGGCTTATTAAGCAGTCGGTGCTGTATAAAAAGTGACTTTATATAACAAGTTAATTCTGCTTCACACCTGTCACGGTCGTAATTTCATTCTTAGGATGACTCCACAATGAAGCCTGACCCGAGACTATTATCCCCTCCATCCATCTTGGCGGTGCCGTCAAAGGAATAAAATACATAAAAATTTTCATGTTATCGACGTTTGACAGGTTCATTTTCGAATTTATTGATCCGTTAATTCGAAACTCAATATATCTATTGCGTAGTGGGTGTAAATTGGAATCGCTTAATTTGATTAATATCTACATTGAAGTAGATTTGCGTAGGAGGGATCGTGATATTATCAAAACGTATTGGAAAATATTTTGACAGCTGGTCTTTTAATTAGTTGTCTTAATTAAAAGTTAGAAAGGTATTCATATTACCTATAAGTAAGACTTATTATCTCTAGCTAATGAGAATTAAAAATTATATTCCATCTAAAATTCTAAACTGGTTCTATATTACAAGGTTGGTTGGTTGCCGTTACGAAAGTATGATGGCTACCCGCTGCTAAGTAAAGCGAAGTGAATATTTGCTGGAATTTTATACGAAATGTTCCAATTCCATTTCGGTAAGAGACTAATAATACACTTTTTTCCTCTTTTTACTTCTTACTTCCACCCTTTACTGTTATATACGAAAATAGAAAGGCGTGGAATAGACAAAATACAGAATGGATAAAAGTGTTAAAACTATTCGAAATAAGCTATTTTGAGAATTCAGTAGAAATACTATTTACAGTATTTCTACTAAATTCATACATTAATAAAAACGCATATTCAAGACGATTTATCTAGGTTGCATTGTATTATAGTAACGCCTCTTTTAATTAAATGCTCAAGACTACAAAATAATTTTATTATAATCATTCTCAAATATATGTATATGTTATATAAAGGAACATTTGCTTCTTGTATCTGACTCTAGCATGAATTTAGATATGCAATTTCTATATTTGACAGTCTGGTACCAATTTATTGGTACAAAGTCTAGTACTAAGGTTGTTGTTTTGATTTCTACAAAGAAAGGATTATAATTTTAAGACGAATTTTGCTGACGTAAATATTATTTTTTGTATTGTTCTGTAGGTATATAGAGTATGGGCAACGTAAGTTGTCATGGAAAAATAACGGCAACGGCAAAAAATGTGTAGCCGTCTATATAGGATTCACACCGAATCAGCGCAGTTGACTCTTTTTATACAACTAAGTATTTTGATTTATTTGAAATCGATTTTCTTTCAACTAAATTGATTAAATCTATAGTAATTATCGATGTCAAAAGATTTTTTGAAATTACCGCCATGACTAAACTACATTTTACTTAAGTCAAAAATGTTACTGATATTTAGAAGTAAACAATATTTTTATTGAAATGATAATTTAATGCAAAAAGAATAAACTTACTACTTTTGAATAAATTGTTTGAGTCTGAAACAAAACTAAATAAGTATTTTCTTTCAGCTTATTTCCTAATTTAATTTTCTTCATAGGTTAGTAAAAGAAAATTACAACTGCTTGAAATTTTATATAATATGAGAATGAGATATTGACCGTAGTATAATAATTACTGAATACTTGTCCACGTGTGCAGAATATAATTAATATCTCTTTATATCTTTACTGACCTCGAGTTAATTGGAATCTGAGTTTAAATATGTTATACCTACCAAACTATTATACTTAGAGCCATTAAAATACTTACATACAAAAAGTGTGGTATGTAAATCATGCTTATTACCATAAGAAATAAATAAATTAAGAAATAAAATTATCTGATTATTTTGAGTGAAGTATATAAAGGCGCGGACATGACGTACTAAGTTACTACCTAAATACTTCTATTAAATATCATTATAAATATAAATATCTGTACCTTAATATAATATGTAATAGATATAACAAAAAATATAAAAGTAAAAATCATAAAAGCATCTCCAACGCAATCGCTGTTCGAGGTGAGAGCTGCAAGCGGCGCGGTCTGCGACAGGTCAATTATTTAGATTGGTGGCTGCGACTGTCCTCGCTACGTGATGTACTGTACGTACTCACATTTCGTATCCTGTATATAGACCTTTACAATTACGCCATAATAATTTTGACGCCTTGCGAGCTTGTGAATAAATTAATTCGTCTTCATTCCATGATGTTGTTCTTCTTGATAATATAAGTTATGACTGTTTTAATATGCTTGGCACTCGACCAGTAACATGATTTCTACGAGTTCGTTGAATTTCTGATATACTCGTATTCAAATATTAATTTTGCTATTTACTGAACAAATGTTAGAAGTCTTTGAATTGAAGTTGTAATGAATTCATTATATTTCCGCTACATGCCGTTGGTGGCGAACTTACAATATGTTTCGTCTTTCCCTGTCTTTTCGTAACAAATCGAGCTAGCTTAGATCGATTTCTTAAAATAAAATTTTTCAAACTATCTGGTATAACAAAGTCTTCGCTATTATCCTATCCATGTTACATACATTTGTTGAAACTGTGAAAATGTAGTATATAATTTAAAATAATATTATTTTTAAAAGCATATATTTAAGCTTTTATTTCTTTTTTGTTACCAAAGATAAAATTTTAAATAAGCAGTGTTTTCTTTTTGAAACAAAAGCAACCGCAAATACGACTTTCGACAACTTTTGCAATAGAACTAAGGACTTATCTTGTTTTATAGACACACCGACCGAGCTCTATCGACTTACTTTATTTTACAACTTGCAGTACAAACTTTTGAAATTCTTGCTAAAGTACAAAATCTCTTGATACACTCGCTTCTATGTAGATAAATTATATACCTTACTAGAACACTTTAAATTATTTCTGAGAGTTCGAAATATATTCTGTTCACGCGTCTATGTATTTCGAAAAAATCTACGCGTAGAAGGCGTTGAGTATAGACGAAGATAGTTCTAAGTATTAAACCGTTAGCGTTTTTCATATCCCTTGATATTACATAGATTAAATATATTTTCAGGTTAAGTACATTTTATTGGTACACTAACCTTATAGGCTTTAGTTTGTAGGGTAACCTACATACTCAAAGCTTTAGGTATGTGATGATATGCACTTGAATGCAAATTATTTAATCTATTCTATTAATTATAGATAACTCTAAATAAACCTAACAGAAACATATATACATTACTTATACTCTATATAGGTACTTGTTTGTAAGTAATACCAACTAAATATGAAGCAGTAAGTAGGTACATTAAAATTTAATGGAATTTATAAGAAGATTCAAATTATAATATACACTAATTAATAATAATGTTTTTGAATTTATAAGTATTCTTCTTTAATAATAATATGGTTATAGTATAGATTTTTCTTTTTATTTAAGGTAAACCTATAAAAATGAAGAAAAACACAAGTTGCTTTCAAAAAACTATTTTCTTGAATTAATTTGAGCTACTAAAACAGTAGTCAGGATTATTAAACAAACTGATTTAAGCTCCTAAATGTCAAAATGAATACAAATATTAAATATATGTAAATGAAAATTTAAAAATTGTACAAAATACTGATGAATTTATTATCACTAACGTCTGATTTTTATACAATTTACTAAAACTAGTTTTAAAATATTACAAATATATATTTTTTTGTATGTACAAATTTCCGAGAGGTTTTATTTCATTAAATTTAAAATACAGCTTATATCTACAGCTATTCTACATTTTCTATCTATTTCATTTTCTGATTAGCACCCCGACAGAATACCAATTACATTTACACCTTGATCATTACCACACAGTTGATTTCGTTCTATATTATTTAAAAAATGAAAATTCATTCACAAATTCAAAATCTTAAAGCGTGACAATTGCGTGAAATCAACATACAAAATGTCTATATTTATAAATTTAGCTTTGTTCTCATTCTTGATGATAAATTAGGTTTTAAATATCATTTTTGTATATTGGTTTTCTGGAAATTTCTGTTTGGTTTTCTGGAAATAGGAAGACACGTAAAACACAAAAAAGATGCCACAAAATAACAATCGGTGTTAACATGTTCTATAAATATGTATTTACTAACAAAGTCGTTATAATTTTTTTGTTTGGGCCAGCAACTTATAACTTAAACCATATTTTAACATCAAACCCAATAGTTGTGAGTCAGCTAGCGAACGCTCTCCGTATATCAATAGCTGTCGACGCCTGCCCACTGCTGCCTTATTCAATACATGTAGTACCCCACCTACCTGAAAGCTCAGTCAGTACTATAGATAACTAAAATGCTTATACGTGTACAATGTTGTTTGACGTATCTTCAAGCAGCGTTGCTTCACACACACAACAACGTAGTAAATCTACTCTTTCTTAAATACTTTATTAATAGTGGGTTTTATCTCAACACTATATTTATCAGGTGCCTTAAGTTAGATTGTCACTGGTACTGGTTGAGTTAAATTGTGTATTGGTACTGACTTGTGTATTGTTGAATACACATGAACCTTTTATATAAGAACAAGAATTCCTTTCCTTTAGCTTTCTTTTAAACACAAATGAAACATTTCATTCGGTCATAAATTTGTATTCATTTGTATTTTTATAAGTAGGTATCGATATCCACACTTAAATTTCTGTTATTTAGGTAGATCTATGATAACTATGACGTTACGCCTGCAGTATGTAAGGAAATAGTGCAGACGCTAGGTTAGTACATTCAGCTATAATAATAATATTAACCTGATAAATTAGATATACATGGGAGTCTTATTTCTAAAATCAATTTTGAATAATATTTTCGACGACTCGGTCATTTTCATATTTTTGTATTAGTTGCAAAATAAATGATTTTTTCTCACTCTGAAACTAAAGTTTCGACGAAATGACGTAAAATGTGTAACCGACAAATTGACGTGCATTATTTATGTGCTAATACTGGTCATCTGAGACCCAATGAGTATTGCTAACCAGAGTGAAGCAAAAAATTAATTTTAACAATTTTGCTTATAAAACTAAATAAATGAATAAAAAACCTATAGCTTATATTGACTAGTTGCTCAATGTAAATCAAGAAAGTGATTACTCAAACAGATTACAATTGGTGTACCTATCTCATCGTCATCTCTAAAAATTATTTTGCTACCTCAGCGATTCAGAATACTATTGACGAGACTTAACTTTACAACTGACAAATACGTATTATTTCTAAAAATATTAAATATTCATTGCATTAATAAAACCTATTAAGCCTAGAAAATAATTTTTCAGTCAATAGGTACTTTAAATTTAATACATACATTGTTTCCATTATCTGTACCCAACGCAAGTAAGATTATTAGATAAAAAAAATATTTTTTTATATGAAAAACAGTAGCTAAAATAATTTGTAATAACAAGTCTTTCAAAGTAAAACCTATTAATTGAACACGACTTTGAATGCTACGAATGACTAATCAGTAATATTTTTGACTAGACTCGCACAATGAGCACGATCGCGTGATTTCTGGATCAATTTCATTTGGCTTAGAAAACTGAATTTACATGTAAAGTGTATTTAAACTTGATTATGCAAAAGAACGCATCATATCATGGCCCCAATTTGCAGATACCACATAATGTCATCGTTATAATAAATGAGCCGTAAATAATCCCCGCCATACCTATATACTTGTAAATGCTAATGTTTTTCGGATGGCAGCAATTTCGACGAAGGAAAGCAATAATTTTTTTGTTTCAATTCGAGATTTTATTAAAGTCCAATGTTTATTGAATTTCATAAAATTCAACCAGATTATACGTAAATGCAGTGTGCTAAGCACAAGATCCTCGTATTCACTGATATAGGTCTGGAAACCAGCCAAATACAAATTTTGGGTATTTTGGGCTTCTTCTTGCTTTGCAGAGAAATGCCCTGAATAACATCTTATTTTACTTATACAGCATTATATAATTTTATGTTTGTTTGAAACTAAGATTTCTATTAATATATTTTTCTCAAAAACTTGGTTCACTTATGTACTTATTCTAGTTAATAAAAGGACAATTAAGTAATTAATAACACTTGAATATTATCTCCATAGTATTTTTGTGTTGTTGTTTATATATTCTGCTTTTTAGCTTCTAGCTTCGTGTCTGAATAACTTATTTACGTTTAGTCATTTTACTTAATCTAATTTTGACTATTTTTAATGTAAAATTCTAAAACGTATTCGTATATGAGTAAAAGTAGTACCCTTAAGACTCAATTTAAATACATTTGAATAAAACATAGGAAGCTTAGTAAAATCGACGAGGAAATTATTCAAATTTAGCCAGAGTTTAAGTATCGGCGAGGGTGAAAGAATGATTAAGATGCATTCATATTTTTAAAACTATCTCCCGCGCCATCTTAACATATAATCTTGATTTTTTATATAAGGTTCATACAATTAAAAACAGTACTTATCATATTTTTCTGAAAAAGTGCTAATATACATTTACTTATATATCTATTTATTTAGTTTGGAGTAAACTTGTAGGATATAAAAATTTCTAAAATTTGATTTGAATACAAAAAATTAGATCTGCTTGTTCGTGAGAATTGTAGCTGTAATCTTAAGTATTGCAACTATTCTGCAACGTCCAATTTAAGAACGTTTGTGGTATTCAAACAATAACGTAATATATTGCTAGATATTCAATTGATCTTTACAGAGATTCAGAAATGCTAGCGTTATAGCTTCGTTTTTAATTATAATTCATCGTAAAAAAAATCAGTTAATATGTAAGATATTTGCCCAAAGAATTTTAACATACATAGTAAAAGTATAGAACACTTTTGAGGTGAGTTTCATTTGCCCGTGTTAGAAGCAATTCATACAGCTCTAGCTACTTGTTAAATTTAAGGCCACCCGTCGGCTCAGACGAACACTGTTTATTTCACTTCTCAGTGCTGCTCTTTAGAACCACCTATTTTACGATACCGTTCTTGGCCTCAAGAATATCTGTCCGACCAACCTGCATGGCCGTAGTAAAATTCTAGTGCAGTGCATTTTTAAAAGGGAACGCCCCAGGAATTGTGCTTTTCATTATTTTAAATATTCAGTTCCACACTGAGTGTCCAGCGACTCACCATCGGTATACCTCCGGCTGTTTGTGAGTAATTTTATCTTACAGCATATTTGGTTAACCATACCATACCACTAAAATACCTGAGCGCATGCGATTGTATATCTATTATTGATTTGTAAAATTCATATTTATTTGATCATGCATCAACCCGATGCAACCTTGTATAGGCTTGTCATTTCTAATTTCTAAACTCAATGCTTTTTCAAATGTGTTCCTTTGATAACATAAGTACGTTGTATGGCATTAATTGTTTATTATTTATGTGTTTTGTTTCATACATAAAATACAATTAAATACCGTTCTCCCTCAAAAAGATGCAAGTGTAAGTAAAATTTACAACAGCTCCGTGCGCCAAACATTATCATTAAAATTAATCGTCCACACCCAAATTAAAGTTATGTCCTACGAAAATATTCATATACCGTTGGGGCACCCTATAGACTCATTAGTCACATCGCTGCTTTTACAAAACTCGTTACTGAGATAATTTTGGTCCTTCGTCCAGTATAACGCGCGCCTAAAACGCTGCCTCCACATAACCATACACAGTCTTGCATTAAACTCTCCCAGAGGCTGTACTATATTCGCGCAATTATTCCCCAAAGGGAACCCTTCGCCGTAGCCTACAATTACCTTCCATTCCTCAGAGGCGCTCTACACACAAAAGTAAAATGAAATTGAGCCGGAAAATAAAATATCGTTCCAATTACCGCATCCATCTGTATAATGTTTGATAAGGCTACGTTTACACGAAACATAACTGGGGCAATTAAAATAATTTATTTATTATTTCAGATCTCTTTTTTATAATATCTCTTCTTCTTTCTTTTATAATTAGTTTTATAATTAATATGTATTTGTATAATATTATATACTTAGGTATCATCAATTAATTTTATGGGAAAAACTTGGTACTAAATACTCATAATAAAACCTTTTCCGTGTATTTTTTAAGAAGCACGACTTACCTTTTTTCTACTTTTTTTTAATAAATTCTTATTTTAAATATAAATATAATTAATATTAGTATATTTATCATACTAAATCGAATAAAATAATATTTAAGACACGCAAATATCCTTAGAATGCTGTTGCGTTAGAAAAGATCTGGGTCTTCTGAATTTTATATTTTACTAACTGGTATATCAAGAAGAGGAAAATAAGTTTCAACGTAGAATTGTCATTGCGAATTTAATCAACATTATTATAGCTTTGGATAAAAGATGATGTGATATCCTGCGATATTTTCTTATAACAGGTAACATTAACCTAATGTGTAACAGAGAAATCTAGGCTATTTAAAGTCAAGGTCTAGTTAAGATAAGATTATCAAATCTGGCCACATGGCTTGCTAAAAGCTTATTGAGTAAAAAAACTATAATCCAGCAAGTAAATGGTACAGAATCGTATGTGTCAATCAGGGTATTGCAAACATACCAGTTGAAAAATAAGTAATTCCAACCAAAATAAAAAAAAATTGTCAGTAACCGCTAGTCCGGTGTTGAAACTAATCAACTTATGAAATCTAAACAGGGGGAACATACGAGTAAAATAATAATTTAAGATCATCAAAGATTAATCGCATTCCTTTATTGATTATCTGAAAGTTTTTATTTTGTTTAAATAAAAGTTATTATAAGTATTAGAACAACTTTATTTATTTATTTAAGAATAGAAAATAAATAAGGTGATTCTGAGCCATTTATCTATTTATCTTCTTTATTAAGACCAAGCTTCCGAATATAAACGTATGTTTAGTTAGTGCAATCTACATTAAACCAGAGTATTTCTCGACTTTCAAGAGAGCTTACTTTCGTACGTCATGAGTTTTTCTTCATAAGCTTAAACAAACGTTAAATTTATTTCGGCCCCGGAGCGTAGAATTAAGAGCAGCTTAATCCTTTCGGAGCGAACTTAGGCTAATATCATAAAGATGGAACAAGTTAACTTGTATAGAATAAAGTCAAATATTATCTTTCAGCGGGATTAACGAGATATTAAACTCACGTAGGCACCAACGCACCTATAGAAAATTTAGAAATTTACTAAGGCAGATATAATACTATGAATAATTTTAAATGAAATTTATGCCAGTTGGGATAACATTTATGAATTACTACATAATATCCAAGACAAATAAATTCTAAATATCAACACAAAAGTGGAAATAGCGTCGTAACTGAAATAATCAAAGCATCATATTATGTTGACGACGCGAAATTCGTATTCTACTCGTGTCGAAAATTTTTCTTACAAATTAATTTTATTCATTAATTTATTATATTCGTAAATTGTAAAAATTACAGATTGATTATTTTTATCACACAATTAGAGATATATAAACAGAAGGTTACATTAATTAGCGTTTTGTTATTATAAAATACTTGTAAATTAGTTTTGTTGTAAGTCAAAGTAATTAATACTACGCATTTAATATTACTACGCATTTAATATTATTAACATTTATATTGGAACATAATCACAATTGCACTAAAACACAGACGAGTTCAATGACTTTGCTTTGAAAACTGACTAATATCATCTAAGCCTTCACAAATTGGTCGTGCAAAAAAGAACGAAGCGTGCAAGTCAGCTGCGACGCGGCGGCCATTTTGAGATCGGGCTGGGGGGCGGCGCGATCCCATCGACTTGTCAATTATTCGTGAGGCGGGGTGCAGGCTGACATAGTTTTTGTGACCGATTGTACTCGCATCGCTCAGGACTATAGTAACAGGCAATTAACTTCGTTTTTTAAAATTAGACTCGGGGTACTGTGAATAAATAGTTTTACGTTCTTGCGGGCAAATCTGCGTGAAATATTATCTTTTTGTTCTCGTAAGAAAAACCAACTTGTGTCAAGTTTTTATTATCGAAAAATTTAAGAATGAGTTAAAGAGCAAAGAAAGTCTATAATTGTAGGAAACTTCTACGTTTGTAACTTCTGTAAAACAGAAGATGTTTCAGTTACAAACCAGATTATTCTGGCAGCTATAATGTTGCGCGTACGGTTTATTCAGACACTTGGTGTAAATTCTCCACGTCCGAGCGCTCACTGCGGTAGGTAAAGAATATTCGAAAGCCCATTAACCGCGCTGAATTAAACTTTATCAATTAATGATAGTATAATTACTGGCGTTCGTAAGCAACTCGCGCAAATGTTACCCAGTCGTGTTCGGAACCACGCAGACTGTTACAATGTAAGACACAACTTATAACAAACTCACGCGGTATGAAATCTACGTTTGCGAACTGCTCAACGTACAGACGTACTTCTGAGTATACGAATGCAAACTTTATTGCTACTGTGGGAGAGTCGATATGGCGATATATGACGTGATTCTTGATACTTTTGACTCCGAAATATAGTAGATTAAGTCGCAACATTGTTCCATCGAGATTAGTCGAGCTATAAGCACACCGTCCTTTTCCAACACAAATAAAGATATTGAATTTTGATAAGACTCTCTCTGTCTTCTGAATGTCTTTGATATGCTCCGGTATAAAATAAGCTACTTGTTCGAAATTGATGTTCAATTAGGAGGAATTACTTATGATAATGCGTCTCGATCATCGGCAAAGACAATATAGGTTTATTTGTCTGCTGAGTGTATTTTTTTTTGAAGAACGTAAAGGTCGGTTCGATAAACGTATTCATAAGTTTACAGAAAATTTTAATTATTTCGCGTCATGTATATTTGTCACGAGATGAAGTACTTACGTTCATTATTATTTAAATAATTTTCTCCTACATAGTCTTGGTTGTGTAGAACGGGAGGTCCAGCGGTATTATTTTGTAACGTCTCGAATGATACTGTGGTCGATTTGCATAAAAATATGTAAAAATTCATTAAATGTAACTATTTGTATATATGCTAAGTAAATAAAATATAATCAAGATTGCTTCGGTTGAAATGTTACAAAATAGGTATATTGAATTCTAATAAAGATTCGTAGATGTTGTTATGGTTTTGGAAGTGGCATACTAATCGGTACATCCGGTGGCGTTACTCCCATGTAATAAGTTTCTTGTTTTTCAATTCGGCACTCTTATGGCGAAGGAAATTATTATAATTGAGCTTGCATACAACTGAAGAAATTCAAAGATGTATTTTGAGATAGTCAATCAATACCTCTTGCCTCACGTCGGCATGGTCGTACATGAGCCGAGATAATTCTAAAAAAATATACTATCACAAATCATATTGCTGACGATTACTGATTTAGTATCGCCCCTTTTAGTTGAATTCTTCATCGGGGCAATTTTTTTTCTACTTAGTTTGTGGTAACGTTTCTAATTATAACTACTATTATACTTTAATTTGTCAAAACCTAGGTTTTCATCAAATTTTAATAGCAATTTTGTCTTACAATAATTAGAATTTTGTTGAGGTTTTGTCAATGTTAAATCTCATAACTTCCCAGCTGAAAACAGATGTAATTTGCATAGTTAGTGGTATTTGCCTTTGTCTGGAAAATTACTCAAAATTTTAAGTACAGTTAATGGCTCACCCACATTATAACTCCTTTTTTGGACTGCTGATATTTATTATAGGTACCTTTTAACATATTAATTTGTTATTGAAGTGTTAAAAATTAATGTATAAATTTGGAAAACATCAAAATAATTTAAAGTAACACCTCTGCATTTTAGATATTTATGAATTGCTAGAATATAAATATATATATATATAATATATATATATATATATATATATATATACTGAAATATCCTAATTTGATTCTAACATGTATTTTACTAAATATAACAATGGAAGATAAAAGAATTATAATTCGAACAATATTTGTAACTCAAAAACCTCTTAAAAATCTTTGCATGAAATTATTAATTTTTGGGCTAACAATTCCCTGAACATCATGGGAAATTTTTGGATACGGGCAACACAGTACAGTTCTTATGTAAACGTTTGCTAAGTGAACATCTAACATTATGAACATATAAATTTATTTCATTTTGATTTACATAAAAAGACAATTTTATAATATATGTATGAGTTAAATGGTAGTTGTGTAGCTGTGTTTTAATTATTTTTATCACAAAGGGTGTAGGGTAAGTTTGTTGGATGGAATCTGGTAATATTAGAATTTCACGGCAATGTTGAAATCTCAACCGGGACTCGGTGTCGGTTTCCCGGCCATTGTTAATGTGGCGAAACGAATTCACAGTCACACGTGCAAGGTTCAGTAGAGCAGCCCCTTGATGCTTGATTGTACGATTATCGATATTCGATATTATTTGAATCTGTTGGACTTTAATTAATATTAGTACAGATTATATATTTATTTTGAAATAATTTCGTAATTTTTGCCTTCATAGTATTCTTTCTAAGTATCTTAAATTAGTGATAAAATTAATAGAATTGACCTTTACGAATATTTTCTTGTTTCCCTTACGTTCGTGCCATGCAATTATAATATAAATTACTTTGAATGGTGCATGCTTTAATTAGCGAGTTATTTATACTTATTTTAAATTACCTATATGAAAAAGATTTTAGCTCGATAGTAATATAACAGTATTTTATGCAACTTCTGTGTAAAAAGGGCCAAAAATATTAATTAGTTTGTGGTGTTTTTTTTTAAGGTTGAATCAAGACTATATAACAATATGCTGGGGCTGAATAATATTTGACAAATGTGTCCATATTGGTAAAAACTGGTATAAAACAGCTGTCCGTTATAAGTCCTAAGTCAATATGAAATATGTTTTAAGTTATTTTTCGTTAGATATATTCCATTAAAAACGATTTTTCCCATCACTAAATTTTACCAAAACATCATTTTTCTATAAAGAAACAGTCCCAAATGGCGGAAATTGTCCATTAATTGTGGAACGAAAATTAGTAACGTTAATGAATGCTGGCAAGATCACTCGTGGGAGGTATTGACCCGAAAATAACTCCTTTAACTGTGTTATTTTCGAAGCGGAGCGAATATGCATGGGAACTAATGCCTTAATTTACGAACATGATTTTAATAGCTTAATAATATTGTAATATTATTGTCGATTCTATTAAAATTGCTATTCTTTAAAAAATATTGTTAAAATTTCCGTTACAGACCCTTAGCAATTACATACGTTACTTGTTTAAATCCTTATTATGCAATGTATAGTAAAATCATGAAGCGATCAATACGTCAAAGGTAGTTTTAATAGAATTCCATATTTAATAACTAATTTCCAAAAAAAAATACAAAATATTCTCAAAAAAAAAATGAAGTCTAGGCTAGTAATCAGACAATACATCGGAGGATTTATTATATTAAGTATTTTTTGAATAACTTAAGACTAATATTAATATTTTTCACTAAAATCTTCAACCAATTCCAGCATTACCTATTCCAACTACTGTTCAAATTATATAATATTTTACTAGTTTTGAGCCTCTAAAAATTAATAAAATTAACAGGTGATTTATTAAACACTGCAAAACAGCAATTTTATGAACTCTAGAAGTATTTTACGACTTATGATGGAAAAACATGCGTTACCATCGCCCTCCAGCGTTCCCAAGTATTAAGATACTCAGATATTATTTCGAGAGCTATAAAAAAACACTTGTCCCAAAATCTAACCGCTGGATCTACGAAACTCTTGTAGACGGTCGACGATAATCCACCTCCGGTAATTCTTTTTTGCGTAAAAAAACTTTTCCTTTTGAATAACCCCCTATTTTTCCTGCAACCGGCCCTTTATTCATAAGTCGCTGACGTACTTGAAGAGCCCTAAATGAATGGTTGTTCGTTGTTTTACGCGCCTATTCACATTGCCCGGGAACTTCAGAGATTTACTTCGGGAAAATTGTCGACCGCTGATGTCATATTTTGCTATTCTTCAGAAACTGAACTGAAACATATATATTTTTTGTTATAATGTTATTATTTTTGCACACATTATATGTTTGTCAGACTCTTTAAATATATTTATGGAAATACACCAAATTATAAATACATCAAATGAAATACACACATATGAAAAATAGTTGTTTTGTAACTTTACTTATCATTTATTTATGTATTTTATAAATTAAATGACTATTCATTTAATTTATAAAATACATAAATGTATATTGTATCTGAACATAAATAAGTAAGCTTTGAGTCCAGTTTTCAATTATAATTAAGCAGTTTTCGTATTCAATACATAAAATCCATGCACATTGTAATATTATAATGATGAGTCCAGAGATGGACTTGGAATTTTCATTAATACAATATAATTTTGGTTCTATTTTCTAATATGTAGTTATTGAAATGAAATATTTGTGTTGACGTTGTGACAATGCAATGTTACACAATATTTAAGTAACAATCCTATCTCATTGTTAAAATT
Organism: Scirpophaga incertulas; assembly: GCA_036419045.1. NCBI lineage: Eukaryota > Metazoa > Arthropoda > Insecta > Lepidoptera > Crambidae > Scirpophaga > Scirpophaga incertulas. The sequence goes on along the minus strand of CM071630.1, from coordinate 24,937,841 downwards.
TTGACATGTGTTCACGCCATTTGTCTTAGTGTTAGATATTAAAAAATGAAAAATTAATGAATGGTAATCATTATTATCATCATCATTATTATAAAATAAAACATTAATTAATAATCTGTAATTTTATAATAAAACACAAATAAACATAGCACAACCTACCAAATAGTAATTATTTGACTACTTGTTTGTCGCCAACACCACTTGTAATTCCAAATCCTTAGTTCAGCTCTGGGAGGCGGTGACTTTAAAGAGGTCTTGTGACGGGCTGTTGATTGGACCACTCCAACTGTTGGTTAATAAGATGAAATATTATCTTTAATATGTGCCAGTTTATTTTTGTTTTACTTATATTTGAATCTTCGACTGGTCGAGCTTGAATTGCGGCTTCACCTTTGATTAAAACGACTTAATCGAACTTATATGGAAGCCTTTACATATGTGAATTAACTGATCAATTTTTCATAATTTTTTTATACTATTTGCTCAGCTCAGTTGACAAGTAGATTTACTGTATTGTATTCATAATTTCAATATTTTAATATAGAAAGTATAACTGTAAACGTATAAATAACAAAGTTATTGGGATTTTTATACGTTCATACAAATTAAATGATTACTTACTCGTAAGAGATAATATCACAGATTTGTTGTTGTATCTTCAAAAGTGATAAGTGTAGACACAATATTTCTCAACTATATAAGTACTCTTATTATATAAAGAAAAATAATAATTAATCCAATTAGTACTACTTTTTAATTTTATTTACATACATACATATACTCATACATACATATAGATCACAGTTTTTCACTTGCTACAAGTCAAGTATACTTCCCAACTTCCTCAACTTTTATGATTATTTTCTGCACAATCGTCGATTACGGGTACTCTTGACCTGACCGTTTCTCATGTATATATTTTCGAATTTTTTTAAAGTGACTACGAATAGACAATCTGAGACTTGCCTATTCGTAGTTACTTTAATATTCGTATAATATAATATAATACTCTTAGACTTATATTATCCTGGAAGTAATTTTGTAGTAGTATATTATAAAATGTAGAGATGTACTCCAAATGCACAAGAGAGAAAATACCTGGAAACGATAAGTAAATTGAACGCAGTATAAAATTCAATTTGAGTCCAAACAAATGTTGCTATCGCTCGTGGGTGAGTATCGAACGAAGTTCAGAATGAAAGAAACGCACCTGGCTGTACACAAATCGATATATCGCCGCATAAAAATAGTTGCGACCCCGTACTACGATATAAAATGAAATTCATCTCGATTTATGCAGATAGACGGGGTCGTATCGTAAGGTCTGAGCGAAAAATTTGAATTTAGATGTCGCTCGGTCTCGTGGTAACGGGTCTGGATCTTTCGCTTTACGACGCTCGGCTAAAATGCTGTTCTCAACTCTGGCTGAAAACTGAGCTCGCTTTATACGAAACGGAGGCGGGAAGTATCAGAGAGCGCGAGCCAAATGGCCACCTCTCAGAACGCTACGGCTCGTTCGGGCGGAATAGACCCTCCCCTATTACGTCTCTAGATACAAACTACACTTGTTTTTATCATTTCAGTCGTTATCGGTTTCATCTTTGTAAAATTATAAGTTACTGGTTATTTGTAATAACATGTTTGCAAAGGCTAAAAATCATTACAATTTAAATGTTTTCATTTTGTTGCCTATTTTCTGCAACGGTTTTGTGATACAGTCTCTCTCTCTCTCTCTCTCAGATTTGAAAGTTGTGTTAAAACTAATCAATTTGTCATATTTGTTAGTACTAGAATACTACAAACGCATTTGATGCAAATATTGCAAACACTGCAAACGTGTTTCCTATTGAATTAAAAAAAAAGTTAACTGAATAACAGAAGCAAAAGCAAAGACAAGATTGTGTTGCGTTCATGTAGACACGTAATATGGCCGATTATCGGACCCCGGAGGAAGCTTGCTCTAGCCCGTTACATACAAATGTCTTTCATTAACTTCTAGATGTTTCATCCGAAATACATGCTATTGTACTTTAAAACAGCCAATCGACTGTGGCCTTAGTGATTAAGAGTAAATTTATTTCTAACTAGGTTAGACGACGAAGAAAATTATCCTTGTTTTTATTACGCTAGTGTGAAGCGATATTGCCCATACGACTGGCTTTTTCTTGAATGCGAGGCATAGCCTTGGTGAGAAACTTAGAGCTGTTACCCTACACAAGTAGGACAAATGATATTGGTTTTTAAGGAGGCCTGATTGTTCAACAATTTTCTGTTCGACAAGGATAGTCTCCGTGCCGCTTCATTCGCCTTTAAGGTATCTGGAAAGAGATTTAAAGATTTTTTAAATACCTAAATTCTGTTGTATCATACATTTTTTTTGTTGTTAGGTTTTAAATAAATTCTTTGTAAGAAAGGTTTACGATATTTACTTTAAAAAAGCTCACGTGTCACAAAAAGTGGCACATTGTCAAGTTTTATGCTATTAAATCATAAATCATTTACACTTTTACATCGTATTGAGAACTTGAAAAGTAGATGATACTGTTTATATGGCCAAGTGGTTTTTGGGACCCAGGTCTAAATTTTGGATATGTTGTTCTCCTGGTCGAGCTAAGCAAAAAATGTAATGGTCGCAAAAAAAGTTGACGACTCATTTTCCCGCTAGGGGGCTCTGAATTCTGTATTAGAAAAGCGTGGTTTTCGGCAGAATCAGCAGATTTTTGGATGCGTCGAAAATGCGTCGTTAAGTTTTTCTAAAAATTCTGAATCAGCTCGTCAAGGAGAATAACATATCCAAAAATCTGCTGATTCTGCTATCTCGTAGTTACAAAATTATTTAGTAAATTTGTAATATCTTATATTAAGTATAAAATAAAGAATTAATAATATTTGTGCCATAACACCCTGTCCTCTCGTATGACATAATAGTCAACTAAGAGAATTGTCTCAATTATGTCTCCGTGCCCGAGCAGTGGCAATAGGTTCGCCCATTACTGCACTGGGAGTTAATAAAAGTTAGCGAAGTGTGGATATTTCTTACACCTATGCCTTAAACAGAACAAATTACTTCATACAAAAGTACACAATAATATCGATTGCTATTGAGTTTGAATTTATGAATAATTGAATATACAATTCTAACTACTAAGAAGCGTGGATATAAAGAAGACTGTAATGAATCCAGTCTAGACAGGATTTGTGCGAAGTATCTTTTAGCATACCAATGACTCAAAGTGATTGAATTTATGCTACAAATATATAGCTAAGTCAATTTATGACCTTCTATTGTATCGCTTAAAATTAAAATCAAAATTCAAACATAAACTTTTACAATTTCATTTACAATTATGAATCTTGTTAGATAAATCAGATTAATATCAAAAAGCGACCAATGAAAAAATCTCAATCGATGGCCTTAAAAGTTTCAACAGGCGATTAACACAAAAAAAAACTGTATTTGTAAACTGTATTTAATAGAAAAGAAACAGCCAAATACCATACATCGATTAAGGAAATGAGCGCTAAACTCCTTACGCTATAAGAGAGAATTCACGTCCGTTCATCAGTATTCCGTTGGCTTGTTACTCGCATTTATTCCATCATTTTCCCGGAGGCTTTCAACAAAACAAAAGAGGTTTGTTATTTAACTCGTTTCCGATACGGCCTCCTTTGGCGTATCGAAGAAACAAATTTCCGCTGAATAGAGATGAGCATGTCACTAGATATTTGAAATGCAAGTTGATATATTGAGTAATTTAATTCGTTTGTATCTATCATGTAGGTATATTGATAATAGGGTAGACGACTACAATTGATTATGACCGTTTTTTTACTATAATTATCTGATTTGAGCAATTTATATCTAATCAAAAGTATGTCAATATAGAAATTTCAGTTTAACTATCAATTTATATTGTTTTTGGATTTCTAAAAAATGAGCAATTACCTATTATTTACGTAATTCTAAAAAAACGAACACATTTCTAGCATTCTCACATTAAATGTAACATTTTTTATATAGAAAGTATACCTACAAACGTACAAATAACAAAGTTATTTTAAAATTTGTTTATACGCTCATACAAATTAGGCGAGTTTACATAGTTATGACGTCACGATGGCAGTGTTTTTAGTATGGAGCGTTTTTGAGCGACCAGCGACAGCGCCGCAAACATGTCGATGTATCTTCAAAAGTAATAGGTGCAGGTGTACTGTTGGTTCTACAATATTTAAAATTGTCGTCTACCCAATTGTATTTTATATAAGGTTTTGGGATATTATAATTATACTTACGTGTATGTAAAATAAATCTAAATAAATTATATTATCTCCATTATCGTATTCTCCTATTACTAGATACATACAACTATTGTAATAAGAGAATATGTTAATAGGTTGTCGTGTCGTCTTTAATAAAGCAAATGAAAGTACTCCTTATCAAGTCAATGTGTTTCTTTATTAATAATATACTCGTTCTTATAAGCGTTTTCTTCTACAAATAAACAAACAAATTTTAAGATAGCTGCACATACGATTCATTATTTTCCTCACTAATGATATTTCATCACAATGGTACGCTCCATCAAGAAACATGTAACCGTTTTCAGTCACCTACGCAGGTTGTGCCAGAGAATAATTTCCATTTTTGTGTTAAGTGGATTTATTGCGGACATTTTACTTTTGAAAATTGTAATTTTATGACCTCTCCATGAATTTAAACTGGGACCGCTCAGTTGGCAGTCATACTCGTCACCAATCAGGTAGTACCAATATTCGACTATTTAAAAAATACTCTTTTACCGTTGTCATATATTTCCCACAATAACACGTGCACATCACTAGCATTTGCATGAATAGCTTTCTCAGATCCTATTTGTCTCTACAAAGATGGCAGCCTAAGGTATGACAATAGGTAAATTTATGTAAATGAACTCTGCCTACGTCACAAAAAGGAAATAGAACCGGTACGGATCGTTGTGTTCGATCGCCATAACATTTTGTGACTCATTTGAAAATATGTCTTCAGATATAACTTGAGACTTGTGTAATATTTTTATTGTATTATACTTACTTGTTTATTATTTTAAACTAAGATTAACTAAAATCATTCAGTTAAAATTATTATAAAATCCTATGGTGACTTTGTCGTAGTACAAATACTTTTTGAATTAGTAATATGACAAACTCAAAAACAATATGTTATATATGTATATAAATTAGATGAGTGTTTAACTTTACTGTTGATTCTTTGTAGATTATTATGGAATAATCTATAAAGGATAAGGTTGTGAAGATATATTTTATATGTAATCCCATCTTTGAGGCAAACGAAAGCGCTCGTAGGGTTAATACTAATGAAATGGACAATATAACTCTGAGTCTAACTATACAATTTAGTATGTAGGTTATTAAAAATAATTTTCTTTTTTTTAATTTCATTTTAATTTTTTCCTATGTACTTTTAAGTAATATTAAACTAACTAAATAGTATAAATTTCAGCTAATAAAGTACAACGTTATCACAAAATACATTAAGATTGTTCTTGTCAATTTTAATAATTACAATATGAGTTTAAAATGAAATGCATAAAGAAATAGTTTCTATATTATCTTAAATTAAAAAAAAATTCAAAGTTAGATATACGAACTAAGAAAAAACAATCATTTTAAAGGGTGTAAGGCTCAATGACGTGATATGTACTTTTTGAAGTTGCTCATAACTATCAAATATATATCACGACACAAAACAACCACTGATATATATCCTCATTATAGAAAATATTCTACTATTACTCCAGTACTGGATCTTCCATAAGCTCTTGAAAACCCAGACTAACTAGAATTTTAAAGTACTCACAGCATTTGTACTTTATTTATACGAGTTTCTCAGGGGAATGTCCCCAGTACATAGGTGTCAACTTGAAGGAGCTTTCCAAAGGTGCCTTTATTCCAGGAGAATATTAAGTCGTCGGGAGCGAGTCATTTTGTAGTCAATTGCTGAGCCAAGACGGGCGCACATAGACTCGACAATGTATTCAACCCGACAATGAAGCTAAGAATTAATTTAACTGTAAGATACAATTTATATCTTTAAGCATACTTTGCGTGGGGAGAGTATAATTAATACGTATACCAGCGTAGATGAAATAAGCTACATCTCCAAACTGATTTAATTCAGCGTGCTAGGAATATTTCTACATCAACAAATAGATAGATAGATAGATAAAAATGTTAATAAATTCTGCAATAATTAATAAAAAATAATATGTATGCTGCAGAAAGCAAAAGGTCAAGGTTCAGCAAAATATTTGCCTAATTTAGGCAAATAATAGATTTTCAGCCATCACCTTTTTTTGAGTGAGTGAGTTTTAAAATATGTATTCAACCCGACAATGAAGCTAAGAATTAATTTAACTGTAAGATACAATTTATATCTTTAAGCATACTTTGCGTGGGGAGGTATAATAATACGTATACCAGCGTAGATGAAATAGCTATCATCTCCAAACTGATTTAATTCAGCGTGCTAGGAATATTTCTACATCAACAATATAGATAGATAGATAGATAAAATGTTTAATAAATTCTGCAATAATTAAAAAATATATATGTATGCTGCAGAAAGCAAAAGGTCAAGTTCAGCAAAATATTTGCCTAATTTAGGCAAATAATAGATTTTCAGCCATCCCACTTTTTTTGAGTGAGTGAGTTTTAAAATATGTATTCAACCTCGACAATGAAGCTAAGAATTAATTTAACTGTAAGATACAATTTATATCTTTAAGCATACTTTGCGTGGGGAGAGTATAATTAATACGTATACCAGCGTAGATGAAATAAGCTATCATCTCCAAACTGATTTAATTCAGCGTGCTAGGAATATTCTACATCAACAATAATAGATAGATAGATAGATAAAATGTTTAATAAATTCTGCAATAATTAATAAAAAATATATGTATGCTGCAGAAAGCAAAAGGTCAAGGTTCAGCAAAATATTTGCCTAATTTAGGCAAATAATAGATTTTCAGCCATCACCTTTTTTTGAGTGAGTGAGTTTTAAAATATGTATTCAACCCGACAATGAAGCTAAGAATTAATTTAACTGTAAGATACAATTTATATCTTTAAGCATACTTTGCGTGGGGAGAGTATAATTAATACGTATACCAGCGTAGATGAAATAAGCTATCATCTCCAAACTGATTTAATTCAGCGTGCTAGGAATATTTCTACATCAACAATAATAGATAGATAGATAGATAAAATGTTTAATAAATTCTGCAATAATTAATAAAAAATATATGTATGCTGCAGAAAGCAAAAGGTCAAGGTTCAGCAAAATATTTGCCTAATTTAGGCAAATAATAGATTTTCACCCATCACCTTTTTTTGAGTGAGTGAGTTTTAAAATGAGCAGATAAAATTAATGAGCCAGAAAAATAAAAATAATAGTAAAAAAAAGAGCCGCATGAGGCTATAACTATCGTTGTCACGGTAGAATACATTTGGTAGCCTGGAAGCGAAAGCTGCCACGGAAGGCCACAGTTCTATGAATAGTACTTACCGAGGCTTACGGGTACTTCTGACACTCTTGGTGCGACGCGAATTTAAGTTTTTTGAACAAATATTCCGGAGTTTTAAACTTTATTATATCAAACACCAAAGACGCAAGATGCACCTGTCTACGAGACTCCATGTTTAGCGTGGATGAGGAATTTAAATATGGTGAAATATGACTACGTGCAGGAATATTAAAACATAATCTGGAACAAGCATTCTGAACGCGTTGTACCATACGCTGAGTTCTGACAAGCAAGCGCGGTCCAATGACCACATCACCATAATTAAATTTGTAATAGACGAAAACATGGAACTGTTTGTCTACATTTTATTTGCTTTAATACAAATGGTTTATAAGAGTTAGCTCCATTATCTTGTTTGCTTTGTTCGGACAAGAACAAATATAAAAATATATGAACTTTGTTAACAAACATTTTATAGTTCCATCCTCAATCTTGTGGAACTCCGTTCTGACATCGTGTATTTTCTCAAAGACGTTAGGTTTCAAAACAAATATTTCTCAGCGACAAACACGACCATAATGCTCTCTGTGATCCCCTCTTATTCGCGTACAAATGGAAAAATACCGACATTGTTGCACGAACTTTGTCAAAAATACCCCGCCGGAATATCTCTTGCTTTCCATTATGTGTCTGTGAGCTGATATTTTTTCCTTAATAGCTGACAATCATGCACATTCCAGGAATTAATTTCTGTGTTTTGGAATTGTTCATTTTATATTGTATACATTATTAACCTTACCAAAAAAAAGCAAGTTGTTTCCAAATTATAATAAAATATACTTTCCTAAAACTATATAATATATATATATATTCACTCAAAATCAAATCATTATTACTGAATTGAATATTAAAGTCCTACTCACATTGAAAATGCCAGTGTATTGATATAAAAAATGACTTACAGAAATTTTAGATAGATATTAATAGGTAAGTATGTTAGGTATTATTTTATTACTACCTGTGAAGAATGCTTCTATTATTAATCTAGAAACATATTAAAAATAACATTGTATTTTTTCTCATACACGTTAGAAAAGTGGTATTGCTAGATACTTAAAAATATTTTTAAGACTAATATATCCGGATTCTTGTTGAATTTACCAACTTTAAATTTGACATAGTTACTACCTACAAATCATGTTTAGATCCTGCCTTAACTTTGATTAAATAAATATAATACAGAAATTCAATGTATAACTTCTTAGAAATAGAAATAATTATAAAACGAATACTGATGTTTACTTTCACTATGAATAATCAGCCACCATGGCACCGGTTGGCCTTCTCAAATATGTGAGAAGAATGGTTACCTACATCATTAATAATATTTTTAAAGCTGCATCACAGGATATTGTTACAATTTATCTTTAATCATTGTCAAACATTGTATATTAATGGGTTCTAATTGTTAATTTATTAAAAAAAAGAATTAACATGGAACGTTTATTTACTTATACATAAGATCAGCCTATACTACGAAAGCCGATTATCACTAATCTATGCATTATAATTTACCTCGATGTTTAATGTAATTTATTAGCTATATCGAGCGAAGAACGGAAGTGACTATAACTATAAATTATTCTTTAACACTACACTCATGAGTCTAAACTCGCAATTTTCTAATGAATTTTTTAGAATACCTCTTTGATCATTTTTGGGCATACTTCTCTTTATTGAATAAATTGAATGTAGAGAAACTCAAATTATAATTTATTACATGAAACATAATCCATATGGAACAAATATAATATTTACTCGCACTATTTGAGTAATCAGCCTACGCTATGAAACTTTCACGTATACTTAGGAAGAATGGAAGTGGTATCTACCACAATTATATATTTTTAGAAATATTTCATGCGCAGCACACTGCATCAGAAGCCTATTCGAAGGCACATAAGCTATAATATTTTTAGGGCTGCATAACAGGATACTCTCACAATTTACGGTGCGGTATACAAGCTCGACCTTTTAGGTGCTTTTGCCTACATGTAGCTACTCGCCAATTCCACTTCTTTTACTTTATTTTGGTCGCGAGGAAAATGGGAAAACCTCGCAAAACTTTCATTGCAAGGCGAGCTTACTGCTTACCTACACGTGTGTGACACATCACCGAAATATCTGCCAATTTCATTTCTCCTCACCTCCCTGGAGCGTAGTAAACACCCCCAACCCCCATTCTAGTGCCGTCCCTCACCCGTGTTTGAACAACTTATATTCTTGAAGATGCACAGCCAGTTTCGTAAGACCTCATTCGTGAGTCTCCTCGTATCTGATGAAATGCTTTTGTAGAAGCAAACGAAACACTTAGCGGATCTCCATAAACTAGGTTAAAATTACCTAAAGTTTCAACGTGAATGTAGTTTTTCAAAAGTTTTAAGGATACATCTAGAAAGTTCTTATATACGAGTATGTTCTAGTAAAAAATGACGGTGAATATATAGACATGATTTACTTGAATATTAATCTTTTTTTTCTTTCTAAACGTATCATATAATCCTATTCTACTAGAATGTATACTATAAATTATATAATTTTCTATATAGGTAATAAGTAGAGCTATATGCATTTCATATTTCTATAATAGAAAAACAAAGCAATAAATAAAGTAAGTACGATTAATTATAATGATACAATATAATGATATTATAACTTTTTTAAAATTTAATTTATTAGTTATGTTTGTTATTTATTAATTTGGTTAGACATGATTCTCTACAAATTCCACAAAGGATATATACCCAGTATATACCCAGTATGATTTAAATATAAACAAAAAATATTTGTATAAAGTCATTTTCACCACATATATTTCTAATACCATCACGATCCATTACCATCTATAGTAAACACTTCAACAGCACGGAATTTCTTAACTACTCAATCTGTACGACTTTGACACTCAATAAAGGTCGGCGTAGATTAGATACGTTTCTACAAGATTGAGCTTCAGCCTTTAGGCTTTATTGTTCAATGGGTAAGGTTCAATTTTGTGAAATTTGTGTGGTAACTTCTACAATACCAAAATAAATACTCTAGAGGCATGCTCAAACAATTGGTACAAACGACCAGCCCTTATTGGCTACAAGGGCTCTTCACATCAACACCATGTTTGCGGCCACTCATTAACTCTGTTTGTGAATCTAATTTACGAGGTGTTTAGTTTGTGCGACCCTCTAATTGATCGTCGACAGATCTAGGTGAAATGTACAGATATCTCCAACGTACTTGTGGCTATGGAAAGTTCCAAGTATGTTAAACATATGAATTTCGCAAATTGTTGTGACTTCATTACATACATAATAGAAATCAAAGAAATCCATTGATACTTAAGTTTACATTGTCATGTACATGTTAGACTTATAGCAAGAAAAAAAATTTAGAACTTAGGGCAATTTTATGGATAGTATTAATTCATATCAGATTTCAGATGATGTCGTCAAGAAGAGTATCCTTTCCATAACTTCCAAAGATATTATCAGTGACTGAAGATCTTAGTATTAACACAAACTTCCCTGTGCAGAATGATATTGTACCCATGACCTTTCATATTATAAATCATTTTTAACACACAATGTTTTCACTACCCCGTGGAAGAAAACTTTTGTTATACCATTGTCTAAATCGTCTAGGCCTTATTCTTTTCCCAAATAACGGTCCATTTCTATACTTTCAATATTGTCAAAAGCCCTCGAGGCAATTGTACATAAGCATGAGAGAATTATTTGTAAAATTGGATTACTATTGTATTAAAATAATACAAACAATTTTCTTTTATGTCCCTATTAATCTGGTTTCCATTCTACGCATAGTATTTCAGTGCATTACTTAATGTTACTTTTGCTGTGGTATGGATCCATCCCAATTCTCCATCGTTATCGATAATAAATGCAATAAAAGTGTCACACTTTCTATAGGTTCATATTGTTATTGGCTTATGTTAATGAAATATATAGGTATATTATTTGCGTCGTAACTGAAGGTATAACATTTTTGTTTATTTGATTAATTACAAATAAAGAAGTAAAATTGTCATCTGATCTGTGTGTGTGTGTAGATGAGTCGTCAAAAGAAAGCTTGCGTTATCCAAACTTCTACAAAGATTCTAAGTCGTCAATACTTATCTAAAGAGTTAGTTAAAAATATTTTTTTTTTCATAACTACCTCCTGTAATAAACTTAATGATGCGGCGATGATAATTATAATGCTAAAATAGAAAGAAATAATAACTCTTTAATATAACTAATTCATGTCTTTTACATGTTTTTACGTGTTATTTAAATGATAATTTTGTACGAAATTCCACTGAAACTCTCATGGCCCCTGTGTCATCTTATAGAAAGAATTCATAGTCTTCTTATAGATGAAGTGAAATCACTACTAATAGACAAGATAGTTATAACAGACTATAAACGAAAACTAAATCAATACGCATCAGAATTCAAACGTCACCAAATTATTTAAGCCAGATCGTACGTTACGCTTGCCCGTCAACGACCATTAATAAAAACGCCCACTTTATGCAACTTTCAAGTTGTCTCGTAAACTTCTGACAGTGCTGGCCGTCAGCGAAATAAAGCTGTTGCGTAAGCATTTCAAGTATGGAGCCAAGACAAATCAAGTGATCGTATCTGGATTCTTGGCAGCGAAATTCGGCCGGGCGAGAAACATAATGAGTCCTTGCAAAATTCTTAGTCTGTCGTTAGTGGACCGGCGAGTAACGGCCGGACAGCATTCCGAATTACCGGACCGGCGCAAAATAGCCTGGTCAATATGGGAAAATGTAGTCGTACACAGCATATGACTATGTTTTTATCTATCTATTCAAATGGAAAAATAATTGGGAGTAAAATTTTATTAACAAATGATTAAATTAAAATGTTACATTACAAATTTGTTACTTACTACTGCCTTAATTATTTTTATGATATAAACATTATGTGATTCGCGAGTATAATATTTCAAAATTCAGTAGGAGCACCTGGAGTTTTTTATATATAGATAAAGAGAAAAAGAGAAATCTTCATTGAAGTAAAAAGAATTTCAAGTAAGAAAAATCTCATCATACGTGCTAGAAGATAGTTACTATCTTCCAGTTTTACATTTTTTTATTTTAAAGGAAGTTCTTTATAAAGAAGCTAACATTCTGCAAGAATATTCAGTAGATAATTTTTTTCTAAATATGAATAAATAAAATTACATAAATTTTCATTTCTGCCTAAATGTTTTATGGGTTGTTTTTCATATAAATTGTCCAAATAAATGAATAAATTTTATTTGGCATGTTCCACTGTTATGTTGGCTGCTGTAATTATTTTTTTTCGTAAATGATTGCACTGTACAATGAATCGTCAAACATATGTCGATATCTGTCACTAGCTACACGCCTCTAGAAGTATATCCTTCGTTACACCTCGCACGGTCAAATGATCCTATTAAACCGCCCTTAAATTTGCCCCTTCCTTCGAATAACATCTTTATCTGCTTTGGAAAAGGTTCAATTTTGTCCCAGAAAACGCGGATATAAAGACGCAGGCGACCGCGAATCAGATAATAACTGTTCTTGCGTATATGATGCTGATTTCATGTAATCACTCAAGATCATCTTCGCCGAGGAGTTGAAATTACTAATTTTCTATGCAGGTATTACGACTTTGTCTTCATAAATTAGTTTCTTTTAAAATGAAATGGTTTTTTAACTGTGTAACAATATTCTAAGCCTGCAACTGTATGCTCGTTAGTGCGGTGTAGTTACCGTAGAATAGGTATTTTTTTCTAGATATATTGAGAATATAATATTATCTTTGAAATATTATCGAAACAATAGAGCACCTAGTTTAAATATATGTAAACATGTGAAAAATATCAAATTTAATGCAAAATTAAAATGCTTTCGTTTTATTAATTTTGTGAATAATGATAACGAAATGTTACTCATGTATAAAGTTTTAAAAAATCAATTTATTTATAATAGTCCGAAATTTTACCTTTTACTAATATATATATATATATATATATAATGTATAAAATAAATAACATATTTCAGCTTTGAAATATCGATACAGTAAAAAAACCAAAACTCATTTTATTAATAACATTGATCAACTCAGCTGTAGGAGTTAGGTATTTGGGATAAGAAGCTTTCACTTGGAATGCATTACTAAGATTAAATAGATTGCTCGCAAGCCAAATTGAATCCAAGCGGGCATTACTTTATACTGTACCCATCTTACATCTGAATAACTTTTATTAGCCCTATATGAAGTCGGTAAAGTTTTGCCTGAGTTTTTTTGGTTTTATATAAGTATCTGCATTTTATATTTAGGTAATAATTGTATTTGTTCATTTCACAAAGTAGGTGAATCTTTCAGTTTGTTATTGTAATTATGCAGATAGCAGCTGTGCAGCATTTTGTATTTATCATAATTCGCATAAGTATTTTGAAATTTTTAATAAAAAACAAATTTAAACGATTTTATATTTTAAAGCTAATTGATACATAATTGGTCTATGGTGACATAGGTCAATAGTGGTTAGTACATATGGTTCCTAGGGAATTTGCAACAAACCTGCAATTCCCCATAAGAATTCCCCACGCGTGTTGCTAACACGCACTGTGCAACAATAACGTTGATATAAATTCCAATGTCTAGTAATTTCAATGACTGTCTTAACCTTCAAATCAGAACAAATTCAAATCGGTATTAAATAATGTGAATACTGCTGATTTGTAGAACATCGGAGGTGTCCAGTGAAATGAGAGTAATTTAAAACATATATAACAATATATGTTATTTATATAACATATATTGTTATATATGTTTTAAATTACTACTACTAATATTTTATTATTACTATACTTAATAAGATTAGAGCTGAATATACAAACAAATATTATTATTTGTTTGTATATTCAGCTCTAATCTTGTAAATTAATCGTAAAAAACATTCAATATTAATGTAGCTACATGGTTAGGTAGATGTAAATGATGTAAACATAATATATGTTTCATTAATTTCGCACCACATTTATAGAGCGGAGTAGTTATTATTCTCGTATATGCATTGCATTTACTGAGGGCGCAACAAAAATATATATATAAACATCTTTTATGTTTTTTTAGTACTGAAAGTAGACTAACCAAAATGATTTATGAAGCTGGAGTGAGTGGAGACACGGGACGAGGAAGACCTAGGCGAACATATTTCGAACAAATCGAAAGTGTCCTCAAAAAAGGCCAGGTCAGAAGTACCCGCAATCGTCGAGCATGTATGAGGAATGTTATGAAAGTAGATGAAGCGAAAGAGATATGTAAGGACCGTAGCAAGTGGAAGGACGTAATCTCTGCCTACCCCCGTGGGAAAAAGGCGTGAGTGTATGTATGTATGTATGTAGTACTGACAAATGGCATTTGAAATATGAATATTATTGCTTAGTAGCCGTATCATAATGAAATAGCGTTCTTAGCTACTCGAATGAATGAAATATAGTATCACAAAATGCTAGAGTCGTATTACACGTAGGTGCCATAAAATTGATTAAAGTTGAGCATCTTCCCATTACACATAATTGTCCTTTGACGAATAGTTTTATTTCGTAATAGAGACATCGCCCTAAATAACTAGTGATACAAACGGTTGAATAAACTGACAATCATACAAGCTACGTATATAGATGGCTTTATGCATCTACGCTTATCCCAGCTCGCTGCTCGGCAGGTCACGGACGCTAAAGGCCCTTGAAAGCTATCGAGTTTCGGTTACATTGACAAGATTAGGCGGTTTTTATCATCATTTTTTGTTCTCTATGTATGTAGACTTTTTGCATTGCATGAAAGTGATATAGTTTATATTTAAATTTACATTTTTATAGAAATTTTTACATATTTAATTTGTTTAAATTTTGTGCTAATTATATTTGTTAAAACCAATCCAAACCAATCATGGAAAATAGTTCAACATTTTCTCCTGAACAAGTATATACATAGATGTTTATACTAAAACCGTCAATCAAGCATTAAGTAGTTATTTATATTATAAATAAAAAGTTGATAGCTACACAGACTCTAAATTGTAATAAATGCCTATTAAAATAGCTGCTTACATCCTTGAAAATTCTACCCACCTCAATATTATCCGCTCATCTCAACACCAGGTCGCGTCCTAAAATTAAAGCTCCAATCGGTGCTTCGCTCGAACGGGCTCGTAAATCTTAACGAGTTCATGATTTATGCTCCCGGCTCACATATTTGGATCATCGAAAAAATATGCCCGCAAGTCCGGCCAGCTTACAATATTATGCCGACGCATTTAGTATTATAATAATATTGTAGTACATACGGACAAAAATAGACGCCTTTTTCGTAGCAAAGTATATATATGTATATTACAGTAACAGTATTACACTTCAATGACGAATTCAATTATACAGGTTCAACGGTTTTAAGAACTTCAAAAATTAACGCGTATGTATTTATAATGAAATAAGAATACAAAAATATACAAATACAAAAAGAAAATAGCATTAAGCAATATAAAATTTGAATGTACCTACTTACTTACATTTTTTAATGTAAAGAAAGATTGTATCTATATATCAAATTTAAAATATAAATTTGCAACAGGCAATTTACTGTATGAATATAGTTCATAATAATTAACAAACAAATATATGTATATTTCTATATCAGATGTAGAGTCTTGGGTTTTTAAATAAGACAGCAAATATGAAATAGCTATCTAAATCGAGTGAGAAGTAAACAGTCTAAAAGTAATCAATGACATTTTAAGTACAAGTTCTACTGGCCCTTGTTATAAGACACCTATAATATGGAGTAAACATGTCACATAACGAAATTCACCGTTCAAAAATAAGAAACATTTTTCCTTTACGACTCTCCAATTAGGGAGCTTTATGGGCGATTATATAAGAATAGTTCATTACTCCGAGTTTTCTTTGGGTAACCACTATTATTATGTCCCTTGTGTTTTACCATCACAGCTTTATTTTCGTCCTATTCTTCCTGTTTGCCCTTTGCTATTTATTTGTTTTATATGTATCATGAGAATCATATTGTATCGTTGGTTTTTATTATTATATACAGTTCTTTCTTTTTAATGAAATAGAATAACTACAATTCATCTATTATAAATGTAGCTTGACTTCAATTTAATATTATATCACCTTTCATCTTTAAGTTGTTTAACGAATTATTTATTTAAATAATGTATTAATATTGACTTACGTACCTACAATGAATAAACAAGCTATACTTGATATGTATATCTTATTAGTTTTTTTTTCAGTTACATCAAACTAAAAATAATAACAAACCTAGTAAAATATGTTCTAAAATACATAGCTTAAGAATCTAGCTTCTATCATATTATAAAAATATTTTCCTGTTAATTTTAGACAATGATTGGCTTAACTTAGTTAGTTGACTTTTATAAAAAGTAACTCATTTTATCTAGAAATTGTTCGGTATTAATTCTATTTCTTATTATTTTTCTGCAGTTATTTAATTTACTAATAATTATGCCTACTACTATACAGATAGATAAACAGTCCGATTCTCCGAAAGGTCAGTGGCAGACGGTTAATTAATTTAAAGTTATTACACAATAAATTTATCACTTTAGCGCCTGATATGACGTTCTGAGTACATATTTATATAACTTGACGTTAATCATTGTGTTGATATTCATGAATTTTATGCTTATAATATTCTGCTAGCTATATACTAGGCTATGATAAATATACGATAGGTCGAGAAAGTGGAAACATTACTAAGCTTTGCGTGCAAACAATATATGTAACTTCAAGTTCTCTTTAGTAAAGTCATGAAGATTCTCTTTGTTCTTTTAAGACGGAAGAGAAAAAACCGAGTCTAATTAAATATAATAGATACTAGATTTTGATAAAAAGTACTTCGATTTTATGTTTGTTAAATAAATTTGAATATCAATAAAAAAATATATAACATATTGTCGTATAAACTGCATCAACATGCCCTTAAAAAGAAATATTTACTTCAAGCCGAGTGGCGTATAAACAATACTCAAATAAAATGTAACAAAAAGGCTTTATGCGAAAACTGTAAAGAAATAACTTAACCCTTTTTTGCATATTACGTAACGACTTCCTGGACCTCAGTATCACAATAAACGAAACTGGAGCAAAAAGCTCCGTTACCTAGAAAGGGTTTAAGCTGTGGTTAACTGTTAAACAATTGGTACAGTTATTGTGCAGAGTTTATTGCTTGTTGTAAATCATTGGAAGAGAGAGAAAAAAGGTGACGTCACAGGCCGTAAAGGTTTAACGGCAATCAGCTGAGGTGTGGAGGTCGGTTGACTCGACCCTCAATCTTGTGAGTAGGCGAAAAATGTGACACTAAATTGGACACGTGTGGCTGTCTTCTATCAATAGTTGTGTAATATAACCAGCTTTGTGGCTTGGTTGCTTAGACCACGTGACTGTATTGTATGTGCTTACGTTCTTATATTGATTTATGATCTAGTTATAAATCAAGCAAAATGAAAGTTCTGTATGATAGAAAATATATGTATATAGTAAACCACACTCTTGTGAATATAGCCCTTAGGTATTTTTAATTTGCGTTAATGTCACAGTGAGTTCGGATAAAAGTGACTAAGCAGATGAAATTAGTTACTTGATCATATACACAATATATTGGTATAAAATCTCTTATATAATCCTGTCTCGCGCAGCCAATAGAGGTTTGATATATCGTGATAAATGATATTCTAATTTATAGAGGTTTTAAGAAAGAAATAATAGAAGTATTGCTTATTCCCGTAATTTTTACAAAATATGATAGAATTTATATGTATGTAATTGGGAGTAGCGTACATTATTTATATGAATGACAAAACGAGAGATTTTAAACTAAGATCGAGTCCTCATCATTGGTCATCTTACCTATTTATGTCCCAAAGTGGCTTTCATAGCGTTGCATTATGTATTCCATTATAACCACAGCATCATTAACAGGAATGTAATGAATTGGGAACAAGTTTAGTATGCTGTGTAATGTATTGTGATATATATCTTTCTCTAGTAACTACTATTTGCGGAGCTTTGGGGTACACTTTGTTTTTTTTAATATAAGCCAGTTCTTATATTACTCGTAACATAAGCGGTTTTCATGGGACAAATAGTAAAGATCTATATTTTTCTTTAAATGATAGGTTATTTTTTTCTTTGTATTACATAGCTCTTAGCGTTCTCTTAATTTCATATTTATTAAGCGCTAATAAGTGGTCATGTTGAATAAAGATTATTTTGATTTTGATATTGATTTAAAAACACGACTTACTACTGCTGCTACATGGTCCAATTAATATCCATAAATAGGTGACTAGATAGATAGATAGATTGGATAAGTGAATAGATATCTAGTGCGACGCGTCTCACTACTCCAAAATAATAAGTTAGTAAATTAAACAGAAAACCCTTCAAAGCTGGATTCAATTTATAAGCTAAAATACCATCTCCACAGGCCATATACAACGCACAATACGCTCTTGAGCCTGCCGATAACGAAATGAAACACGTCTCTGCCCTGATAACTCGGGTTGCTTTCCACGCGCATTAAACGCGATAAGGGCGCGATTAAGAACAACCATTGTTGTTTAAATTGCTAATCAAAAGATCTCGATTGAAAACCGTTTCACGTTATCAGATCGCTACAGAATTAGGATAAGATGAAGAACGCCGTTACGGGAAATGGAACTCTGAAAGAACTTCGACGTAATATTGAGATGCTATGCCTACTTATCTTGTCCAATATACACAGTCTGTTTGTATATATTTTCATAATGTGATGTAGGTTATTTAAATACTACATTTTTTTATTGCTTTTAGTGGTAAATGCCAAGTGACAATCATCACTTATGACCATATGTAATGCCAGAGGCAGGCACAGCTCAGTCACTGTGTTCTTACCTAGTTTAATTTGAATGAACTTAGTAAGAACTCATAGCGTTAAAAAAATACCGCATCTGAGAGCTCATTTCAAAGTCTGCACGTAGGTATATGGTATAGATAAAAAAGAATCGTCGAATATTGCTTTACTTTAATTTCTAGCTAAAGATAGATTGATTTAAAGGTAGAAAGCTTTCATAACCGCACTGAAGGAGAAAACTTAAGATTTACTATTCTTTTTTACTTCATTGCAATTAATACTGCAAATATCTACGTGGAGATAATTATGAGTTTTCTTTACATTGTGAGCTCTGTTTTCCTAGAAACAATAACAATACTTAGAAATTAAGTAATATACTTCTTTTTGTTATAGTTTTTGCTCGTCTTGTAACGTAATGTGAAGGAAGTTATATGACAAATTAAGGTAATGCATTTTTTAAAATTAACTACTTATCTTTGACACAAATACAAAAGTACAAAATAAATTTTTAGATTGATTCGTTATGCAATAACAAATTTTACCAAGATAAGAAGACTGTCGCTAAACTAAGTTGCATTTCATTAATTCGTTGAAATTCTTTGTTCTGTATTTTAATGGTGTGTAGTTAATGGTGCATGTCGAAGAAAGATTTGTTCAGAATATTTTGTGACAACACAAATTGTAAATAACTGCAACAGGGAAGATAATGCAATGGACAAGTAAAATTATACTTACAATACATAATTTGTAAACTAAATTATTAACAAATTTCAAATATTTTAGAATATAAATAAGATTTTATATATATTTACACGGCATAACAGCAGAAACAAACAGTCGCCTAGTGACCTACTGAGCATAGTGCAAATCTCTACTAACATATCGCTATTAAAATCTGCCTATAAAACGTATTATGACTCTTTTATCGGTAATGCATCAATAAAAGGCACAAGTGTAACCGACCCGTATAAATTGGCAAACTAAACAATGGTCAATGCAGTTTCGTTCCATATTTCAACGCGGAATGTATTTTTTTCTTCGTCATACAAAATGTGGGATATTCATCACAGTTATTAAGAAACCTCGCGCTGGCCAGCACGTCTTTGCGGCTTTTATTAAATTGTGTCGAGTGCCAAATTTGTATTCTCGTGGCTCGCAGACGTGCAAGTTCGTGCGAGGCAAGAAACGTGGACAGTTTTCCAGCCAATACTTCCGGTGAGTAAATACGAGCGAGATGTCTGGTTGTTACCTCCAGTGCCATCTATCTGTACGATTGATAACAACATTGCGTGAGTACTCCCACACATAGAAGCACTCATCACACGCACAGCTCCGCTATAAAGTGTGCGTAGGATGTTAATGCACACAAAAGTCTGATGGAGAGTCGTAAAACCGTAATTTCAATGGTTCAGCCGTTCCCCGCGAGGTGGCGCTGATTCATGGTTCGTTTCTGTGTTGTAAAACTTCGAAGTGTGGCGCCACTGTATTTATGATTTTATTTTCTTACAAGACTTCACCTTTGCGGCTTAAGCGTTCTTCTAGTAAGACAAGAATTATTCTTGCACTAAAGTTATCACTCTCAGATTCAGGCTTTTTCATAATTATCAAATGAACAAGTAATTAAAGAAAATTATATAAATGATCCATTTGTTTTCTTTCTGACCAATGTTCGAGGTTGGTGCATGTTGAGCGAAAGATTCGGGGTTCAGTTTTCAATTGTTTAATTGGGTTCGTATAGCGGTGAGACTTCTGAGTGCGTATCGCCCGACTAAAATGTGTATCCATAATCTCGATCATAATATTGGCATTTTATTTGAACCAATAAAATTATTACCAATAGCCAGTTCTCGTCACGTCTCTATCAGGTAAGGTGAAGACTTAGAGATTTATAACTTTTATTTATAAAATCACAGACCTATATACTATTTCCAATAGTAGTATGAATGCTGTCAAAAACTCGATTTATGATAGATTATAACTTTTGGCAGTGTCTGTACACACCTTTATATTCTTGCGCATTATAAGTCAGATTTGTAATCATTCAAAACTATACAGCTTAAAAGCTTAATCTACTATCGGAGTCATAAATCATAAACAGATAAGTTTATCTAAAGAAAATACTTTTCGGCATTATCTCCATTAGTTATAAGTGCAGCTTAATTAAGCTGCACTTCAAATACTAATTAGTAGGGCCGTTAATAAGAGTCATGTAGATAAGAATAATTTTTGAAGCTTAAGAAAATTATGATGCTTCAATTATTACCTATTTGATTGAAACAAATATTTGATAAAAATAAGAAATGATTAAAAATTGAATACACATTTTTAGTTATACATTTTTATGCTAGTTGCAATGTTTACATTCCTAACAAAATATGGACAACTTAGAAATTGTTTTTAATTTAGCAATTTTCAAAATCATATTAAGTTGCTAATACAGTTTTAAAGTAGTTTCTTGGATGTTTATAAAAGTTCATATGAGTCTTAATTCTGTTCTTAAAAAGCAAAAACGAGTTAACCCTATTCTATTTGTAGTATATATGTTTCTGTAATTTTATACAATTGAAAGTCTTTACATCTGTTATTTATTAGCCGTTTAGAAACTGTACATTTTGATTTATATTAAATCGGTATATCGTATCTCCGTCCTAAAACGTATCGATAAATAAAGTTACAGCAAATTAATAAAACAGAATAATTTTCTAGCCAGATCACTACAAAACAGATCTGCATATGTATGCAGATTAATCTATGTAGATTTATTTACTAAATTGTTAATTTACCACATTCGTAATCAGTAGTCGATATTGGTGGATGTTGAGCGAAATATCCATCAATTTCAAAATCCTCAAAAGCTTTCAAGTTATTTTTATATTGAGGGAATTGATTTAAGTGAATAATATAGCCTGGGTATTCGAAATTGATGCAAACAACCGTTCAATAGCCATAACATGAGATATATAATATAATTTCGTTTATAATAATTAAATATTTTTTTTACAATATTTACCTAAAGCATTGTAGCTAGATCATTATCACTTTTATGATTTAGTTATAAATGTAATGTTGTCATAACGCTTTTTTAGGAATTGAGATCAACTAATTAAATTATCAAAATAATTCTGTAAGATTAATTTATAAAAGTTAAACATAGGTAGACTATCTTTTGGAAAGGTAATAGGTGTCTAATAATAAAAGTAATTTCATAATAATAATAAACACATAAACCCATATTATTATATAATCATAAGCAGCTCATAAACGTTTTGTCCGCTGGATACTTTATTTTTTGTGAAATCCATATTCCTCAATGTACAGTTTGAGGTTAATTTCAGCTGATATTCTGCATGCATATTTTCATTAAGCTCATTAAAATAGTATTGAGGTAGTTCTTTATCCCAGGAACGCGGTATTAAATACGGAGTCTTAAGTCTCGTGAAATAAGCAAAGCGTACAATAAAACGGCATCCAGCTTTTTAAATGAGAATCTCTGTACGAGTATATTTTATTTATTTCATATCTTTTTGCTGATCGACCTTACGATAGTTGAAAGTGCCTAAAGTGTCACTCCCACTGTACTCACATATATAGATAACTTTATACTTATAATAATAAAAGAGTAAATTTTAATACATACTCGTATATAATGTATATTTATTACATTTTATTACAAATAAAATGATTTAGATGTATATACAATGCAATACAATCATTGACTGCATGATCTATTTGACTTATAATACGAAAAGTCAACATTTTTCAAATTTTATGATTAACTTATCTATCTATTATAGAAAGATAAATATAAGTGTTCTTATACTATAGCAACATTCAAAATAGTTAAAGAAATATCAAATTTATTATGATATCAGCTCAATCTCCCACGATCGCAGATTAACGGTAGCCATCTTTTTTAAATCTCCATTTTAGAAGCTTTGGTGATGGAAGTTTTGTAAGTTCCGCGGCGCTCCGGCTAAAGCGCCGATATAGAGTCACCCGCCCCCCACTCATCTAACTTGCGCCATTACGGGACCTCCGTTCGTTCCAATTTCAAATTTGAAGCTATGGTACGTCAGCACCGCAGCGGAACGCAAACCCACACCAATAAAAAGGATTTGGTAAGCGTGAATCGTATGTGAACCAAAATCTGTACGGATAACGTCTGCCTAAACGTTCACCACCTAATTCGGGGTAACGAAATTGAAATAAGGTAAGAAAGAATACTATAATTATATTTCATTCACCCGAACTTTTCTCACAAAATCTGTGCAAAAAGTGTATAAAAATCAGATCTTACCTAAATTTGTCTATATAACCTTACATTTAAAATTATATATATAAATATTTAGGTTGCACAGAATCATAAGTATGAAAATTATAGTACAGTATTAATCAAAAGTTGAAAGTAGAAAATACTATTTAATCTCTTCTTTCAAATGTAATTATATAAATAGTTGTTTTCTTTCATTGAGAGGTTTACAATCAAGACTAAGTACGACAAATATATTGATTTTCACGCATCCTTTCATCTTAACTTCCTCGCAGCACGTGTTTTACCCGGGGAAAGTTCTGTCACAAATATTGATGGCGAGCGGCTTTGTGCGTCAACATAGCAATATGCGAGCCGTCCAATTTGTGAGAAAACAGTGTGCCGTTCCTCATATGACAGTGTTTCTATTACTCGGGCCGTTTGTGTATAGATGTGCGTATCACATATCTCATTACGACGAGAATATCAGGTAGCAGTTTCAATAAGTAGGACAGATAAAGAATATTATTAGTCCTATCTGTCAGGTTGCAGCCGAAAGTCATTGGTTTTGTTTGTATCATTAACATTTATTTTTCATTTTAATCTTTTATTGTGTAATGACTGAAAATAAGTAAACCTCTATAACAAACTCTTTTTATGAAACAACATTTCATTAAATATATAAAATAAAATATAATTATAAATAAGTAGATATGTTAAGAGTTAGGTAATTATATAATGTTAATTTAATCTCAAAGTTTGCGTGCTAAAATTTGTTTTGTTATTAAACTTTTTTATATCCATATTACATAATTCTAAACTATTCACACAAACAAAACTTTTTATCAACCACCTACAAACAGCAATTATCTTTTCATAATCATAATTATTGTAATTGTTTATATTTCAAACTATATTTTTATAGTTTATATTATGCAAACAACAATCTAATATGCTCAAAACGTATAAAACTTATTGTTTCTGTGAATATAGCTTACGCAAAAATACCAAACAGAATCATTCAATTCTACTCCTTATAGATCGAGTTATAAAGTCGAACATCCTGTCAAAATGCCCAAACTTTACTTGATTACGTTTTGTACATACATCAGACAAATATGTGTACTAGGATTATGAACATTGTTGCAATGGCGTCCGAAGCTCGTTTATCTTTGGACGTTTCATTTCATCAACAATTCGGAGTGGATTGGTTTCATTCAATTAGGAACTTTATTGAAATTGTTGCATACAACGTCGCAGCAACGCTAGCCAAAAATATTTCATCATTTCAATTGTGAGACTAGCTCGGAATTATGATGTTTAAGATTCAAACCATATCGTTCTTGGGATTTCAACAAACAAAAAACACACTATCTTGTTTTTTAGCTATGTAATTAAATTAAAGATTGTAATAGCACTCACGGTTCCTTGTAATTCCTCTGTATGTTATTGACTTGGAATATAGATTAGATTCTTTTACTTTTTCAAAGAAGTTGGTGAATAAATTTAGCTCGGATTATGCATCTTCTAGGGGTTGGGTCGCTGTTTCGAGATGTCACCGGGTTCTTCATACAAAATGTATGATTGCTTCATCTTTCAGGGTTGACAGTTTATTTTTAAATTAAACACAAATTAATATTTTGTTATTTCATACTTACACGAACAAACAACAATCAGAAGCACTAACTGTATTACATTTCATACGCTCACTGTAATACTTGTCGAGGAAATATTCACTTTGTGATTTCTTGTTAGATAAAAATACAAATATGATCTTATATAAGATCATGAGTTTCGAATAAAAGTCACTTCACAGAAACATGAAAGAGTACAAGCTTAATTTTTTTGGTTAACATGAGCTATCGTCGAAATATACAATAGGTAATGTAAGGTATACAGCAGATTTGAATGAAAAAAGATGGAAGGGCACACACCTACCCTAACTAGTCTTATTCGACCGATTAAGACTTAATTAACTACACCGACTCAATGCGCATCGGTCGACTTCATATACACCTTTAAATTTCTTTGCAAGTCTATGAAGGTTACTTTATGATGCTTTCCTTCACAGTAGGAGCATCTGGTAATTGTATATATGAATTTCGAAAAACATGATGGTACATGGGAGCCCCGGGCCTCTCGATTCTAATCTCACCTAGACCAGTATAAAACCACAGAGCTACCGATGCTCCTACCTACAATACAAAAATAAACTAAAGCCAAAAATAAAACTTAAGTCTAATAAATATAAATTATGCTATACAATTATACTGTTACTAATACTAAGATGCAAAGTTAGCCAGTGATAGTGAAAATGGGTTCACGCATTCTCAAATTGTACACTGCAAGTCGAGACTATCATCCAATTAGTATTGCTTTACCACAAACCTTAAGAGTATGTACTTCCACAGATTATACACTTTTTACAAACAGCTAGCAGTATAAGTGAAAAGTTATTCGTACAAAATAATAATTTTGATAATTATTAATATGTGGAATATTTTATTAAAACTGTCAGCCCTGAGTGTTGTTGAAATTTGTATCAGATTGGAGGTCCGTGGCATGCTTCGTCAAGAACTTTGATATTTTATACCGTCAGCTGGGATAAAGGGCTAAGTTTTTATTTGTTATTTTTGTTTTATAAAATAACAAACATACATAAATAAAAGCGAACACTTTAAATTAATAATTTATCTTTACAAATAATAGCATTGCAGTTAGTTGTACATAATATAAAATGTTTGTTTCACTTTTAAAAACTAATTGATTGGATTTTTTGTTTTTATTTTGTTGTGTAATAGACGATTTCCAATTACGGAACTGGAAGACAAATTCAGATAAAACTTCAATACACTCTCTTTTTTGTACCATCATAACAAATACCGTACTAGCAAATATATCAAACTGCATCATTTCAATATGTGCTGCATATTGAAATGATGCAGTTTGGGTATATTTGCGTACAACTAGTGTTACTACCATAGGCCTAATCACCCTAAAATAGTTGGATGGGGATGTATATGTGTTGTGAATTGGAATTTTTCCATATATTACAAATTAATATAGGATACATTGAGGAACACGAGACAACTATATATAGATCTAGTGATATATACGTAAGTTAAGTCAGAAAAGTTATTTTATTATAAGGAATCTTTTTAATAAATCAGAATCAATAATTACCTACTGTTGAAATATTTGTCTACGAATCATTGACAAGTAATTGCTTCCCAGAATTTCGTGAGTGGACTCAGTAAAGAGCGAGCTAGGCTCGTGTGCGTGGTCTTCACAAAACCATATTTTATCTGTGGCTCATGGGTGAGAGACACGCCAATCCTTAAGTTTATTTTTGGCAAGAATTCTCTACAGCTCAGCAAAGTTCGTACATAATTTAGTCGTATTGGCGTGACTTGTGCGATGCTGTAGATATCTAGCATTGTTTTTCAAATTTTATATTTGAAAAGAGATTGCTTAAGACCAATGTTGATCATTAAGATATTATTCTACTTTTTCCACTCTAAAATCATACATTAAATAATTTACTTATCATAGTAATTAAAATTATTATATTTAAGCGTCATGGTGGTCGCGCGTTAAGGCCAAACACACATTAGCAGATCTGACACCCGTTGTATAAGCCTAATTTAGACTATTAATGACTTTTATTAAATTGTTATAAAGTTTGGTATATGGATTAATTATATAATTAAATTTGTTTCTTTTTAAACCGAATTCATCTAGTCACTGTTAGGTTAGTGACAAGACATTCAAGCGGCACTATTAGACTAAATTCTGAAAGTTTACATACAAATAGAAATATTACGTTATTCTTCAATGAAGTGCAATCAGGCAACACAATCCCTGATTATACCTGCAAACGATGTAAGATGTAAAATAATAATATATAAAGGTTATTTTTGTCTAGCTCTAAGCTCATTAAGGTTTTGCATACACACCGACTGGTCCCAACATTCGCGCCGCTCTAATCCCCCGGGGCAAATTCTCTCGGGCGACTATTTACTAAAAAGTCAAGTTCAGACTTATCGCTTGAAGCGGAGGAATTGTGGTTGTGAGGTGAGAACTTAGTGGAGTGTCAGATAATTTCAGAGATGATTTTGACTTTGATATTTTCTTTCAATAGTACTCTATAGAGGAAGAATCATATTTAGAAGACAAAAACGCTCTTTATATACAAACCTACATTTGTCAATTTTTATTCGATATATATGTACATGCCTATTATATTAAATGAGTTGTGACCCGGGGAAAGATATAGGCATGAGAATATCTATATTTAACAATCAATTTATTAGGTATAATATGATAGATAATATTTTTTTTTTCGGCAATACTAGAAGAAATAATATTATTATGTCATTCTTATAATATTTTGATAGTCTCATATAGCGCGCGTAGAGCAGAAGTGATATCAAAAAATGACTGCATTAGCCATAAAGAAATAGGAAAAAAATGTAATTTCTGCCATGAACACAAAGGAATTTAGGTACAATCTACAGTCATTCTCGAGTTGGTACATGGAATTAAATGAAACAATAAAATAGAAAACTGAATATTCGAATATAGCTATGCAAAGGAGTTACATGTAAAACTCAGTGGTATCGTCGAATTTCGTCAAACTGTAAACGAATCAGTTGAAAAGTAAGATTTTGCAAACACTCCGACAGATATGTATCAAGCGGATAACTCTGAAGCTTATAAATACAATACAGCATATTACTTACAGAGTTTTTAAGTCAAAGATCACAGATATCACATCATCTGTGCACAGACTATTCAACCGTAATAATCCAATATATAGAAATATCTTCCTTTGAATTTTTGCCCATGTATATACAGATTGGTAAACAGAAGTATAAAACGAAGATATATAACTTTTTTGAAACTCACACGTCAGTTTGAATAAAGTTGTAACGGAGCGATATAGTGATAGTGATATATTTATAAAACTTATAGACTATATGGAACATTAACATAGACAATATGGCAATAAAACTTAATAGTTTAGTCGTTTAGTCAAAGGCAAACGAAATATCAATGTATTGTCAAAACATTTCATTGTTTGTTGACTACCTGATTGCTACCTACCTTTTTTAACTTTTTATACAGAAAGTGAAATCAGTTTGCAGGTGCGATTTATTGTTTGTTGAAATGAAAGTTCAGTAATTGTATTTGGGTGTAACAAATAAGTGTTTTGGTAGCACCACAATTTTTTTTCTATTACAAATTACTTCAATGTTTAAGTGAATGTGAAATAATAAAGTCATTCAAATTTATTATATCTGGGGAAACTATGTATAATATATTAATCGTATTTGATGAATAATTTTATGTAGGTACTTCACCTTATTTATATTTTATTTTATCAAATTGGAAGTAAATATTATTTCGTAAAATAATAGTATTGAAAATGCCGTTGTTATTACATAATCAAGATAACTTGAAACCTCATTTGGTTAATTAAAACCCAATAAAAAAATCTGACGTAAGGAAAAATAAATTGATATTTTGCCCTCCAAACCGTATACTATTTAAGCGATTGTCAAATTATATTTTAATTATTATTTAATTATATACTAACTAAATATTTGTTTTTTCCACCCGTCTTGTTGTAAATAAATTACGTACTTTCAGCACTTGTGTCGAAATGTGCTATTTATATTGTATAAAAATTCATTAGTAATTATGACAAAACGCTACTGCTTATATTTGTACACTCACCTTAAACCCAACGCGTATACGAGTTAGCTCGTTAGGGCACTACTACTAGTAGTACACGGTACAGTGATCATAATATGAATGTTTAAAAGCTGCAGGTGAACTCCAACCACTTGGAATAGACAGCTACAATAACTTTTGTTTGCTCCAACGACAGATAGTCTGTCGTATCTTAATTGCTCTAGTTTTATTAATACATGGCAATTTCTGTCCAAAGTTATTTGATTAGTTAACTTATTTTATTAACATATTGGTATTTATAACTAGCTCGGTGCAATTGAGCGTAAAAACACAAATGTTTACTGGAAATATGACTGCATGATAACGTAATTAAGTGTTGGAGTTTGCAGTAGTACCTACATTTACATGTACTGACGCAGGTGAGATTCACATTAGTTTTTTTTTTTTTTTTTATAAGATAGGGCAGCAAACGAGCAAACGGATCACCTGGTGGTAAGCAATAACCGTTGCCCATGGACACCCGCAACACCATGGAGTCACAGATACGTCGCCGGCCTTTTAAAAGGGAATAAGAGGAATAAGGGGAATAAACGGTAATAACCGGTACCCTCACTCACTCAGCGAAACACAGCGCAAGCGCTATTTTACGCCGGTTTTCTGTGAGGCCGTGGTATCACTCCGGTCGAGCCGGCCCAATTCGTGCGAAGCATGGCTCTCCCACGGTACGATAGTACCGACAGACTTATCACCTATTTGACTGGGAGGGCATTTTGCTGGTTTAGACCTCTGCGTAACCTTTCGGGAGACTAGAAGTAATAATATTTTATATGAACATTTTCATATAATTTATATTTGAAGCACCATACTCGTATCAAAAAATTGTTATTCGAATTTTCTAGTTTCTACTTGTGGACTCGTTTGCAAAGCCACAGAATGAATTAAAATTGTTTGTTTTTTATTTATACAAACGTGTAATACTCGTATCTTACAGTTCTTATGATATTAACTAAAGCTACCATAAAAGTAATACTACATAATTTTAGAACAATCAAAAACTATTAAAACGTCTGTTTTCAATTAACGATTAAAATCAATCAAATTAAAAAATTTAAAAGTTTATAATTGAATCAAGAGTTATAATTTAAAAAACTACATCAAGCTCAATTTTTGTCAACACAGATATTAGGTTATTGCCCTAATCATATTTATTCCTATTCCGATATATATTTTTGGTGTGTTTTCATTGGACCGATTATGTAAATGTATATTTTAATCTGACAGACAATGGGACGACGGCTAATAGGCCCTCGAATCCAATGCAAGTCACGACTAAGCGTTACATAAGTTTGTGTTACAGCAGAACAAGAAATATCGCTTGTTCCAAATATGCCAATGTTTTATTGTACCTCATTTTATTAAAACTGATAATTTACACAAAAAAATTATAAAAATTTAAATGTAAGGGAATTCGTATTACTTTCTAAAACAAAGTTCTATAAAGTATTATGGATTTCATTTTTACAAATTTAAAGAACATCTTTAAATGCTCTTGTGAAAAAAGGTTATAACTAAGTTAATAAATTATTTTAATGATATGACTAAAATGCTATGACATTATATTATTATATGAATAATATATAAGTATTATATGAATTGTTATGAAATTACAACATATAAAAAAAATTGTTTAATAAATCGTACAAAAACTTTTTTTTTGAAGAGGTAATGATTGTAAATTATAAGTATAATATGATTCTAGTGGTGGAAATTTCTTTGAAAGAAAAAAAAACTAACTCTTTTTATTCGGGTTATGGTTATTTTATCCAGTTACTACAAGATCTTCCGCCATAAAATTGTTCTCCAATAGCGTTAGTCTTTGACGTCCAAGAGTGATTATAATTTAGTAATTTAATAAAATCTTATCTTATAATAATATGTACAACTACAAAATGACAGTAAAAAAATTCTATATTTGCTTATCAAATTGGAAGATGAAATCTACAATTGAAACTGTTCTTTAGGAGAGACAGTGTTTAGTGCCTGAATAGTTAATTCGTCAACAAGATTTGTTAACTTATATGATACCACAAAGTAGCTCAAATACGTATTCACAATAAATTATAACACAATACAATTAAAGATCAAATGTTCTTGCATTATTTAAAGATATTAGAAGGAAACATATTTTACTATTGCATAGTATAACACTTATTACTTTAATATATGTTAGTTGATATATGAATAAAAAATATAAAGCTCATTTGAAATACTTTCATATAACTGTAATGTTTAACGGACTGTCCGTTAAACATTGGAACCACTTATAATGAAGCGCGCACTCTTTCCGTTTGAAAATTCTTGAGTGCCAATCTTATGGATTGCGTTAGGAACTCTAAATTGTCTTGTGGTTTACAGCAAGTCATACTATCTATAGTTGACAGTAAATCATAATCAAGCGAATTAATATTTACGGCCATTATTCAGCTCTGATTAAGTCCAGATCATTCGTTTCCAACCAAGCTTTGGTGGCAACTTTATGACCCGGCTCCGAGTCTGGCAGAAAGAACAATTCTTGTTTAAAACTATTTATTATTTTATCATATTCAAAAGGTTCAACTACCTTCTCTAGAATGCTTAGATTAATACACTTGTGCCGGTAATTTTAAATTATTTTTTACAAAAATAAATCATTCCTTTATAGCTAACACCCCACTAAATCATCACTCAAGTCGGATAATGTCCACGTTGTAATCTATTTACTAATCAACATGCTTTTCATAGCTCTAACTATGAGCAAAAAACGGTCATTCTGTTTGTTAAAACAAAGCTGAATTATAAAAATTTACTCGTCCGAAAATTTTTTTCTTTTACCTCTCTTTCCGTACCGTTAAAATAGTTGTTTTAATCTTATCGCCCTATTTTTTTCTAATTATCTGTTAAGTAATGACCAGTACTTCTCTTATAGGCTACATTTTTTAAAACACGCGATATGACTCTAGGTGTTATCTTTATATCGTAATTCACATCTTCAGTATAAAATCAGATTAGTAATTAAAACTTTAACAGAAATTTGTCAAAAATCTTTCTCAATGAAAATACTACTTTTCATAGAAATTACTATCCTTATTTTGTTTACAATGGTTCAACATACAGTAGTTACTTATGAGTCACTAAAAATAAATTAGATTAAGCAAAGATTGTGATTATGTTTAAATTGTATAATAAAGTTAAATATTATATAGCAATATTAAAAAGGGATGAATAAATATTTTGAATCTGTACGAATGATATTTTTATTATATAAGTGTCAAATAATTCAGTATTGTAAATTTATTCACTATGTAATACAAATTAGTAAATTAGTGGATTATACCGCCTTAAACAATGCTTCATGCTATCATAAATTTTAATAATGAAACATAAATAATATTACAGACACGGTCCTATGTTCTAAAATAGAACTTCCTAATATTACGAAAAGAGTTTGTTTTACAAAACTTTACATATTATTACTTTCGTACGGTCTAAATAAACACGACTTCTCTCTCGCCATCAGCCTATGGCTCTATGTATTGTATTTCATTCTAAAAGCCGTTCTTGAAAAACCCGTTCTGTTCGAAGATGTGATGTTTCCAATCCAGATTATTCGCGGTTTCACCGCAACACAGACACGAACGCGCTTATCCAAACCGTTTGTATGTGCTTCACATTTCTAGGGCCCTGAAACAAAGAGATTGATTTCATTAACATATTTGATATTTCAATTTGTATTCCCGTAGTTTCGTTTAGTTAAGTCTTTACTGGCGTCGTCCGGGGAGCTTTCCCAGACTTTATTTCCTCCGTATTTATTACGAATATGGTAGGTTAGACATACGGTGAGTGTGATCTCTCTTTGGGAAACTTACGACTGTAGTGTTTTGTTAGTAATGTATAAACTGAATTCGAGATTTATAATTAAAAAAAAAATAATAGAATAATCATTACGAATAAAAAACATCTAAGTAGTAAATGCATAAGATATGTAATATTTAGGTCGTTTCAAAAATCGTAGCTACGAAGTTACCAAACTTATAATAAAGAACGAAGTTTCTAATGACTAATAGAAGATAAAAGTTGTACTGTGAAAACTGTGCACTAAAACTAGTTTGTTATTAAACAACTTTGAAGCATTGATATACAAAGTAGCGTACTCCGGGTCTTGGAGTACATTAACAAAGATATTTAAACAGAACATCTATGATATGCAGCGCCCAAAGCACGATGAGCTGTTTACGAAAGGTGTTTTCCTTAACAAACTTCGGAGATATCAACTGCCGACCATTCCCATGCAAATGGAACAACTCTTGCCTATGCTGAATTACGTTTTCGCCTAAGAATTAACGTGTTCGCGAAAGTCTGTTCACCCCAAAAAGCTCGTAAACAATCATGTCTAAGTCGGTGATAATTTTCATTTTGTTTTCACAACGTAAAATTTATATTAAGCAACTAGTTTCGTAGTGTTGAACCTCGTTGACCCAGTGGCGTATGCTCTGAGCTAACAGTTGTTAAAGACAGGTAATAGATGGGATCATTTCGTGATAGGGGACCAGAAATGAGAACATGTTGATCTCCTCCGAGCTTTGTAATGCACATTAAGTAAAAGCTGACTCACTGATTTATGTATGATCTATATGAGACAAGCGTTTAGGCAGACGCTATTGCAGTAAGTACCTATAATATATCCTGACTTGTCACTGTTGAAACCAAATATTGATTGACGTTCTTCGTACTTAGGTGATCTAGTTATTGTAACTCTATTTGATTCCGTAGGTATAAATAAAGAAAACGATTAGTGTTTTCGTTAAAAGTTTACCATATATACCATAGTAAGTATACCACAAGTAAGAGGTCAAATCAAACAACACAATTAGTACAGTATTAAAGTTCCAGTTCTTAAAATTGTTCAAGGTAGCTATTATTTGGACCTTGACCTCCTATCTAAATCTCACTGTCCTCGACAGTGTCGTCTGTATACAAAATTTATTTTGAAATACCAGACAAGGAACCGCTCACAAAAACGGATAAGCAACGCTTTGCTCAACTCATTATGGTAATGTAGGAGAAAACATTTTATCAACAGAAGAATGAAAGTATTGAAGCTGGGTCTGGTTTCTTTTTAGAGTCCCGTACCTCCTTATAGAATCAATTTGTTGTCCGTTTGTCTGTTTTGACCCTTTTTCACGGTAATACTAGGGATACGAGTAAAATTATATGAAATTCGAAAAAACGTTTGTACGGAAAGATCGGTGCGTGAGTCCAAATTCCTACTTGAGCGATTTCCTTTCAATGTGTTTTGAAAGCTTTAACGGTTATTCAAATTCAAAGTTGATAATTTAAAGAATTAATTAAAAATGAAATCATCTTATTTATTATTATTAATGATAAGTATTCAGAGCAATATATTTAAGATTTGTTAATACTATAGAAAAGGCATATTTACAATATTGTTACTGCCTTCGTTTATTAAAGTAGAATAACTTAAATGATGAAGTTTTCATCAGAAATTTATATTAGGTATCCTTTTATATTGCAATCGCTAACGCTATCCCAATTAAAAGTAAGCGATTCTATTTGATAGTTTAATTTGTATTGTCGCTCCAAGAGCAAGCACCTAGAGGTGAATCGCTGAAATATTTCTTACTTAAATTGGAATGCTTAAGGGAGCCTAATTTTTGCCGAGAGGAATCCACGGCCTGCTCATTTGTCCAAATGCGGCCGACAATCAGTAGTTGTACGCTGGCGTTAAATTTGCCGCACTTTATTTTCTCCTGGGTAATTACTTGGTTTTACTATACTTTAGTTTACAGAGCTTAGTTTGTATTTTGCTTAATATATCTGTATACTTTGTTACTATTACAAAAAGATTACACTTATAAAAGGTACCAATGTTAAAAATATTGTAAAAATAAACAAAAATAAAATTTTGTCTACAAGTAAATAATTACTTAGATTTTGATATTTTTAATTCATTTCATAATAATGTTTGTTCTGATGTTCATAATAGTATTGTTCTGTTACTTTATATTTTTTAATGATTAGTATATTTATTTAATGTAGAGGAATAGTTGATGTAAAAGAAAAGAATGTTTCTAATTCAATTCTAGATATTAACATTTTTCGCACTATGATAAAATTATGATTTCACCACTATTATAATTTCATTTTATAATCGGCTCGCGTAGGTACAAAACGATACGGTCTTCAAACAGTCTGTAACTCAAAGGTTAACCAGCTACAATGTAACTGGTAATTCGTATCCTACACCAAGCTCCCAATTTACATACGGTTCTCAAACGAAAAATAAAAATCTTGTCATTAATATTTGTGACATGGTACACCTTATTTGTAATATTTCAATAACATTATTTCCTCCAGTTAATTCTCTGGAATTCGAGATAATCAAGAATTTGCATTATTACAAATGAGAACCATTTTTAGTCTGCAATATGCAAAAAAATTGAAACTATAAATTTATATTAAGTGTAAAAAGGTATATATTAGCAGTACGTGGAGTAAAAATTATAAATAAAACATGTTGACACAGCATAATAACTAATATGTTCATTCTGATTTTTTAATGATTTACATATATGAGTTATAGTAATTTAGTCAAGTATAACAAATATTTTAAGCTATAGCTTTCTGCTTATGCTTTAACCCATAACTAATTACATAAAAAAAGCAATGTCCTACTCAAACTGTACCTACTTATATGTTATTTAATCATTTCAGCCCAGTAGATTTTGTGTTTATTAATTACAAATAATACATGCAATCTCAATCGCTTTATTATTTCGCTTCAAATCACGCGTCTTTATAAGACATGGTTCTTCATAAGGCGTGCGCGGAGATTTAGGTGAGCGAAATTTAATGAATGCATGGAGTGTACTGATTGGGTCTATCTATACTATACCCAGTTTGATGCACAGAAACTATTGTCATTATAGATCAAAACGTTTGTGGACTATTTATTACATTTAGATTTTGGTAGTAATTATTTATAATCATTATTGTATCTATCTGGGTGATACCTAGATATGTTCTAGGTAGTACCTTTATGGTAATGATATATTGCTTCTAAATAAATTAGTCATGGAGAAATAAATAAGAAACGGTCTTGTCAACGCTTATTTTTTACTGGTTAGGTATGAAATGTGTAAATATGATAGAATGTGGGTTATATTAATAATATTCTTCATATCTATTTAAGTGTGTTTTATTGTCATTTGAACAAGAAACAAGATGAAAAAAAAAATACATTGTTAAGTGCTTATGATTTTTTCACGCCCGTCTACAACAACAGAGAGAAGCCAACATGAAATTAGAAGGGAAAATAGGATGAGATAATTGCATCCGCCCGCGTTCCGCTCGCCTCCTGGCGTTACTTTAATCTGTTTACACTTTTATTTACTTTACTAACGCAAATTTGAGACGATTAGCCCCTGTGTTTTGTGTACGCTTGTAAAATTCTCGATATAATTTTTGATGTTTGTCGTAGAAATTCTCAGCTTTTTATTGCAAAAACCAACTTGAACATAAGCACAACTAGCACTGGTATTATGTAAAATTTTCAATATCTTCCGAATTTTACTGTATGAAACGTAAATTAAAATCTTTCGCATAAGTAATCGTTCAGGCTTAATTAAAGTGTAGGTTTAAGTGTCCTATTTTCGTAATAATTTTACTGAAATTACACATACAATTAAGTAAAAAATATTTATCACACGTGCTCTATTTTAAGATGACCCAGCTTCATTTTGTTCTGTGCTGCATTTTGTTCACACTTGCAAATTGCAGATGCCGCCATGATAGTTTTCACCCCACCCGTCTACCAAACGCATTCATAACAAACATATCTCTCTCGCTTGCAACCATTTGAAGCAGCTATATCTGTCTTTGTTACCAGTCCCTACAAAAGAATTAGGGCAATACGCATGCGTGCCTTGTCAATGTCAAATCAATCCTAGCGCTCTGATGCAACTGAGCAAAATGGACACATAATTTTGAACTAATTAATTCAATTCATGGTTATTGAAGTAGTAAATATTCATGTACTTTGTTTCAGAATGTTGGCTGTAATGGAGCCGTTCGAGAATTATACGGTAAATTTTGTGATAATTTGAAAGCTATCAGAACGAACTGAACATATGAATCAATACTTTATTTTACGAATAACAATTTATTTGACAATAAGGCAGCCTTTAAACTGAAACATAAAAGCTAGTTATATATCTTCAGTTACTTATATCTTCAACTATTAAATTGTCCTTTTGTATAAAAATTTATAGGAAATAACATTTCACATAAATTAAAGTATAGACTAATAACAAAAATTAGGAATAAATTTTTTAATTTAAATTCAAGTTGCCAAATTCAAGACTAATTGAAAATGGTACTGTAAGTTTACAATGAAATGGAAAAATGAATAGTTTCTATAAGTCCTAATTTATTATAATTATTATTATAGTAATTTATGTATTCATATATATTTTTTAAATCTAGCTATTTATATATAAATTAAGGGCCTAGTTACTATTTAAAACATTCTTATTTAGGTATCATTCATACATTCATACGCTCTGTATTTTTTTTACACGGAAGCTTTGAACCTCCTCACATAGCTAAGTATGTGTATGTCAAGTCAACGTGTGCTAGCTATCAAATCACCAGAATCAAAGCGGAGCCCTAGTGTTATGTAGAGTTAGTTAAATATTTACTTATAGACCAGGAGCCGTCCATATTTTTACGAGTTCATTACTATGTTATTACCGCGGCGTGGCCCGGCCGCGATGAGCCGCAACACATCCAATTTCCCAACTTGCCATTTATTGATATTGACTCTGAGAGGACGCCTTATACGGCGTTGATGTATAAAAACTTGAAGAGGCAGGGAAAAATTGATCCTTAAATACTTGTGGCAAATAGTGCTTGTGCTTAAAGAGCAGGTGTTTGGTTAAGATCATAAGTAGAGAGATTGTGTAGGTTAAATAGTAAAGTTGGAAGTGACACAATTTCTTATATTTCTTATATATGTGTGTCTTGCATTTGTAAGACAAGATAAAATAATTCTAAAGTTGCGTTACAATAACAATAAGTATTGAAGTTTGATGATGATATTGTTGTTTGATGTTTCCATTATATTATTATTTAATTTATATAATCTTAAAAATATCTTATAAATTTATGTCAAAATTGAAATGTTTGTCTATATTTTAAGGAAATTAGTTTCACTTTATAAATTAAGTATTTTCACATGATTCGAATACAACTAATATATTTTAAGCTTTTTCGCAGTAAATGTAACATTTGTAAATATAACAACCTATACAATATAGGCGACTTTA
The DNA here is from genome assembly GCA_036419045.1 of Scirpophaga incertulas. Taxonomy (NCBI): domain Eukaryota; kingdom Metazoa; phylum Arthropoda; class Insecta; order Lepidoptera; family Crambidae; genus Scirpophaga; species Scirpophaga incertulas. The sequence goes on along the minus strand of CM071630.1, from coordinate 24,898,996 downwards.
CTAAACGTCATAACGTCACGCTCTCATTGTATTAAGTATGAAGCATTTTTGAGTGACCGGCGACAACGCTGCTTCTGTGTCACTGTATACTCAAAAGTAATAATCGCAACAACACTGTTACTTGTTACAATATTTTTCACCTAATATACATAAAATAAAAAAAATCATAAGCAATTATATGTTTGTATTTCATATCTATAATTATAAATTATATGTAACAGTGTAAATTATAGATTTAAATTACAGTAGTATTGCAGTGCGTGAATAGTAATAATTTCTTTTTTGGTCAGTATATGATGATTAATCTTCACTGGGCCAGCCTGGTTAATTGCCGTATAGTTCAGATAGGTGCATAGCCCTCAGTGGGGATGGTTTGACCTGCAACGATAATAAAGATTAATGGAAGTACAATGAATAATTAACAAAGAATCTTTACAATAACAAATATGCTAGCATAGCACAAATGTTATTTAATTCCTTTTTAAAAATATAATTATAATGGGACGTATTTTAACAATATAATTTAAAAAACTGCTAAGAAAAATTATTGATAATAAGGTGGAATTTCCAGTAAATGTTCTATATACTTGTCACCGGTATATCATGGTATCACTTATTATCATCAAACCTAAAGTCAGATAAGCCCGTTGTAGACGTGACCTGCGAAAAATAGTCTTTCTACTTCCAATTCGCTAGATTCGTACACGGAACGCGTATAAGAATAGATCTAAAAGATACATTAATAACATTATACCTTTTACGTTCGTCGAATCAAGAAGCGAACTTATATAATGAAGGAAATCCAAATTTAACAGATTAAATCAAATTTATTTAAAAATATTATTATCAAATTTATATTATGTCATATTTATTAATATTACATTATGGAACATTTTATGTTCGACGTAGGTACGTTCGCCCATTATCGTCATTATATAATTAACTTTTCTATTTCTTCCACACACAAATATACGTAGGTAGGTTATATACAACATTGTTGTACAAAACTTTCTATTTCAGCAAGTAAGTAACTACTTCATAAAATGGATTCAAAAATATATACTTAGGTTTATTTAAAATCTATTACGGAATACATAGTAGGTACAAAACGAAAGGTTTCTTTCTACCTTTCGTTCAGTTTCATTTTCAAAATGCATTGAATCCACTACTATTGTGCTTGAAATGCAAATTAGATTCTAGAGCAGCGGAACGGATAAGCAAATAAGGTTTTTGACTGCATTTCCACACAAACTCCTTGCGGTTTCTGACTCGGGTATCTGATTTTATTTGAACTCTCTTGTTTCGGTAATAGGTATACGTCTGATTATGATTCTCATCACATCACATAGGAAACATCAGCGAAATTTAAGTAAGTATATAATTGAACAAAAGAGGAACGGCACGCATTCGTTAACATATCTAATTGCGTCAATAGATTCGAACTGGATCTGAAATTGCGAGCTGTCAGTCAGTTTGGAATAAACGAAGCCAATCAGAGATAAATAACCGTGGGTCCGCGGGCCGCCCGTCTCATTTGCATGCCGATGGCGAGGGGCGCGGCGGGCGGGGTGCATGCGGGCCGTGGCGCGGTTCACCTGACGACCAAATTGCGTTCGTTGCTGGCTGGATATCGCGTGATGACTGTTTGTTTAGTTTTTGTTTACGTTCGTATTCGTCTTATGTTGTTTTTTTTTTAATTATCTAATTACGTTTTTGCTCGGCTGCGGTGAAGTTCGTTACTTACTGTAGTGCGATTGAAAACTTACATGACTTACAAAAAAAAGCTTTTCCTTCTCTTTTGTGTGTTTTTATTCGTGGAAATTGATATACCCAGAGAGAATGCGTCAAATAAAGTTTCAATTTTGAAATAAGTAGAATCCAATTCTATTCGTGAAAAACTTTAGAATATTCTGCCAGACTGAGCTTAAATATAAAATGGAGCTTTGCCTCTAATATTCGCTTCGGGAGTCCAAAACGCTTTTCAGCGCTTAGGTACACTTCGGTCCGAGTTTGCTGAGTCGCGAGCTGCTTTCATAATGATCTGCACCGCTGCCAGAAAATTTTCATCCTGAAAAGTAATTTGAAAATGTTTTTAAAGCTTGCCAATGTAGACAAGAAATATATATAGCTAGGTATAAAACACGACTAAAAATTCCTAATGATTCTGACAAACTAACATATCTTTATATATTTTGGTAAAGGGTATATTTTATTAATATTGAAATGTTAGGCAATATTAAAATATCTTTTGCTATTGAATTTTGTAAATACTGATAATAACACAATATTTTGATTGCTATTATAAAATAATAAAATTCATATATAAAAATACTAATAATAATATACTCGTTAATCATCAATGTGGATAGCCATCACGACATTTAAGACTTTTTAAAGTTTCTTTTTTATTTATGATGTAAAAGTTTTAGGACTCTTACGAAAGTATTAGAAAAAGACAACTCAAAGAAATATGTTCCTAAATACTTTAAATTCGGGTGCGAGAGGGCAAAGATTGGTCATTACCAGAGAAAAGCCGAAAGGATCCAATCAAATCGGCGCACCGTATCGGCTGTGCTCGGCCTCTGTATAATATTCCGATCGGCTGACGTCCAACATGGACGTGTTGTGGTTAGCGGCAAAGATTAAACAACAGAGGGCCTAGACAAGATGCCTTTCTATTTTCGTAATCGCATCGCTAAAATAAAAAATGTATGGTATTGACATAACCGATCGCTTGACTTTTCGAGTGGTTATGTCAATACCATACATTTTCGCGATGCGATGCGATTACGATTATCGAAAGGTAACATGTCTAGGCCCTCTGGGTAGAAATAGTCATGTAGTTATTCATTACACGTTTACGCGAGCAGTGAGAATTCGTAATGTATGTATCCGCTGGACGCCACAAGGAAATGGGTTTAGTTTTTCGATTGGGAAAAATATGAAACTTAGTTGCACATGAATGTCTGACACCTGACTTTTTTTTCGAAAAAATAGATAGTGGTGTAAATTAATCTATCGGTTGTGTTTTGTTCTTTTCACTTTAATTGTAAAACCAATTTATAAGTTCTATAATTAATTTCACATTATTTGTGATATGTATTGATACTCGCTATAGATTCAAAACCTATAACGTATTTGCTATGTAGCATCAAACCATTGCAAGACGAAAGAGAAAGGAAAAAAATTGAAAACCGTAAATATGTAGTTGCACAATTTTTTTTTTTTTTTGCGATTCATTAACTCTCGTAAGGGAACAAAAACCTATAGGGTACTTTGCATTTATATAGAAACATGATATTTGGCATCTAGCACAATAATTTAAAGTTCGAATACCGTAAATATTTATAGTTACAACACAAAAAACTGTCTTTATAGACTTACTTGCGGAACCATTTTTGCATATATTATACTTGGCATGATTGTATACTATAATAAAATAATATTAGTAGATTTAATTAGTACCAATAAGTAACAGAAACTCTCCCAAAAATAAGAAAAGAAACATCGCCAGTATGGCGAGGAAACGTAGGTATCACCGGTTTTTTCTTTTCGTGCGTATAAGGTTGTAAGATTCGACTAAAAGAAAAAAAACGCAATTACAATAGATTAAATAAATTTTGGCGAAGTGTTATGTGTATGTATATAAATAACCCTTCTCAAAGAAGTTAGAATTATTCTCCTCCCAACATTGGCAAAGCATTATATTGTATTTAGAAATAGTAGATTGCTTTATAAGGGTGGAAAGGAATCGCTACGAGGTTGTTAGACTCTGATGGTTTTAGTCCGAGTAGGGTTTAATTCCTTTTACCCGTGTGTAGCACTCCACTTTTCATTTCGAATGCAAGGAAATACATTTTCAGAAAATGATTTTATATTCCTTGCATCTCGCCACTTCATAAAGTCGGAATATGTATTTAAATATCTTTCATTTGAAATTTTTGGCAAAAGATTTTCGAGTATTGTATTTGCTTCGTTCGTGACTGAATCTGGAGCCGAAATTTCAGAATCGCTTAAATTCATTGTTTTTCTTAAATACCTAAATCACACCATCAAGATTTCGGTACAGCGTAACAGATTCCCCTCCCGCCAAAATTATCTTTTTCACAGGTATTTTTAAATTTGGAACACATCGCGTTACCTTTTACTGGCCCTTCAGCCAAATAATTTTATTATCATTGTACCAAAGATTATATGTACGTAACCTAATTCAGTTTTATTTTAAAATTTTACTTTCCGCCCTAAGGAGGGAAGTAAATAGTATGAGAATTTCCCGCCCGCTGGTAGGAACTAGCATTTTCCTCCCAATACTCAGATCAAGGAAACGCACCTTTCCGAGCATGAGGAATGAAAAAATATTTATAAACTACGTTTTAATATATGTTAAGCCTTATATATTTAGCAGGCTTAATTCGTTTGTTAAATAAAGTTTGTACGTTTTAATGCTCAGTACCTAGTATTAATAAGAATTTTAACAAAATCCCTTTTTTATCAAGTATGGAGATATGTTAATGAACTATATAGATTAATGAACAGAAGTTACCTCGGAATAGCCTATATAACGCTAGAGAAGATGCGGGCTTTATATAGATACGTAAACACGAAGTATAATCTAAAAAACTCACTACAATCAGTATTCGTATCACCACTCACTTCAAGGTAAGATAAATATAAAAACCTTCGACTTATAATATTGTTGGATAATAATATCTCATTCCCTTGAACTAACCAATTCAATTTGTCTTTCATATTTATGCATTTATTTTACATTATCCATTCGCACAAAGACACAAAAATAGAAAAGAATGATAGCCGTTCATTTTGTACTGAATAAGGTACAATGTTGATACAATAACAAGCTATATAACTAAACATAATACAGGATTATTATTGTGACTTCAAATAAAATATACAAAAATATTTTTTTGGTTTTCTCTTATTTATTGCATGTTATTTGTAAAATTTGAGTACGTATTCAGCTTTTCCTGACCCCGAAGTATTTTACAACTTATTTTGTCAACCATATAATTATATGAGCTTATTGTTATTTAATTCTGTATATATTTACTCTTTGACGGAGGTCAGTAATTCGAGTTAACGGGGAGCATCGTTTCGGCAATAGTCCATTGGTCGGATACGTGACCTTCGTTCCATCAATTCCTTGCTTCCAAACTATGACTTCTTCTGCCAGCTTACTCCTTATTAACTGATGTGGCCCTAGTATGTGCGTGGGAATGAAATTCAATGAGGGTGAATTACGACACTTATTTATGTACTATAATATTAGGCAGGTAATCAAATATTTTACCTTATATAATAAACTTTCATTTAGTTTGAAATCTTTATAATATAGTTGACAGCAATTTAGCAGAAAAAGATAATTAACTACTTCCAAATTTTAAATTAATACGCAGAATGTAGTTGGAAATAATAAATATAGTTTTAATTTGTGGGGAAAAGATAAATCACCATAAATTTTAACGATATATGAGCGAGTTTTGTAAATAGTTTGAACAGCGATTATACCTATGTATTATGTGTATTTCATAATATTTCTAGTTGATTTAATTGTACCTGTCTTGTAAATAATAATCACTTTACAACAGTGACACGTTTTACCCATACGAAGGATATTGAGGTACAAAATGATCTCTATTTTTGTCGGCATCTATCCAAATGAAATAGAGCCGCCGCATATCAGGTGGGGGTACATATGTGTGGGGGGATCAACTCGTGTTTTATATTATTGAAGCCCACACCCACCGGCTTGTTTACACACGTGAACCAGGAATATTGTCATTCAGGGATTGTACGTGGAAATTTTCACGTTGCGAAGGAAATTTGTAAAAACGTTAAAGCTTCTAAATGTCTGTATAAGGTTTTATTTCAGCGCTACCTGAGCAAGTCGGAATATATTTTCTTCGGTAAAAGAAATTTTGAAGAATTTATTGCAGATTACTGTAAAATCTTTTAATAAAATCCTTTAGGCATCCGAGATAGCTTAAACAGAAATAAAACCAAAGCGGTATTTCCCATTTCGTTCCATTGTTTGACCGTTTCATGTTGAGAATGTGTGCAGAAAAAATAAAAGCATAACGAAGGTCCCTCCGATCCAATATGAAGTTAAACATTTGCATTTCGTCATACCGCTCCGCAGTATCGGCTCTATATCCTTTCATATGCTCTTGAATAAAACCCAAAGCATTTGTTTGGCCAAACTCGCATCCCTGATTATATTTGAACAAAATATTTCTCGGATCTCGTGTAGACACAGTATAATAAGTCTCTAGGGCCGCCAAATGGAGCCGAAAGGAATACCATCGCATCTCGGGATATACTACGTGATCCGCCTATATGGGACGGACAAGGGTGAAATCTCTTGAGTTGTATTAAAGCTCGAAGGTGGGTACCAATTCCTGAATGTTTCGGTTATTCTACCGTTTTGCGAGGCGCGATGCACGCGTCGCTGAAATTGAAAGTTGGATAGAAACATAAAAAAGGTGTGTGGTGACGGTATGAAACTAGTGCGGATGCGACTAGGTAAAAACTTTTATGTTGATGAAACCTGATGAAACACGAACGGTTGGTTGCATTACTTTTTTCTTACAATTGTTAGTTCCTACAAACTATCGACGGAAATTCTAAATAGGTACCAACTCAATATTAAGTATTATCATTTAAATTATCCATTAATTGATTATGGAAAACGACATACATATTATGAAATAACTTATTTACCTATGAATATATCCCAATGATATTGTGAAAATTTACTTTCAGTAAATAATGTTGTGAGTTTCACTCTCAACTAATTTTGGATAACAATTTGAAATAAACATACGAATAAATAAGTTCTATTTCACTCAAAATAAACATACACGTGAAAAAGAAAAAGCTTCCTACAAAATAAAGCTAACTTTAACTCTTTCTGTGTCAATCAAAATTCTGGTAAACCTCACGATACAAGTTGTTGATTAAATTAAAAGCAATCATGCTTGATCTGTTGTTTTGGTTGAAACTTTTGTATACGTACACACTATAATCAAGTCTAACTCTTGTTATTCATATTTAAAGGGACCATTATTCTTTGTTTGCTGTTAAAGTATGTTCGCGAGGCTTTGTTGGGGGAAATTGTACGTTATTGTTGAGAAGCTAGGATTTATATTACGTGTTGTTATCTGAAATTGAGAGCTCGAACCGCCCGCACTGAGAGCCCGCCGAATATTGCCAGCCTTATTTATGTCCACTTGAAGTTTAAACGCCACATCCAGTTACATGGCTTTTTTCGCAAAACATGCACTGTCGTGTCGCTAGAACCAACGGCCATCTTGTGAAATTGGATTTCACAAGTGCCAACCCGTTGCACTCAAGTTTAATAAGTTGGTGTGAGTTGACGAAGTAATCTCTCGTCGTCAGCTCGCGATCACTCATAATATTTTGTTTTGGTTAAACTGACGTTGCTAGTGAATTTTTCATATCCAATTATGCACGATTCATAAAATCATGATTTCTCTTAAAGGTGAAAACGTCATATTGTTCATAAGATTTTATTTGATTAATATCGTTTATATACCTATATATATATGGACATTTACATAGATATATTATATAGATCCTACATCTAAATTGTATGTATAAACTGAAAACAACTAATCTAATAATACTCAGAGTTCTTAATCCAACGTCTGTGACTTCCAAGAGTGATATAGTACCATATATGTATAACATAAAGTACATATATAACATTTGTGACAAAAACATAAGTGACGAATGAATTACGTTAACTATATTCCGACTTGAAATAACTTCATTGATCATCAACACAATACGTGCTAATGAAATACGTGTGTATTCATAATATTGGCACGACAGTTTCAGAAAGCCAATTAAAGAGCCCGCGATCAATTGTAGTGAATGTCGGCTATTACATCCACCGGTTGGGGGTGACTTAAGGCTGGCTTTCTTCCTCCTTTGATTACGATACTCCTTTAAAAGCCACCGCGTTTGGTAACGACTACGAAATTGTATTGGATATGGCAATATATTTATAAATGATATAATAATATTATGTAAGCCTTCGAAATATAGAATCACTTTTTAGGCATCAACGGCGATGTGTATTATAGTGATATTCCATAATTAATGTGTATATTGAGTACATTGATGGGCGGATCACTTTCATTCTATGGACCAATTCAACCGACAAATATATTTTTTATCATATAATATTATTGTAGTTGGATTTGTATAATAACGTGTCTCCATGTTGGAGCTGTCTGCTTAGGTATCTCGAGCACACCTATTTTTGCCACATTGGCGTTTTCCGCCAAAGCAGCAGTGTTCGCATGATTAGGTTTCCTTTTGAAAGATAAGGCACTCAGTGGTAAAATCACGGTACTCAGTAGTCTAAGTAACGTGATTTTACCATTGATGTTAGGTATCAAGTTGATAATGTACAAAATGATGCTTGCGAGGATTTCAGATTTAATGTGATTCGATTTAAAAATTAATTAAGTAGACAGTATGCTTGTTTAAAAAAAATATTTATGCCACCTCCATTTCAACGTACTTGTGTTTTCTATGTGTGGGTGAACCTCCTCTAAGCTGAGGGATTAAAACATAGCCTACGAAGACGCAATATGTTTACACGTGTCTATAGGCGATTGTAGGGAAAGTAGCAGCAATTTTGTAAATTAATAAGATTTACTACATCTAATAAATGGAATTTATTAACAATGATCAATCTATGACCTGCTATATTATATAAAAACTATACGATATTATGATATGATGCATTTTCCCAAATTATTTTATTAAAGCTATGAACATATATCAATTATGTTAATAATCCAATAAGTATCTATATTATTCGAAATAATAAAAGTTTTAAAATTATCTATATATGTTAAAGTTTGGATTACTTTAGACATACTTATAAACCGTCTATCATGTTGAAAACAGTACTTATCCCCAGTACAAGGACCTCGAGCGCTACGTGACCCTTCGTGTGACTGATAATGTCCCATACATAGTTTCCTGAGTGGTATTCGAATGACGTCACAAGGGACCGACAAACGGCCATAGCATTGTGTATTATTCGTGTACGTTGAAATCAAATTTTACCTTCATACACAATTTCTTTTTCAATATTTTTAGAAGTAGATAGTGCTATACTTAGTTAATTTGTCATGAATATACAACCATAAGAACTAACAGCTATATATACTACTAATATTAAATAGTAATTTTTAAATTACTAGATAAATTTTAGAAACTTGTTCGAGTAATCATTCTGATCAATATCGATACAATTAAAAAAAATACAAATGAACAACCCGGTCTTTGGTATCCACTCCTCGTTAACTTTTTCTTGCCTGCGGGTTAAAGTATCGCTATGGCATAATGGTGTACCATCTTTCCTCTTTTTTCCTAGATAAATACTAATAATAGGTCCTAGATAAATACTCAGATTCAGGCGTCACACATCCTTATACAATATATAAAGTATCTAGTACTAGATAGGTCTGGGTCTGCTCGAGCCCTGTGTGAACGTGAGAAAGTTCTCCATACCCATATGAAAAAAGTAGCGTAGGTCATACTCTGTGATCGTCTAATGGAGCTCCAATTATCTTTGCCAATTCATTTCAATAAAATGTTTTGGTTCCTTAATAAATTTAATCATAATTTATGCCAATTTTAAATTTTTGACAAAAGTTTTAAAGGATATTTTTTTACGTTGTCAGATGACGAATGAAAATCTAATATTTATCTAATGTAACTTATTATTTACAAACAAAAATATTGGCAAATGTATTGGCAACTGAGATTTGTTGAGAAAAATCTTATAATTATTACACTCGTCGTCACTTTGTCGTCTTGGCAAAGTGGCTGCCTTTAGTTTCAGGAACATTGAGCTGCAATTTAGGTAGAAAGCTGAGTGCTCGTACGTAGATAGAATTTCAAACATGATTTTGAACTTTAGTTTTTATTACAAAGAAGCCAAACAAGTACATGGATCGCCTGATGATGAGTAGTTATCACAGCAAACTTTTTTAAGCGGTATAATTATGTTAATAGTATATATAGTGTTTATAAGATGTGAAATGCCATTTTGTATTTGTGTGTTAGTCATGTATTTTACATTTGAGTAGAGTTAGTCCCATACTGTTCCGGATACCTGGCTAAACTACCTTACAACCTTGCCGAAGAACTCACTCGCGATCGATATGACAAAAGTCACAGAGCAACCACAGCCAACTTATGGACGTTTGCAATACCTACATAGCTAACGCAGGCGGTCATCACATTGTACCTACTGGGCGTCCCGACTCTCCCTACATACACTGAAACCGTCATTCATTTGCACGAACACAAATCAATAACACTCAAAAATAGGGAAACGGTTTAAAATAAGTATTTTCATTTCACTTTATATCAGTGACATAGACATAAAAGGAACAAAGAAACTACAATAAAAAATTACAACATCCTCTCTTTTTACTATTATGAATTTAAATAATTCAACTAAATGATGAAGAACTGAATTAATAATAAAACACGTAGTTTTTTGTATATAAACATATTGTTAACTATATCCACACCAATATTGTTCTCTTAAATCGCGTTGAAATATTTTGAATATAAATTCTTTGTTGTGAATTAATATACCTAAGTAAATCCAAAATCATTCTTTATAATATTTCCTTAAAATAAGGAAACAAAAGAAGTTAACTATTAGTAATAAAAACTAAATATCAAATACTACTTAATTAGATATCATAATTCTATGATTATTTCTATTCGTTTAATAATAATATTATAAATAGATAAGAATATTGCGATGGCGTCAGATTCTTATGAATTCCACGTGTTAGTAGACACTGGTGACAAACCTGTTTGGACTTACCCGTTACCGAGTTGCCTATCTAAATTACTATACTTTAAAAATTTACATTTGGAATGACTTTTACTGGCCCTTCCCAGGTTGGTGATACCTATACTATATAATCCAGAATACATGTATCTTTATTTAATAAGAAAGTGTTGGTAATTATTAACACATAAATGAACAGATCACTTGTCACCTGATTTCATTAAAATTATCTTGATATAATGATATATCTGCTGAAATTATTAATTTTTCGTTGTATCTGTCAATATATCCAGTTAAAAAATATATGAGCATCATAACTATGATTATTATTATCTTAGTAAAGTTGTTTTCTTTCAAATTGTTTAATAGTCACCATTAAAGATATTGGTAAAATCAATCACTTATATTTTATATTTTTATTAAAAAGCGTAAATAATAAAAATAAAGTACAAAGATATTATTGCTCTTACCTGTTCCGAAGAATAAAGAGTGGTATTCACTGCTAATTTAAAATATTTGTGTGTGGTATGAAGAAAATACAACTTTAGCACAAGTCTTCGTTGTGTTAGAGAACATTCCGTCTGCGCGATTTAACACAAAGGATTTATATTTAAAAGGGTCGTGTGAGCAAAAAATAGGGAAAGCGCTTCTATTATGGCTCCCTCATGTAAAAACTGGGCCAATAGGCTATGCTTATTCTTCAACAATGGATTTTTTTCCGCCAATCGATAGGATCTCACAAAATGGAGTAACGAAGATTCTATTATAGAACTTGAATTTGGAATTACAAAATGGATTTTTACTTATGACTATAACTAATTATTTATAAAAACAAAACTCATAACAAAATTTAAAAAATGTGTCGATTTTGAACGATCCTTAACTATATTGATAATAACTAAACTAATAACTTTATTTATTGTATTAATACTGGCTCGTCACCTAGCTTATACTGAACTAATCATAATTACATACCTACATATACTTACTTACTGAAACTAGAGAAGTTTAGATCATAATAAAACTAAAATTGTGGTTTCTGCTTTTACTTATGGGAAAATGACATAATTATTTGTACCATGATTTAGCTTCAGGCTTTATTGATGCTGTTGAAGTAGATTCTTATTCTCATTTCGTAGAATTTCGCATTCTACTATGGACAGCAAATACCGTATGGTAAGGGCTAATTGTCGCTCAAGGATCTGCAATGCCAGAAGCAGGGGCAAGCAGCTTCTTCACTGACTATCTGTAGAGAAATGCTCGTTATAATTATTACGTTGTAAAATATTATTTATGTCTAAGTTTTATTCTTTGTGGATATTTTCAAGAATATATTTTATCCCATATTTTATCAATTACCAATAAATTCTTAATATTATAACTTACCTATAGGTACACTGACTTGTTACTCAATTAACCCCAAATAAATGTTACTTTTAAAACCCATATAAAAACCTGGATAGAAATTGTATTAATTGCTTGTTAATTTACTAATATTTAGTTAAATGTAACTTCAAGACGCCTTTACATTAAAATAACAATACAAGGACAAATTGTTAGTAGGTAGTTATCAGGTATATTTTGACTACTTTGATTGGTTAATTATGAATAATTGTCCCTATAAATGTAAGCAGGAAATAATAATACATAGATGCGTTATTGTTTCTCTGACATAACGGGTATGTTTTGATAAATGCAAAAGGTATAATTGCTCATACAATTATTAAAACAGAGCTCAAATTACAATAACCAAAATATTAAGAGGAAGAGAAACAGTTGAAAAGCTATAATGTTTATATATGAAGTAATTGACCTGAAAGGTATATAGCTCTCGATATTTATAGATAAATTATTGAAATAATAAACATCAAAACTTTTTTCTAATAACGTGGATATATTTACTTCCTGAATTATCTCTGATAGACAATTTTAGAAGTATGCACAAAATGAAGGCATTGGCGCCATCTATCGCCAGTTTGAATCGTGAAAGTTTCCATCTGATTGTGCCTGTGTGCGCTCATCGGTGTTGGGTGTATAAACGAGACATTTACACAAAGACACATCAACGTAGCACTGTGCGTAACGCTGTGTGTGTGTGGCATGTAGCTACGAGTAGCGTGTACAGTCGGCGCTAGTGTGAGTCAATACGAAAGTTGTTTGCTTGTTCACCAACTGAAAGTTTACTCATCCGAGCTACTCCTAGCGCCATCTAGTTCACTTCATCTGAAAAAGGAAGGACGCATTGGTTGAATAAGGCAGCAAGTGAGACTCTAATAAGAATCATTTATTCATGTAAGAATATTTTCTTGTTAATTTTCTGATTCATTTGTTTCAAATAAGATATTATTATTGATATCTTATTCGAAAAATAGTCTTATTATTGCTTACTTCACAGGTTTTCGTTTTCAATCATATACAAGTTTTTAAACATGATTGAATAAATATTGCCCATTTATTTATTTAATCGTTATTCCTCTTATACAGGTACAAAGCGTGGTCTACAAATAATCAATATAATTTTTAAGGTACAAGACCAATGCCTTAAGGTTGAAAAGAAAATGTGTGATAAACAACACTGGCATTTAAAACGTGGAAGCACTACTTTCAAACACAACTCAACAATATTAACACCCTGCCTGTCAAAAATATAAAGTACACGTATCTTACAGTTTTTATAGATATATTCACACATATTTTAAATACAAAAATGTAAAAACTGAGGATTGGGTACTGTTTGGGTAGGTACCTCAGTCTTAGCTGTTTCTGTCACAAAGAAACGCTACTCATATCGCTGTTCTGGTGTAAAGGTTATGGCAGTGATATTATACGTATACATATACTATTATACGTATAGGTTTTTGAATAACACTATATTCAATCAAAAGCAAATTGTCCAACCTATGACATTCGTGGCATATATATATATATAATTTTTTTTTCATGGCATATATATATATATATTTTTTTTTCATGCCATGAATGTCATCGGTTAGACAATTTGCTTGTCATTGAATATAGTGTTATTCAAAAACCTGTCGAAAAATTTTACGTAAAAAACTTGGATCATTTAGCTTAAAAATCCAAAGTTTAACTTACTAATATTTGTTTAAAATTAGTTTGTAACTGAGAGACTACTTGAAAGTGATTTATTATTATATATATTGTTGATATACATTGATGGTTTGTATTATTGTTGATTATCTCATGCGACAGTTCAGTTATTTATTCGTCGATAGCAACTGAGCTATCGACGAATAAATAAAATATAATTAATCAGAAATTCACTTACGTCCTTATTTGCGACATGTATGTATACTACTGCTATAGCTACTTTATCGCTGTTGTTCTATGCCGATTGGATATAATAAATAAACACATTTAAATTGACATTTGACTACAATTGGCATGATTATACTATCCATCTAACAGAATATGTACTTCAACTAAATCAGAGACAGACTACGATTGTCATATTCATTATTTATATTTATATGTTTGCTTTTGAGATTTCAATAAACTTTTGATCAGTACACATTATTAAATTTCTTATTTTAATCTGTAATATACAAGTTTACGTTTGTTAAAATTTGTAGCAATGTAGGTTATTCATAAATGAAACGACTCTACTTTTTTAATTACCAGATCAGAATTAAAGTTTAAAGTTGTATTCTTAATTTGCTAAACAAGAACATCATAAGTAAAACCTGCTTATAAAACAGTAAGTATGTTAAAACTAAGGCAGTTTCAATAGAGTATTTAGGAGAAATATAACGAACAAATCTGTCGATTTCGCTAACTTAACAACAATGACAGACAAGCACTGACAAACAACCTTAACGCCTATCACGCAAGATGCGTCGCGAATTCAAAATTACAGAAACGAAGGACGACTCAACTCGTAGTCAGATAACAAAGTTCATTGACGTATACAAGCGTGGTGCCCCCATCTCTGTATTTTGTATCGCATAGAAAGGGACGCGGCTAGGAGACGAATTATCGTAGTCGTGGTGGCAGGTGCCAGTAATTGTGTTTCGTCAGCCGCTCAACATTTTGAAGGTCGGAAATAAATGTAGCAAAATGTCAACGATAAGTTACTAAGCCTGTAGTGTCAAGTTCTTTTAGTTCAACTTTGATGAAATATTGACATAAGTAATTCCAGTCAGAAGAAAATTATTGACATAACTGACTATGTACATAATAACCGGGTACAAGAGTGCCAATTTTATATTAACAATGCACTTATAAAGTACAAAGTTGCTTCGAATTTTACATAATATTACTTAGCTCGTTCGGCTGATACGTTAGTTATGAAAACTCTAAATAAAACAAGACAAATGTATCTAAAAATATCAGATATAAAGTAAGCTTTCAATAATGCTGACAGAAATAAGTATACGATTATAATTCAGAAACGTTTAATGTTTTGACATCGACGTTCGACAATGACTTCCTTTTTTTCTTTAGAAAATAATAATTGAACATTTCATATTCTCTACATACAAACCTAGTATGAAATATGTAACGGCGTGTTGCATAGTAAGTGTGATCAACAATGGACCTTATATCAAAAGTATATAGCCAAATTTATTGAAGACAATCTAACTCATTCGTAATCATGAAGTACCTTTCTTTACCTACTGTGTTTACTTCCTGTAACATGTATTTATATAAAAAAGATAGGATATAATAAGAGTATAGAGATATAATAGATTTGCGAACCGATGGCGTAGCTTTTCGACTTTCACAAGTGCTTGTAACAGCCCAGACAGAAAAAATGATTTTGAATTTGAATTTGAATAAAGTATATGTTGATTATGACTACATATAAATATCACTTAAAACAATTTAGTGTTTAAATAAAAAAATATTTTTTTGACAAATACTAGATTGAGATGTTTTATTTCTAAAACGCTATAAATAGTTTTACAAATGAAATTTCCATCTTTTTAATCATACATCTTAGTAAATTACGTGTATATTACATGAT
Organism: Scirpophaga incertulas; assembly: GCA_036419045.1. Taxonomy (NCBI): domain Eukaryota; kingdom Metazoa; phylum Arthropoda; class Insecta; order Lepidoptera; family Crambidae; genus Scirpophaga; species Scirpophaga incertulas. The sequence goes on along the minus strand of CM071630.1, from coordinate 24,883,136 downwards.
CTTTGGTAGTTATCAACTTTTTGAGCATATTCCGTAACATTTTGTCTAAAATAGGTCCAGACATTTCTTAATTTTTTGGTTACAATTTTTTGAAAATAACAAGAAAATGCTTCTCTACGGTTTTTTAAATTTATGAGTTAAGCCCGAGTCAAATTTAGCTTTTCCATTTTTTATTTATATTGTATTTTCAATAAAATATTGAGTCAAAATAAATAAAAAAACGTTTTACAAATTTCGTTTTCTATGTCAAATGACAAGATACGATTCTGAATAATATATCCATGACCAATCAATATTAAATACAATTATGTTCCACAATTTAATTTATGTAGGAAGTCAGAGTGCCCCGGCAGGTTTTGGAAATGAATATATATTGCTATCTCGGTTTAAGATATAACAGTAATAGGCCGAAGAGCGAGACAGTTAGATAATAGGCTGTTACGCCTTGAAAAGGCTTTGATGGGGGAAACTGGCTTCAATCGAAGGCTTCGGGACGTCTATCGCGGGAAAATAATATTTGTATCAATTTTATATGACACTTTTTGAAAACCGAATAATATATGTTGCCAGTAAGAATAGTTTCAATGAGCATTTTCATTGATAAATTATTAACAAAGTAAAAGTTTTTCTTTAGAAAATTACCTACAGTTTTATATTTCATAGTGAATGACGTTACATAAAATATATTTCTATTTGCTATATTTTTATACAATATAATATTGCTGTTTATATTCTCTACTGTCATGATCAAAAATATATCAAGAATGCGTACAATCAGATATGTAGTAGGAAAGGCAATTATATATGAAAGAAACACTTAATTAAAACAATACTCTAACAGAAATATTCACCTCAACACTTAAATCCGTTCGCCCTCATTTTGTGTATTGATTATTCAGTTACTATTTTATTGATTTTACGTATAAATAAAATACTTATACGAAAGTTTCCAACAAGGTCAATAATCTAGTAAATAGGTAAAATAAAATCTTATCCGAAATATTTTACTGGCAACGTCCCGCAGCATCCGGTCACGAATGAAAAAACCTCCAAGGATTTCGGATAGATGGCGTTAGACTCCTCATAATGACACGCGATGGTTCATTTCTGGATCCCCAGCGAACGGAGACAGCATTACCAAAAAAAGGCTATTCCGCTAGTTTATTCATAAAGCAAAATGCTTCGGCCTTAGACATGCCTCTAAATATGCAAATTGTACGTTTCTCAGCCCGTAGGTGGTCTGATAAGTAGGTATTCTATTGGTATGAATTTGAATAAGATTTTAGATCGTATACTTGTAAATAGCTATTGGATTTAGCATAATTTACCTACCTAATTCAGTAAACTATCTAACCGTTAGAATTGACAGCTTTATGAGGTAACATTTTGATAAAGTTTTTAATATTTTGATAACATTTTAAGCATTTTGAACAATCAAGAACATTTAAAAATTGTAATAAAATTGTGAAATGTCACCGAATTTGAATTTAACTTACTATATGCTGTTTGAAAATCTATAAAGTGACACATTTTTATCACTAAATTTGTATTCTATCTTTAATTCTGCTGATTCATAATATGATTCAAAATCAAAATCAATTGTTTGTTATATAACTTTGATAGAATGCAGTCGTTTAAAATACATGTTCTTTGATCAAGAAGCGTTGCATAACCGCGGAAGAGGGACGTCGCGACGATATATTTATGGAACGTCGACGCGTCGGCGCATGCGTGCTTCTACCCCTCTATTTGTTAGTAAACACCACATTGTGTACTTCAATATTAAGTTCGTGCTCTATAATTTCATCATTTAAGCAAGGTGCCATTTTGGAAAATTATATGCTATCAAGATCTAAATTTAACACGCATTTGTTTTGTCACCATTCGTTTTACAAAATGTTTTTCATACATTTTTATGTTATTAGAGTAGAATCGCGGTTATTTTAAATTAATACTATGGTGCTTTGTTGTACAATTAAACATCTACTAAAATATTTAATAGTAGCAGCCCTAACAAACATTTAAGTTTCTTTATAGTTTATGTAATTGTTAGGCGATACTGATATTATATTGTAATGTTTTATATTATTTTATGTATTATATTATAGAAAGCTAGTTTATAGCTAAAACATCGTACTCCATACCGCTCAACAAGTCAATGAATAGACGTGAGCTGTCAAATGTTCTAAATAAACAGTTTTCTTCATAATTTGCTTACACTTACTGTTTTCAAATACTTAATAATATAAATTGATTCAGTTATGTGTTCTTTATCGGAGGAAATTCTATATACCACAGTCGTCTGCTTAAGTCTTACCTATTTCTGCCCCAAAATAACAGTGTTTGAATTGATATGCTCTGTGGTATATAGGATAAAATAGGCAATTATAATACTAAATAAAGCTTTATAACTTGTAATATAACAAGTTGGCAACGTACGGTGATATTTTTAGGGAGGTTGCAGCTTTTCTGCTACTCTCATAGGAAGCACATGTACTATAGACGACTATAACCGCTTACCATCAGATGGGCAATATATCAAATAAATTAAAACTTTATTAATACAATTTTATAGTTACCACCTTTTGTTATGACACCTTCACCTTTTTAGGTAAAGGTTTTTGCTGATCCCTTTATACTATTATTCATAAATCATGAAAATCCCTCCATAAAAAGATCTTGATAATAAAAAAGAAACCCTTTAAGTAGACCACCAAAAAGGTCAAAAGACTATAGAGAGCGAATAAGAAATTTATTTACACCGGGATACTACTAAAAGAAATGTGTGAAAAAAAGTATAGGTACATTAATAACAGAAACGTCTTATCAAATACGGTTTTAGACATCCTGCATAGTCTTGAAGTAATCAAACGTATGCTCCAAAAACTTGACTCATGCGAGGCTCGCAGCGCTCATCGGGGGGTTATTGCTAGTATCGATATGATGCCATCTAAGGTTGGTAGTGCATAAGTTATATTTCTGGCTTCGTGGGAATTTATATATTGTGGCTTACCAGCAGGAAACCCAAACTTGCAGAGACATAAGTTACCGTATTGGAACGATGCTTACTTAAATGGCAAATGTTTCTTATACGTACAAATGCAAAACTAAAAAACCAAAAAATTCAATTTACTGCTAAAAAATTAAGTGGATTTACCTTGTCGATGTGTGTAGCTATATATACATAAAAATTAAACTTTACTATATTATAACTATCACAGGTAAATAATAGGAACAAGAATAAAAAGCAAATTGGAATCTGTTGAGAAATTCAGGAATGATTGTCTTATTTTCAAACTTCCCGTCACGTCATTGAAAAGAATGTCGAATAATAAATATTATTTGTATATCCACAAACAATCTTTTATTACATCACTTAAACTTAAGGACAGCTGAAACAATAATTACTATTAATTTATTGGATTAGTAGTAAGACTAACGGAAAATCTATTCAAATATATAAATATTATATTCTCTTTATGAATGCCTAATATATAAATATTAGGTAGGTAGGTGATAAAGAGAATGCACATTTCTTAAAAAAATTGGCAAAGGGAAAAGTAATAACAAAACGAGGAGTATTTATTCATCAAAGCTTGCAATCAATCTTCACAGTATTGTCTAATTAGATGCTGTGGTCCGAATTAGACCAAAATGCAGTTTTAGTGTAGTTAGTGTCCTACCTAGTCAAACTTTTAAGCAGTATGTATTTCTTTAAAAACTTCCAACAAATACTTTATTATAAACTTTTTCGAATACACTGGGATTATAAAAAGGCCGTCATAAGAAAATTTTAAAAATAACCTAGTTATTCAAGCGCTACAGGTGGTGAAAGGTGTTAAAAATATATATATTTTGATAAAATCCCATTCGATTGGTTGTATAAATATTTATAGCTTGAGATGTAGTATATATTATATAGCAGATTAAAGAGTTTAAATGTATGGTGAACGATATGAATTTACCCGTGATGTTTATATTATACCCCGTAATGAAAAGTCAGTTTTTGAAGGTACCAGTTTTCGAGAACAGATTATTATATATAACAATAAAGAAACAAGCAGATTTAAATATTAGTACAAAATTTTTGTAGCAAAGGTATGTAATGTAAAACTAAATGTAAGATGGATTTACGGTTGTATTTGTATATAAAATTGACATATTAGCTGTATAGATATAAAAGTGTGTTTAATTAAATCATTCGTCATTATATGTAAGAGGATTCCTCAAAAAAGAAAACATTTAAGCATTACAACACAATTTGGATAGTATATCTATAAGCTATAATTCATAAAAGTAACAAAGAACGTAGTGTAATATTTAAGCCTTGTTTTTAAATGTTTCTTTTTGTCTTCACTATACAGAATACTGATTGAAACTCGGTGCCCCATTTAACATCGTACACAAGCCTTTGCGACTGCGCTACTCTTTAGAGCTTTAGATATACAAGCTATTTTTGGGTGTGCGAAGCTCATAGTCAAACCCGGATAGGTTTGTGAAGATATAGGTTATCTATGTCGGTAACTCATGTCACGAGCATGCAACTAACGCTGATGTTTAAATGTTAACTCGTAAGAATTTTTGGATACATAAATTGAATTCTCGTTTCTCTTGTCTCAGATAGTTTTAATATGTGTCAAAACTATAGTCAGGTATTGAAATATTTGTCAAATATACCTACTATAATTTATTATACTTTTAAAACATATGCGCCTCAATTTTGAAGCTTCCACCAAGCTATTCAAACTGCAACCCAGCCGTGAAGTCCGGGGGCTAGATTCCTAGTAAGAATAGATTTTTTTCTATTCAGTTTGATTGGTAGTAGAATTTTACACTCCGTTGCCTTTGGAGTGACTTTAAACCTCGTTATAAAGCCCGTTGCAATTGATCAGATCTTGGTTCCATATATATATATCACTGGCAACACACACGAAGCACAGACTTTCGTTCGGGTACTGCGGCAGATGGGGCCAGAATCTGCTGCAAAATTTCTCGAAAGAGTTGGCTCCGTCCATTGACATTTTTCTAGAAGTTAGTGTTAGAGTTTTTGCCTCAGGTAAACATATTAACTTTCACTATATAGCTCCAACCTTCAAGGAGCAAAGTCACAACATTACTATTTTATAGCTGTATCTATCTGAAATCTGTTAGTTAATATGTCTGTTACATTAAGATCGTCGTGTCAATGACATGCATTACCAACTGGAGCTCCACTTGAATAAAATTTGACCCTTATCATGTCGATACAACGAAACGATTTCTTTTTCATCATAGATAATAGCTGAAATATTTCAATTAGGTATATCATTGGCCCTGCATTTCGGTGGCGCCATCTCGATTTACATACGCGCCGTACGATAAATCTAAATCCCTTTCCATTGATAGCTAATGGTTGGGAGACACGCATTAACATCTTATGTAGGTATTTGAACGTATATTTTGACACTACTGTGACCATATATTTCTCGGGACAGTTTACGCTTAACTTGGTAAAAAGGTCCCAAAACAAGAAGTCCGTTTCAACAGCTATTTATTTTTGTCAACTTTAACGATGATCAATATAAACGATTATATTTTCAAGTTTGTACATAGTTGGTCAATTCTATCAGTACCTACTCGTGTGTAATTGAAGTAGAATTAATATCAATAATAGTTTGATAGTGTGTGTAGTGCTTTAACTACATACAGGTAAATCTCAGAATGCTTATAATGAAATAGCTGAGATATTTAGTTACATAAAAATGTATCATTTCAAATATAGTTTTTATTACAACTTATAATACTAGACAAAACGAGAACGAGACATGTTGCAAATAAACCTACTATTATAAAGGATATGTCAGTATCATTAGTCTTATGATAGAAACCTTGCCTGCCCAGCGTATAACAAATATAATGTAGGGGTCATGTTGGTCCTATAATATAATAGGTTGTAATTTCTAATAACTTTCCTTGCATGTGTTAAATTATTAATTGAGCTATTAGCATCTGCAGTGATATTATTGTGTAATACTATTGAAATCTTTCAGACTGTATTTATCATTTTTCTTATAGTTTTTAATATTTTTGCCACTTTATCATGGTACAGAATAATATGGTATTTTAGAGTATTTAAATTTTTACACGAACTTACAATTTCAATATATTTCTTGTACATTTATTAAGTTTAATTCACTAATCACTGTAATACTAGCAGACAGTTTTATTTGATCCCAGTTCAAATCAATTGCATTGTACTAGCAATAGCAGTATGATGATCTGGGGGCACGATTCTCATGCAATCGAATTTTTTCCATATTAAAATTCGTATACGAATTTCTCCGCTCTACTGAAAAGTTCGAATGTTTCATTTATCTCGTATTCTGAGTACCCATAGAACAATTACTATTCGAAATAGTACGTCCGGTATAGATTAAATAATAAATTACGTTATTATTAAGCGTTTATAAAAACGCTGTTACTGCTTCATCTACTAATAGATTTTATACGTAAATATTACTTTTAAAAATATATTATTTTATTAATATTAGGACACTTGAATTTTAAAACTCTAAGTTTTTTAGTAATAATTATTTATTTTCTACACTTATATATATATATATATATATATATATATTATATATATATATTATATATATATATATTATATATATAATATATATATATATATATATATATATATATATATATTTGCCTACCTTTGTTTTTAATAAGTCAATGCGTGATCGCTGTTGAATCACTGGCTGAAACATTTGGATGAGTTCTAATGTAAGGTTCTTATTTAATCGAAAATGTTTAATAACTCTGCATTGCTCAAATCAAATGGACCTACATTTGCTGAAACACTTCGTCGCGGCGGTTCTGCATTAGCTGCCTCTAACTCTTGAACTAAATTATAAATAAAATCTACAATAAATTCGTCCATTTCCTATGTAAAGTCAAATCAACACAAACAAAAAGTATATCCAATCAAACTTTGATTTAAATTCGTATTCGAATGTCCACTTCTACTGGTCCGTATCACTCGTTTTGTTCGAATGACGTTCATGCGCACTAGTTCGATAGTGAACTTCTGAGAATAGACTAACTGTGTTACATTCGAAAAAAATTCGAACTTCGAACTTTTTTACGAATGTGAACTTTTTTAATTTCACTTATTTTATATTTTAGTCGTGCAAGACTTTAAATTTATAAGATTTCACAATCCACATGGTTGATTATAATTTTTCATTCATTCATTTAAATCTATCCTTTAATTGTAATAATTTAATTGTAATAATTAAGACCAACTTCTGGCAATGTTATATGTATATTTTTACGAAGTTTACATCATAATTTCAGTCATATTAAGTTAACAATATTATAAAATCTGCCGTCAAAGAAGTTCTGAATAGATTTCTACAGGTTTTAATTCTATTTAATTAGGATATAATCTAATGTGGTTAGCTAAATTCAATAAGCAATCTGTTTTAATATAAGGAGTTAAAACAATAAATACTGAGGATATGACTATTGAGACTTTTTGTAATAATATGAATGATCTTATTACTTAATAGTAAACGCTAGTAGAGTACTTTCAATATAAATATTCTTTTTCAAGACTATTAATAACTAATTATTATTTATTTATTATTTACAGTTTTTTTACTTTCTAGGGTCTTTCCAATATGTCAAAACGATCTTTTTATTTTGTAGTTAGTTATGCAAAAATTTCTAAATACATGCATTTATTTTATCTACATCCGTTAAAATTCTTTTCAATTCCACATTTCGTATGAAAAAGTAAATATGTATTAACTGTTTATATCCAAAGACTTTTCTTAGATAGTACGATATTCCTCATAACGTTTATTTAAGGTGCTATGACCAAAAAGTTTTTGTTTTCAGAATACACATCAAGCTAGTTTATTATCGCCGCTGCATAATAGGTACTCTATGGATAATGGAGTGTTTTAATATAATAGTTAATTATTTTATTTATTTTTTACTTATCCGACGAAAAATGTGGTGTCACCAGCCATTCTTGTCAAATTTACGCACGCCATCGTAACCTAAGTACTTTATATACGCCGTCACCACTGTATTAGCATCGGTACGTAATTTTGCCATCGAGCCCTAAAGAGAAAATCAGTTCAGCCAACTCGCAAAAATGAATGTTCATTTCGCGTAAGATTTTGTAAGAAATATTGTTTTAGTAGAAACTTAGGTTCATAATTATGTTCAGGGTTAAATCAGTCGCGTGGACATATGTGGATTTTGTGTTTTTAATTACATAAATGGTCGTTGCTTATCTGTTGGTAACATTTTTATTGGTAGCTAGATGTATATAATTCCATCAAGTTTTGGTAGATTAAATTTAATCATGAAATATACTATAAAATATTTGTAGGAGTAAATCCTGTACACATAAATGAAAATAGTGTGTTATGTTTAACCACTACTTAGCCAATCAACGCTTACGATGCATTATCCAATCATATTCAGGCTACTTTTATTCTATTGGAGGTGATGTTTGACCAACCAAACTTCTATGGACTTATTAGTGTTTGAATAGTAAAGGTCTTTGCTATACTTTAAGACAGACATCAGAATGGAATAAGTAAGAATTCAATAAAAAATGCTAACATCTAGGAATAAGTTTTGCTAATGCTTACTCACAGTTAACCACTAAAACGCAAATACTAATGTATGAATGCTTTTACTTTCTAGTTTACTAAAGATTCAAATAAGAAAAACTCTGTACTTTTTTATGTGACATTATGTGACCAGAGTGCATGATGCCAAAAAGTGACAAGATGTAAAGTCACAGTACCCAGTAATTTAACGGCTTATCTTACCCTTCACAATGGAACACGCCAGTAATATGTACTCAAACAGACGTACCTTGTATAAAATCTCACTCTAGTAAAATTAAACTTGTTACTGTATTTAGATAAAACTATCAGCCTAATTTTCATAAATATTTTTGACTGTTATTGATAAAATCTCAAACAATCTAAGTCATATAAATTATATCAGGAACTTATGTGAACTTATTGTCAGTTCACAAGAGTTAGAATTGCGTCTGGCGCTTAAACTTTTTGGTAGAATAACCCTAACTTATTTGGAGGTCTCTTCGACCCCTCACGCCCTCACACGTTAAACACAAAACACGCTGAACTATGCTCGAAATACGAATGCGAATAACCGAATTTAGTAAATTGCAAGTTCAGTATTTGAAAATGAAACAGCGTCTCTGTTGAATCTTTGCAAGAATAGAGATGAGCTTTTGATGGATGCGACTCGATTTACTTTATCGAGTTTCTGCATTGGACGTGATCGAATTCGCTTTGTCTCATTAGACAAGGTACGTATTACACTCATACTCATTAGTTTTCAAATAGTAAATGTACATTCGAATGCATTCAGATATCGTAATCAATAGCGATATCAGTTTATGCCTTCACATAGACTAATTGTATAGGTATTATTATTGGTATCTTGACTGGCATTTTTGGTGGTTTATTTGTAGTATTTTTTGAAGTATTTCAAATTATTTCTATACTCGTAGTTATGTTCAGAACTATACAGGGATAGAAGTCTACTTAATGGTTAGTTCTTTGTTTTAGCTTTTTAGTTTTAGTTTATAAGAGTATTAGTGTCAATATTGTTTTTTTTACTAGGCACGTTGCTTTCACATATATAAAATATTTGGATCAAGTTACAATTATTCAATATAAAATATACCCTACCTACACATCGTTTCAACATAAATAATGCTGTCTTTCTAATTAAAAACATAATTAGCCAAATCATCTTTTGTTTATTTATTCATACGGTGTACTTAAATGAACCACAAGTTAATGGCTCCAAGTAATTTTGTTTACTCGCTAAGTGAGCCTTTCTAATCCACTTTCATAACAATTCCTCCGTCTGTAGCCGAGGCAGTACAAAATGGTTCTATTAGCAGCAGCAGACGGCACGGTACGTTGCGTCCCAGGAACCCTCGAGCTTCAACCCTTGGCGTAGCTGCACAAGTCTGAGTGGTTCATTTATCGACGTTGCCAGTTACAAGTTATAAGCGGTAGCAGGCATTATTATTTTTTTAACTTTATATCTAAACATAAATACACCTACGCCCCCACCGATGAACTCGACCCTACGCTAACATTGTTTCAGCGATTCGTATTAGTCAACCACGTGGATCCTGTGCAGATCAGTCCACAATAGAGACCTTTGATTTCTTCACAGGCGTATTTCGATTGCCTCACGAGTCTTAGTTCCACCATAGGAACGTCAGATAAATGTGCATATGAAATATGAAAAAGAAAAAACCATTGCTACATCAATCGACCGATCCTGCCAAATGAAACCTGGCCTCTCGAGTGTCCCGATTCGAAGACACTGATCTGCATCATTGGTCATGTGGTCTGAGTACTAAGAAATTTACCAACAAGCATTATAATTGAGGTCTAACAATATATTAAAAAGGCGCCGAGTTTTTAGAAATATGTAGACCGTGAATCGAAATTTCAATTCTTTTAGATTAAAACAAATCTAAAATCAATATGTATCAATGAAATGTTAATATAATGGAAACAGAAAAGTTTTGATTTTAGCAAAAACCAGTTTCTGTTTAAAATATTGAACTAAATAAAAATTACGTGTTTTATTCTCAAGCGTACTTTACCATTTCATTGTACGTACATACATTATAATATATTATGAACGAAGTTATACTTCAAACTTATCAAAACGTAACGTTAGTCCGTTTCTCGCTTTCAGTTGATGCATTGAGCTTAGCTTATTTTGATCCTGAGTAAGCTTTGTATGGCAAATACTATAGTCTAGTTGTTTAGGAGCACGTCAGCTGAAATACACAGCGCCAAACTAATACATTTACCTTTGTCTAGGTAAACTGATTCTAACTGTACAGAAATTTAAAAAAATGGCGCAACTAAAATCACACAGCTCACATATTCATCCTCATCATTATTTAATTTTTTTAACAATATTATGAAACAATTCATTGCCATTCTCAAGTAACTAAACTTCAAATTAACAAATACTTAATACAGCATGTATAACTTAATATAACTCCAACCATATTGCTCCTTATCCGCATTTGTACTGTTTATTCGATATTCCTCATCCAAGTGTTCGTACCTATGTACGCGTATTCTCGAAAATTTCATGTAACTTCTACCAAGCACCATAAGACACAAAGGTCTTTGGTATTGCATCTCCTGACTGTATTCATAACAAACAACTCTGTTCTCAAAATTAATTTAGGCGGCTTCACGCTCCGGCCATCGCCAGAAAATTTAATTACTTACATTTTATGTCGATTAGCAGAAAACAGGTTACGTAAATAGATTGATGAAAATAATCAAGGCTTTATTAAAGGAAGAAATTTAATTTTATTTGAAATGTATTGCAAATATTTCTTAAATTGTTTTTTTTTTATTATGTATGGTGTTAAACGCATTTAGTTTCTATCTACCTAGCCTGCTCTTTAGTCTTTTTTAATTTTGTGTTTATATTAAAGGCATTTTTTTTACTCGTGTCAGAACTATTTGCGTCACATTAAAAGTAATACTTAATGTCGTGTTATATTAAATAATCCGTGTCCTTAATCATATAAGCCTACAAAATGTTCCATAAGTGGACAGAACATGATGATTCGATGTGTTATAAACTTATGAATTTATTTACCATGACAAATAACGAAATACATAAACTTAAGATTCTTAAGATCACCCGTCAAGCGGGTGGTCCTGAAACCATCCTATACGATGACCGCAGGCCAATATTTGTCTCACGCTGAGAAACATTTAACGGTTTCTGATTCCGCATCGAATTTTAATATTGCATAAACGAGTGCTACTCATGGTCTTGTAAAAAGTCATTAAAATACTCATATTTGGTAACAAAATACACTTACTCTCAACCTAATAAATTCGAAAATTTTGTCAAGCATTGTCAAATTGAAACAATTATTTCGTCCGAGAAATTAGATTTTTTTATTAAAAACATGTCGGCTATTTTCATTTAGGCTTACGTTGTTTGATTTTTAACAAAATGATATTGGGTGCACCGAACCCCAATGCGATCAGATACATGAGCGGGCCACAGTAATCAGCACCCTAAGCGCTTTTGACTCTCCGCGCGTGAGTCTGCGTTAGAAGCATTTCGAGGGAGGACGGGAGATTTTGTTACGGTGGTTGTAGGATGGTAATACTAAGCTCTTACGAATGAAAACACAACGGTACCGTCAACATGCGAGGGCTTGTCTACATCCATCATACATTTTATGGGTGGCGAGGTGCAAGCCGGCCTAGAGTCGGCGGAGCGTTACAACTTCTATGTAAAACATTAGGTACATAGCATCGTTACAGGTGAAATCATTGAAATCTTATTTAATATATAAGACCTAATATTAAATTTATGAAAGTGAACATCATTTAAACAAATATATTTACAAAGGATATTTAATTAATATGACATAAAAGCAGTACATAATGTTTTACAACGTAATAAACTGTTTATACTTGAACACCCTTAGCTTATGAAATTGGACTATTGAGGAAGTCCCTATCTCGGGGATCAGAAGCTGCCCGGATTAGAATGTTATCAAAACTTTCCTACTTAAAGCTACGAACTCTTGAAATAGTCGTTATGAATGCAAGAGAAATTGATGAGAGGCAGACATGTTTTTTACAAACAGATAGTATATTTATTGATAATTCTTTGTAAGATTATCATACCTAATCTTACAACGATTGTTATTATTATTTATATAATATTATATAAAATAAAGTTAGCAATTCCTATATATTTCTATTTGAAAAAAGTAGCCTAATATTTTGAATTCAAATTATACCGTAAACTACGAAGAATAAGTAAACTTTGCATCCCCTTTCAATTTTGCGAGAGAACATTTGCATGTTTTCCTGTATTAACAAAGCTCTCTGGAGACTTCAACTTAATTCTTCCTCGACAAACTTAGAACAAAAGCAACGAGTTTGGCCAGGATTAAACAACAAACATAGTTAGATAGGGTATGAGTAAAGTTCATTGGGTGTTATCGGCACCCCACAGGCTCTATTTGGCTGAAGACTATTGTCGCGGCGTCTTGCTGGTAATCAACGCTTTATTGCGGCAAAAAGAAAAGATGAGGTGATAATAAGCAATGTAACACATGTAATAACGGCAATAGTCGCTGAAGGCGACGTGTCACGCCTAGTTATATCACATTTGACACGCTAGCTGGCACGTTCGACAAATATTGCACTACAGACTCAGCAAATACAAGGCGAATGTGTGTACCTTGTCATGGAACACACATAGGGCACAATAAGACAGAGTCGTGTACGACGATATGAAATTGCGAACCACATTTTTGGGTGTTGTCTTCAATACGATTCTTTGTCACGTACATGTGATATTCTTTGGATTGTTCCCGTATGCGTCAAGCGAAGGTAATGGTCCGTAACACTGACATCACTGTTTACTGAAGTTTAAATCACACCAAGTTAAGAGGACGCAGACAATGATTTCTGTATTCGAGGATATTTCCAATAAAACCACTGTGTACCGAGGCCCGCACCCACACTCTTTGAAAATGCTTTTATAAAGACTTATAAAACCCACACGTTCTATACATTTATTGTATAACTAGGACTTGTGAAGACGTAAATTCTTATTAGTGGATTATTTTATAGAAAACTATTCCCTTTCTCACCGTGTCTCTGGCAGCAGTGTTCACTATCAACTAAGTAAAACAAATTAAAACCTAATGGAAAAATGCGGAAGCAAAATATTGTGTGCTTCGTTCTCACCTTACATTGTCCTCTGCTTGCTCCGCAATAAATCAATGATCGCGTATAAAAGAAAGCAATTATAAACCACCGGGAAGACAAACAAACACATTAATACAATGACGACACCACCTTTACTAAGTCACCTGTAATTTTGAACTGAAGCATACCTTGTCATACAATCGCAGATGCGGAAGGGTTTTAAATTTTTTTTTGCTTATGCCCTAAATTTTTATGGTACGTATCCATAAAAATACCCGGTCAAGTAAAAGACCGGCAATATAACAATGTACTTTCAATTTCTTTATAAATATATTAACAAAAGACCGAAGAACCGAAAGATGGGGTAAGGTGTTTTTTGATATGCACAAAACAATAGCAGGGTTACGTAACTTTTGTTCGTGACGAATGAGAAGTTTTTTATAGTGTCAATTCTGAGGGCTAAGTCTGAGGCTATTCTGGAGCAATTGTAAAAACATGAAAGAAGTTCCAATGAAAAGTGAAGGTTTCCTGCTAATGCAAAAACAGAGAAACAAAGAAACAAATACATAAATTGTGCATAGATAAGTCGTACGGATCTCTGTCGTAAATACTAGCGATAAATTATGGAGATGTGACCTGAAATATTCGCGTAGCCATTCACATCGGCCTTCCATTTTGGACAAAATATCTGAGTATCAGAATCACCCACATAATACATAATATATTTCGGCCCTGTATTTTCTCGATATCTTTATTCTTATTTTTATATCGTATAATAATAATATATATTTTAACTAGAATATGTTGACATATACCTATATTTATTAACATTGCTTTATCTGAAGTTTATACGTTTAGGAAAATTAAAGAATATTTAAGTTTTATCCACATAGTTTTGATATTTCGCAAAATTTAAGGAGAAGTTGACCTTTTCTTTGTAAATTGTGTTAAAAACTAATACACAACGTTCTGCAATTTATTAAATAGCAAAATTTAGGGAGAAGTTGACCTTTTCTTTGTAAATTGTGTTAAAAACTAATACACAACGTTCTGCAATTTATTAAATAACCTATAATTTTCCCAAGACTAAGTTATGGCTGTACAGAACATCATAACATAGCGCTTAGGAAAAAAATAGGAAGCAAGTGCATAGTATTTGCTATAATTTACTTGCGAATTTATATTCTCAAAACAAAATATTGCTCATAAACAAATTTTCTTCTTCCCATGAAAATGCACAATCATTTATATTACGAGTATAACATCGCATGTGCTATAAACGAGAGCGTGTTGATGAAATTCAAATGAACTTGCAATACAATGGGCCTCAATTATGTCGAGTAATTCAATTGCGGTATCGTGCCGCCTTACGTGTGTTTAACTTATTTGAACAAGTTATTGTGTGTTAATTGTAATTACTGACTGCTATCATTGATACCACAAATTGTCAAGCATTCATGATATGCAATGTTCAATCATGTAATATTAATTAGGTTTTATTTAGGTTCACTAGCATTGGTTATTTTCTTAAGTATGAATTTTTACAGAATTAATACAATACAATGTACTGTTATGACAGATCTTATGCTTATTAAAGTTCAATTGTTTTATTATTATTTTTACTGTAAAATTATGACTACTATAGAGATTTTCTATAACTACAAATACTGTCAAACTGTGACTTATTGTATCAGAGATAAAAGTTATCTGAGTATTGAAAGATCAACCTTTAAATTGCCAAGCTAGTCTTTAGTTTAAAAAGATTTTAATAATCCTATAAAATTTTTAATTTAATTTAACAGAAGCCAACTCTGCGTACTAAATGGTATATGTTAGCATTTTTATTGACTGCGATAAGTGACTCCAACAAATTTTATCAAGCGTATGTTTTATTTTCATCGCTTTTAACTTACACTTAATCACAGATTTTATTTATTTTAAATTCGTCAATTGGTTTTCCACTCGTGTTTCTGATGGGTGCGTTATCCGTGATTATTGAAACGTGATCTGTGGTGTAAATGCGGCTGTTTCGCGTACAAATCAAGCCGGTAATGCTGCCATGAGAACCAGCATATCTGATACTTTCGATGAGAAACCACAGTCGCACCGCCCAGGGCCCATAATTCCTTACGTGCCGATAGCTTTTCGTTTCATTATCTTGGTATATATTTAAGTAATTAGTCTGATCGGGCTTGGAACAGAATGTACCATTTGAATAGAATACAGATTAATATGTATCAGGTTTATTCTTCATTGTATATCTTTCAATGTAATTTTTTTATTAGTATATCCCAACTAATATTATAAATGCGAAAGTGTGTTTGTTTGTTTGTTTGTTTATTTGTTTGTTTGTTTGTTTGTTTGTTACCTCTTCACGCTTAAACTACTGGACCGATTTCAAAAATTCTTTCACCTTTGGAAAGCTACATTCTCCCCGAGTAACATAGGCTACTTTTTATCCCGGAAAAATCGACAGATCCCACGGGATGCGCAATAAAGGCTTCGCTCAAAAACTACTGCACAGATTTTTATGCGGTTTTCATCAATAGATAGAGTGATTCTTGAGGAGTTTTGCGGCATTTTTTATCTCGGAAAAACGGATAGTCCCACGGGAAGCGCGATAAAATCTTCGCACCATAAACCGACTTCCGCGTATATGTAGCCGTGGGCAAAAGCTATGACCCTTAACCCTCTATACACCCAATCCCGAAATCCACGCGGGCGAAGCCGCGGGCAGAAAGCTAGTAGACTAATAAAATTAGTATTCATTCTTAAAAGTAACCGTCACTTAATTTAAGTATATATAGAATTATTAAAGTTATTTTTTTTACATTCAATATCTTTTAGACTTCATCTCACTTGATGATAAATTCCTATGAGGATGAATATTTTGCCAGAAATCGTCAAAAAATAGAAAAGTCCGAAAACGGAAAATTTGTATAAATATAAGACACCATTAATTGTTTCGAAATTTATAATCATTGGTTGTTGTTTGCTCACAATTCAAGAGTATGTAGAATATTTAGATATAAGCTAAAAAAAATATTTAAATGGTAGTTATTTAAATAAGAAAACGTTCATCAAAATTCAATCTATCTGTCAATGTCAATAACCAAAAATTTTTTGTAATAAGTATTTTCCAGTTAATATTAATTCTCGACAGACAAAAGTTATTGTCATATAAAAGCTGCAGTGATAGATGCGGTTTCGTGCCAATTGGATTGTTTCCAAAAGTTGTATAACTCCGTGACACTCTTATTCTTTGGCTTATATAATGTGGATTCAAATCAAATGATTCAACACAAACTGCTTACATAATAGTATATATACATTCATATAATATATATACAACACAATTGTGTGTTAAGTAAATCTTTGTCTTCATTTTTAGCTCTTTTTATGAGACAAATAGAGAGACATTGTGTTGAAATGTGTGTACATTTTGAAATTTGAAGCGTATTTTTAAGTAAATTGCGTACGTGCAGAAACATTACAAATACGTATATATCGTTTAATTTATTTATATTCAGTATATACGATGTGTATTATTTAATATAAGATGTTGAAGAGTAGATTTTTGATGAATCATTCGATATAAGTTTTAGATACTTATGAAATTGCCGTTCCGGAAGAATATTTTTAATAATTTTTCATTTTCCATATTTCATTTATTAATCAAGAAATCAAAATTTAAAATGTTTTGAATACTTTTCAATAGACATTAAATTAACTAACAATAAAAATTTGAAATCGAAATAAATTCAAGAATAAAAGCTCTGCTAGCATTAATTCCTTTCTTCTCGTAGTTGTCGTAAGATCTCTCTAAAGGATTTTACTGCAATAACACATTAATGAAAAGATGAAAACCTCGTAATAAAATCATGCCAACCCGTCTAACCAGCGTGCAATAATCTTCTTGTATAAAGAGCGAACCATACAACAGGATCTACGTCGTACAGTTTGAAATTATTAGTTTATTGAATTAAATATAAGTTAATGTGTTAAAGAAAAAGTCGAGATATATCAAGGACTGGTCATCACGACTTTCATTGATCAGAGATAAATTAAATAAATATATAACACCCATTCACTTATAATGAGGCCAGTGATAAAAATTTGTATGTTACGTAAACGGAGCACACGGCTATGTCTATATATTAACGTGCAGTTTGAGAACACTTCACTTCAAGCTAAGGCGTGAAATGAATTCTTGAACTATGAACTTGCTTTATTTTTAATAATTCCACTTGTATACTTTAAATTATATATATCTGTTTAATAATGATCAGGATAGAAAGAACGTCGGTGGCGTTGTGGTTTTAGCACTGGTCTTCCAACCGTGAGGCCCGGAATCTATCCTGTGATGTACCAATATGTTTTTTTGAATTTCATATGTATGCTACGTTGAAGGTCTTGAAGCAACCTGTATACACGTATGGATAGAAATTGTAATGTGTATATCAGTTCAACCAATCCAAAGCAAAAATCTCGATGTACTAACTAAAATCCAACGGTATTTTACACCTGATCAGGGCTATAAACGCCATAAGGTGAAAGCCTAGCCAGACATGAAATATTGCTCATATCTCTGAATTAGAGCACCTAATTAACAATTTGTTCTTAAGCGAATTCGAAAACAGATAACAATATATCAATATATTGTCCAGGCTCTTCATTATTTCGGTCGAGAGACGTAGACCACTGTGGCGAGTCGGCGATTATGTGGGGCTCTCCTCCCCAGAAGGGGGAGGCCTACCCACTAAAAACCTCAGGGATGGCCTTCCTCAGGCATGTAGGGAACTCAAGAACCTTTTCGCCTCAATAACCATCGGAAATATTTATTTATATTTCACTTGACAAATATAATTTATTTATTGCTATTTATGACTCCCTTTAGTAATCAACGTAAAAGACGCCCACAAAAAGCGATTGCAGTTTCTAAATTAGTGAATAATATGATTAAAGATTGAATATCTTTTAATCATAATCGTGAAAAACTCATTAGTATTAAAATACTAATGATTTATATTATATTCTATTTAAGTCACTACTTGTATCTTGCGGATTTATCTACCTACTTAAACCCAACTATGTTTCTTACGACACAGCAATGTTTTCTACATCACAAGAGAGCTTTTTTGCTATATTACCTTACTTCCCTTCAACGAACTGGGGATTGCTTAGGACGGTTAACTGGTAGGTACTCTCCTGTACAATCTCTACAATGTAAAGCTTGAGGTTCACGGCTCATCCGAACTAACTTAGTATGATAGCATACATGAACTATAATATTATCTGGCTCTTTGTCCTAAGTTTTCTTCCCTGTAGCATGACAGTGATTATATTTCTTAACTGCAGGGAGTCGGTGGGACACTCATTAAAGATATGCTCCAATCTTTTCACAATTTTGTGACAGTGGTGGTATTTAGGCGTTGACTAGATTCTGCTTGGTGCAGTTCAAATAGGAAATATAGCTGCTAATAATTTGTTCTATATAGCAGGAGAACGAGTCAAGGTGTCTGTGTCATATCCGGCCATATCAGTATTCCGGTGAAGTTCACGGGTACACTCTTAAGTCCCTCTGAGCCAAGTTTGATTAAAAAATGATAAAAGGAGTATGGTGCTATCCACACTCTCAACTCTCAATCAAACGATTGGAAACAATACACTTGAGTTCAATTAATAAAATACAACTAAAAGTATAATATAGTCTATTTGCTATAAAAAATAAGTAATAACTAAAGGAATGTGCCTTTTTATACAACGAAAAATTGGCTTTATTCAATATTATAACCATGTACTTTTCTTTGTCACGTGATATTTTTTCTGTACAGAAATATTGACAATCCGTTTATTTTTATTTGATAGCTTCTTCTTTATCAATGTGTAGATAAAAGTACATTGCTTTATTTTAATATTTTAAAATGAAAAAATTATAAACACAAGAATAAAAATTGAGAAATGAATGATGACACAGCGGCGGGCGTGGCCAGCAGCCAAAACGCGAAAGCTCTACAGTTTTCGTAGTCACACCCACTGTAGCTTTCTGGCTCGGAGCCAACGCTCGCTCTTGTATTAATACACACCAGAACTGGTATTAACAAAATGCCTTGTTACTCTATTTCGATACAGAGCGCCTTTTGTCTCTAACAAGAAACCTTTGATATTTTGAAGTGCCGAGCACTACAGCGCTATTTTAAAGTTCGACTGTACACAACTCTACATTATTTATTAGTGGGTAGTGGGATTACTTCAGAGCCGCTGTTTCAGTAATTATGGTTACGTGTGTAAAGTTTCTGAGCTAGTAGGCCATACCAAAGAAATTGAATAAAAATGATTTGAAGTAGTTTAATAGAGAAAAAGTAAGTTAAGCTTAGGAAAAATATACCAATCAAGAATAATTTTCTTCATGTTATAACTTCTAAAAAATAAAATCATGTCGTCAGTATTTTTTTAGACTTTTGATAGATAAACCTTATATGATATGTTCTCGTATTACTTAGTATAAAATAGATCAACTAGGCTAAACATAAATCACATAATTTTTATTTCTTCTTTTTAGTCAATATATTTAGAAATCAACTCGAATTTGGAAATGTTTTAGATTTTGTGATAAAAATCTAGAAGGAAACAATAATACATAATGCATTATCGTCACAGCAAATGTTTTTGTATAATAAAAAATTTGTTTACATTAAAAACTAATAAAATTATTCAATGAAATCTTAATGATAATCAAATCAAAATTATTCAAAGTTACTTTTATATTTAATGCAATTTATTCAAATATTGCGATTTTATGCGATATGTTAAAGTTACGATCTCATAATTTGTGTCCCAAATATTCAGGGAAAATTTTCCTCATTTTTTTTAATATGACTAACTCGTGTGGGTTTGTACCAATCTGGCGTTGTATGTGTACTGCATTATTTTTAAATTCAACGTCTAAAGATCTTGCGATATTTACTCCCTAGACGGGCTCAACTTTCGGTCACCTTGTTACAATCTAAACCGGTTTATGTTTAAATAAGATACGAAGTATATTTAGGTTGTTTTCGTTTCTGAATACTTTGCTTGTGCTAGCTAAGATAATATATCCCGGCTGTTGATTGGTAGTAAGCAGGTAGGTTTTTTACTAATGTATAATAGAAAGCAAAATATTAAAGTAGGGTAACAAAATCATTTTATTTTATACTACTACAAATTCTATTACTTAATTAAACGGATTTATTTTACACATTTTAATTTTTGTTAGGTTAAATTAAGTGATACAAATTTTATCATATTTTTATTGACCGATGGATAACCTAAATACTAGCACTTAACTTGCAGCATTGTTAACCATGTAATTACATTTATTATTGTAAATCCTAGTTAGATTTATGATATTTATATTAAGTTCCAAGACTCTTTAACAAAGAAACTTTAAGCCGAGGGACTAATTTACACAGAAACGTACATTTTATGTTATTTGCATATAAAGCTAGTGATTTTCTTCAAATATTTTACAATACACATCGCACCAATCCACGTCATTATAGGAAAAAGCTTTGCCACCCTAAAGATTCTCCCTCTTTCTCACAGGTTTGATCCTTCCAATAGCATACGAATGTCTAGCTTGCTCTCGTTGCCTTCCTAACAGAAAATGCATTTCCTGCACCCCTTTTAAATAACGACAGCAAAGAAAATAAGTTATCGATAATATTGTATGTATGTCAATGTATGTCGAGTTAAAATAATATTCATATCATTATCACACTCAAATAGTTTTTGTAGATTAGTGAAATAACATTTTAGTAGATTTTTAAATTTCTCTGAAAACTCACATTTTTTTTATTTAAATTATCATAAACAATCCCAAAAATAGCTCCTTATATAGTTTTTTTTTCAGAACTTTGATCTTTACACTTTATCGACTAAAATTTACCAAAACATTTTTTTGGCAACAATTTTATGTCATTAATCAGTTTAATGTCTAGTGTCTCAGTTTAGTGTATTGTATGCTTAAAGCTTCAAACAAGCTTGTTCTCTTGAGCACATATATACAAGGATAAGTTAGTTAAAAAAGGGCAAATTGCTTAAAAATATCCATAAAAAACAGCAATTTTGTAGGCACATGTTGTAAATCCCTGTGATTAATGTAAATAAAAAAAGTTTTATAATTTGCCAAGGAAAATATGTATTTTTTCTTTAATATTTCGTTCTTTACTGTAGGAAATTATATTGCATTACTTTATATATCTAAACTTACATAAAAATATCTCTCTATTAAACATTTCATATGATACGAAATAAAATATATGCACGATTTAGGATTATCAGCAAGCACACTTTTCCATTGGAAATATTTTATTCTGCTCAATGCAATGCGCGAAAAGTCAATTCTCACGCGGGAATAGAACATGAAGCAACCCGCTCAGATCTGAAACGATGTGAGCAAAATAAAAAGTTATTTTTATGCGGACGCTAGTACCCACTCTTGCAATCTCAGCGCCCCATCGAAAGAAAATCACAACATTATATCACTTGCTAAAGTACGAAACAAGATTCAAGGAGGTATATAATGGACGTAAGATTTTATAGATGCCGTGCAGTTTCCAAAACCCTCACTGGAAAGTAAGGTCACAGTGTGCGCTGTCACATAATGTAATGGTTTTACATTCGCATTTAAAAGGTTTTCGGAATGTGCGTAATGTAAAAACGGTGTTAATATTGCATTTTATGCGTTTAGAGAGTTTAAGTTTGCTGATTAAATTTTTGTAATCTCGCGACGGCCGGTCCGTAAGATATGAGCAGCATTTGCGGCAGTCGTTAAGTTGCTCAAAGATAATGAATTAGTTGATATTGGATATAATTTTCATAGTTTGCAGGTACCTTTACTTTGTAGTGCTTAGCAACATATTGCATTAAATTAAAATACAAAAAATAATATACATGTTTATCCTATACCTGTACTGTATGTGTGATATTAACTAAAATTTTATTGAAAGAAAACCTAAGTATATTTATACATTTAGAATAATAAAACAAGGCAAGAGGTACCTATTTTACTAAGGTTTGAAACTGGTTTGTATATACTTACATAATATTAAAATAGCTTCATGATGATAGACAAATGCTAAATTTTAATGCAACTGAATACATAGAAATTCATATTTCCTAAAAGTGTGTCAAGTGTATTGTATTGGTTCAATATCCTTTTCAATTGTAATTTGAATATTTTTTTTTTAATTGTATAACTATCAAAATCTATCGTTGCTTGTAGACAGGTGAAAAATAATTTATAGATATTATTAGATACAAAAACATTGCGTTGCCATAGAACATAATAAAGTCTATAACAGTCACAGGCGAGTAAACAAGGTGAGGGCAAAAGCTCCTCTCAATAATACATGAGTCACTCGGCCAATTTTCTATCGGACGAACCCAAAGGGCGAGCGAGCTGACGGGGTAATAACAAAAATATTTACCAAAACTCGAAGCGAATAAAAAGATGTCCCTTAATACGAGCCCAGATGCAACCAGCCTATTATATTATTTGTTCCTCAAAAAGGTCGGGGAAATATGAATGTGAGTAATGCAAATTCGAAATTCTCCGGCGCCAACAAAACGCTTTTGGCACGATTTTTCTTTTCAGCAACAGCACCTCTGGGATGAATGTTATCAAAGATAGATAAGTGGGGTCGACGCCTCGGGCTCCGTCTTAGGTGTTTCCTAAATAATTCCCTTTGGTTAGAGTAGGCTGATTTTGTGAAGAGACTTTTCTGAAGAAATTGCTTGCCTATCCATTGAGATGGAAGGAAGTTGTATATAGATACAACTATACTCTGTATATTGTTTCTTTCCCTTTTTCATGCATATTAAATGAGGATGCGACGTTTAAGAAATTGTATGAAACAATAGGTTCCTAATTCATTTGTAAATAATGAATTTAAATATTTGATTGAATGAATTTATATTTATTCTACATGTTTTATTTTGTAGTTTTGAACAAATTTTGTAAATGTTTCCTAAATCAAAACTTATGTCATTTATTTACATAGGTAACACACAACACAAATATAAAAAAAGTGTTAGGTACAAAGATTCTGCTTATTTCCTTGGAAAATAAAAATAGATAATAATAATATATTATAAAATTATTTTTTTCACAGTACAGCTCCAGCATAGTGTGTAGAACAACTTATTTTTATTTTAGTTACCGTTATACCATATAAGTAGTAGATTTTATGACAGGTTAATTACAAATAAAATATATAAGGTAAAAACTAATAAACATAATTTAATAATGATAAAGAATTCACTTTACACAATATTTCACTTTGTACTTTACACCTCATCAACTGTTTGGTAGATAACTTTATCTCATATCGCCGCCATCTATACAATCTCTCTAATTTAGACCAGAAATGTTTGAGAGTTTCTCGAAATTGTTTGCTGGCTTCGTTAAAAACAAGCTTGTTCTTTACTCGAAGTGTGAAATTTTTAGTTTCGCCGCAATGTGTTTTGGCAATAGTTTTAAGTAACTTTCTTGTTGTTTGATACACTTTCTAGGTATTATATATATTTCACTTTTTTCAAAATAATTAAAAATAATAAATGCTTGCAACTTTAATTTCTTGTGAGGAAACAAAAGAATATTAAGCTTTTTAACGCCTCTTTAGCCTAATAGGTGAAACCATTGTGATATCGGGAGTTTCTAATATTGATTTCCCGCGGGGTATAAGTATTTTGACTAGATTGGTGGTTCTAAGTCCCCTTATCTACCTAAGTAGGTACATCCTACCTAACTATATATAGCCATACTATAATAGCATTGTTTTGGTTCAGTATTAGAAGCATCTGTCCAGTTTTATACGATTTCTTGTGAAAATCGTTTTCACCGTCTCGCGCCATTTGATATAAGGTGGGATGAAAATCAAGACCTTGATTCTGATTTATTTTTTTCTATCTCAATATCAAAACAATTTCGTATCGTTTCATAAAACAATAGCGGTATTATAGACTGACAAAGAAACAGACTGTCCACTTAATTGTCAGTGGTACGGTTGCCATTGTACACGTGGTTTCTATGAGAATCGCAGCAAATCTGCAACCACTACATAATCCGCATGTCATCACGTGACTATCTTATCTAGATCTACCTGCCTGGTGTGGTGGGTGTCTTACCTGCACACCTTCATTCACAACGGGGCAGATCAATGCAAATACTGCTATATTATGGCAGACACAAGGTAAGACGGAGGGACCCAAGTACATGAACCTTTTTTTTTTTGTTCCCCTGAGGAAAATACATTAAATTACCGGCGGCTATGTCGGGCTCTCCTCCCCAGAAGGGGTAGGCCTACCCACTAAAAACCTCAGGGATGGCCTTCCTCAGGCATGTAGGGAGCCCCCGGGAACACCAAGCGCCTTCCGGGAACCCCCAGCCTCCGCTCCCCTGCCGATACAGAGAACCCCCTCGGGAGAGGCTACAATACCTCCTCCGATCTCTACCACCGACGACACCCTTCGGCCACGGAAGGGGCGTGGTCCATCCCGGGTCGCCGTATCCGCGGGCGCGATTTCCTCGCACCCGCCGGCGACCCGCGGCGGCGCCGCAGCTGTGCTACCGAGCCCGGCGCCGCCTCCTTTGAGGATCGGCTATCTCCCGACCCCGCTCGGCGAAGTACATGACCCTGGTTAGTCTCCCTCTGTTTAATGAAACTACACAGAATCATTACTTAGATAAATTCACAAACGGCTTTCATGATATTACCTAAATTACATTCGTATAAATCTACTTAAATATAATAGATAGGGTAACGCAGCACAAACTAAGCATATAGGCTCTAGATTAAATTTGGAATAGCATCTCTAGTTTTTCCTCTGCAAGACAAAATTTAATAAACTAGATTCGCGCTTCTTGTGCACTTGAGCTAGGCCCAAGTCACTCATTGCATGTATGAAGTCTACGAAACCGAAAGTTCACATTCAAATGTATGATTCGTGATCGTGACGCACCAGCCATAACCGACGCGTTATGGCGCGCTCGTAAACAGCGTCCATTGAACGAGACAATAAACCACGATGCGGATCAAACGGTGTCACTAGAGCCAAGTTCAAGTACGCCATTATGTTGCACAACAAGTAATAAACGGTTGAATAAAAAGTTTTGTGGTCCGACAATCTATGGTTCCGTAGTCTATCGGCTTGTTTTTTGGCCGGTAGCAGGAAGTCTTTCGAACACGGTGTTAATTTGTCGAATAGAACCTGGACTCAACGAAATGTGATTTTAACAATTTTTTTTATTCATTCGCCTATTACCTATTTTTAATAAATAATGTTGAACTCACATTGATATAACACTCTCATTAAGTAAAAAATAGTTGTTTGAGCAATTTATCTTAGATTTGTATTACAGAACGAAACTGACCTGTAATCTCTGCTTGATTCATATTCTGTAATACGCGTCTTACAATGAGGTTTTAAAACATGAATATGACTGAGTCAAGATTTTCTCAACATCCACGATCTGAATACTCTGCAACGTTTCAATTTATGGAAAAGTACCACGGAGAAATATCCTGTGGTGTGTCATCAAAAGTAATATCACCCATGTATTTAAACACCTAAATGATATAAATTATACAGTTTAAAAAATGCGGCATATGAACTTGGCCTAATTTTTGCTTAGGTATTGCTTATCGCTGTCTGGTTTTCAAAATCACAGCGCTGAGGTGTGGACTTATAATTATGTTATTAGTTTGACACTGATAGTTTGATTCTCGTTTACTATTAAATATAGAATAAATAATAAGTTATTGGCAGCAAGTTTGATGTGTTACCTACCGACACGTTTGTTAGGTTAGACATTGACTATTTATGACTTCCATATCTTATATACAGGTTGAAACACAAAACACAACATTTAACACTTACAGTCTGATTACCATATCTCTAGCATAGAACCCGTTTCTTTTGCAACACTGATAATAAATTTAGAAGACATGAACTATATATTTATTTTTGTTCCGCGTTATTTTTCTGTATGTAAATAGTTTTTATTGGCTATAGGTATTCTATTGGATGAATATCGTTAGATGGAATTATATGTTTTTTTTATTTAATAATATAATGTTAATTAAAGAAGCGAAAAGTATGTGACTAGAAGTTTTCCATTAGACAGGCCGTAAATCTTATATTTAAATCTTCTATATTTAAAAAATATATAGAAATGTATTAAAAATATTACGGCTATATTCACTTGTATATTACAACCACTCGTAATTGAGTATTTAAATAAATTATAGGTATGCTGTTATATCTGTTTATTTGTATTAAATAGTTATTTTTTATGGTTACCTATTGCTGTCAGCCAATAAGCCTAGACGTACGAGTATGTGTAGCGACACTGAGAGTTATGGGGTAGCCAAATACTTTGATGAATTCTCATCCTTGCCCTGATAGATTCCAAGCATTCAAGCTTAACCACAAGGGTGTTATCATAACAGAATAGTCTCACATAGTAGTTCGGATTATTTAAATAGAATTTATTAAAAGATTGAAAGATAATAAATTACAGTAAGCGCAAGGAACCCGGAAGAGATTGGATGTTAAGTAACATATCTTAGTTTTTTTTAATACAACTAAAGTGGTGTATGAAAACTATTTGCGGGTTACGGTACCCTAAAATAAAACACGATGTCACTTAACGATATCGTATGCACGACATTTATATGAGTTGGCTATTTTTATCAAGAGTGGTCGTAAAATGAGTAGACTGGAGGCAGACGGTTGTATTACTATGAGACGTGTAGGTGTCGCCAGGCGCTTAAAAATGAGTCAAAAATGTGGCGTTTCCTGGCCGTAAGTTGCACATTTAACACTACACTTTTTTCTATTTTATTTATTATTGAAAGGGACTTTGATTATATCAAGTGATATATTTCTAAAGTATGTAGTGTTCTAATTTTAGAAGATTTTAGATTTTTTTGGCTAGTGTAAAAATTGCAAAAATACTGAAAATAAGTAGTTTTTCTTACACTTTCCTATCAACTTCCGATAATCGCTTTCACGAAATATGCCGATTAACTTGGAGTTAATAAAAGTTACTTTTGGTATTTTTGTATAAAATCGTTTTTGCTATAAAACAATTCTAATTCGAGATATTTTTTGTTACAGATAATATAAAGCAAGGTAAGCACGGGAAAAAGCATATATATACCTTTTTAAGCTATTGTGTCTAAGACAATCATTGTTTTAGGCTATTACTATATAAATATATTCTAATTTACTAGTTTTGGATAATTGTTAATAACACATCTTTTATATATTATTTAATAAACATGTACCTATAGGTATGTTTTCTTTAAATTG
This sequence comes from Scirpophaga incertulas, assembly GCA_036419045.1. Taxonomy (NCBI): domain Eukaryota; kingdom Metazoa; phylum Arthropoda; class Insecta; order Lepidoptera; family Crambidae; genus Scirpophaga; species Scirpophaga incertulas. Next base: position 24,854,997 of record CM071630.1, on the reverse strand, counting down.
ATAAAAGATAATCAAAATGATACACCAATCTTTTTGATTTGTCAGATCTTCTAGTTATCAAAGATTACAATACTATTATTATTGCTTTACTGCTTTTTTGAGTAAAAACCTTAGAGTAATTGATAAACTTCCAATTGAAATATTTCCAAATAAATAGAGATTTATATAGTTACCTATATAAATCTATTCTGTTGATTTTGTTTTAACAAATATTTGTTAAGTTGAAACTCACGGATAAACTACAAGTATTTTACTTTAATTGCCATTTATTTCTGTAAATGCAAAATACGACATAAACAATCTCATAATCCGCAGTATAAATCTATTAGTAAGTACTTTTGTCCTTTTCCTATTTTGTAAGTAATGTCTAGAAGTTTATAAGGTAGGTGGTAAAAATGTATTTTAGTGTATAAAAGCAAGGAAAGTTGCGAAAAAAAATAAAGGTATAATAATCGGACTGTTCCTAATACCAAAGATAATGTAAGAACGACTTATAGAATATGTATAAATGTTATTTGTACCTTCATTATTATTGGTACTCAGACTTATTTATTACACAAACTTGTTTTATTACTACAACAAGTACTTACACTGGTGACTGATGTATGACATTCCCAGTCAACTGGAATGAGAGATTTAGAAAGGCTTATCTTAGAAGTTTCGGATCCAAGATTTCGAGTCCAAGCTATTTCATCGGCTCTGTTACAATCAGCAGAAATGTAATGAGATGAGGACCGAACGTGCCGCGGTAATGATTTCTTAGATTTCGATATTCGTGGGATCACAAAATATATGTTACATTATTGGGTGCACAAAATCCATAATGTATCTGATATTATGCTTAGTTGTAATATGCGTAGTTGTTTTTAGAATGAATAATGGAACCTTTCGATCCCTCCTGAATTCATTTCATAAAATTGCAATCAATCATTCGTTTTATAACATAAGTTGTTTTATTCAGGTATTTACTTTCAGATTATCATAAAATTTGTTCGAATGTTATATGCCTAAATAGAAAACAAAAAATGACTAACCTAACCTAAACACAAAAAAAAATCAAAGTCTACCGTTGTACTTAGGTAGTTATATAGATTTTACAAACGTTGACTGTTAGTGAAGAACGTGTGACAGATGCCATCTAGGCGGCATATAAATGCTCGAAGTATTTAAGAGACTGCCCGAGCCCGGTCAGCTGTGACGTTAGCCACGTGATCTCGATTCATAAACCCGCGTCCAGCTCGGCGGCTATAAAACTCAACACGTCATCCGGACTATAATGTTCTATTAGAGGCAATTGAGGACTCCTTACGATTTTACGATTTTGACGTCGCGCCGTACGCGGCACGCGCCTTGATCGTAAAAACCTACGGTCACCTGTGGCAGTGTGTCAATAAAATTTCGTCAATGGGCTCCGTTTTAATGCGCCAATTATGGCTGGATGTTTCATTCATCGGCTACATTTACGACGCTGTAGACCACTCGGTTCCTTAGCGCCGGGCCATAAATGTTCGGTAGTTTTATAATGGATTGTAAATATTTTATTGGCCTTATCAATTGAATAGGCGGGTGCAGGTCTGTTGTCGATGACAAATATACATTATTTTGATTTCTATAAATCGGAATATGTTACCATTTATTATAATAGATCAATCATTATTTTTCCTTTATGATGAAAATAATATCTAAATGTATACATATATGTAAGCAACTTCGTTTGAATTAATTCTTTAATTAAGCTTATTACCATAATACTCATAAAGACAGGCACAAATGCTTAGAATTAAAGCGCAGCTCAGCAGAATTTTAAAAAACACGTATTTCTACGCCATGATCCATAACTCAAATGACTGCATACGTCAGGAATATAAAGGAGGTTCTCGGAATACGCTCCACCTAAAATAGAATGGCCGACAGTTCCGCCCACGCCTCGCGCGATCTCATTGGATAAAATCAGAAAAACTAGTTTACCAGTTTCTGCTTTGACCAATCAACGCGCGGAAAGTTTCTGAAGGCAATTTAGAAGACATCTTGTGAAGATCGCTTATCTCTTTTTTATAGTATGCGAGTGAGTGAGCAAGAGTATTTTTGTATTTGTGTGTCAGTCAATGATTAGTTAGTTTCCGAATATTCCGCATAGATGGCGTTCTTTGGTTGATCGTTCATATGTTTTTAACTAGATGGCGCTGCGTCATGACTGCCTGGTACAATTATCGCATCAGCTGTTCGTAATAGGTTTTGGTAATGACATTGGTATAAAGCACAGTAGGAATCTCTCGTTTTTGTTAGCATAATGTACACGGTTCTAGTGTTATCATAAAACTCCAACCATGCCATTACAAACCATTACAAACTCATTTCTTGACATTGGATTCCACAAAAATATTATAACATAAGTATAGATAATATAAATAACCATATAATATTTTTATGTAAAAAGAAATTAAGTAAATGTCAGAGTTCTTAACAATAACTTTGTTTTATCAATCGAAATAAACCAATGAATTTCAGTGACAATAATGCAATTTGTTTTTGTAGAATTAATATATTATTTAGAATTGAATCGATTAAAACTCCAAGTTCGTATATAGAGATTAAAGAACAATCATCTACCTAAGTACGCTTTAAGCAGATATGATTATTCTTTTATATATGCCTTTCAATTTAATTTCTAAATCATTGTCATTTAAAAGTTTTAAAAAACTGCAGTTTTGTGCACTTAATGTTTTTATTTAACTTTAGCTATTTTATATAGCTATGTGATCGGAGTTCTATACTTTCATTTATCATGTCAGCGGTGAGGAATGCTAAGGTTCTGACTTGGCGCATTGGAGTCTGTCTTAGTTCCAATTGCTATAATTCATTATACTTACTTAAGTAATTTCTTGATTATAGAGACTAGACTCTATATACTACTAAACTTAAATATCAGTTAACTTAATGTAGATAATAGACTTTTCATGTATTAAACTTTTTTTATTATTAGATAATTAAACTTTTCCAAACATATGTACTCCTGTAGGTCCTGATTTTAGTATCATGAAATTAATTTAAGTAGAATTCATTAAATCTTTTAATAAATTTGAGACATATAAATATAATGTCACTTATGTAATTCTTTGTCTGTGGTGATAGGTATTAAGTTAAATAGTTAGAAAAACTTTGATTTTCAATTCTTATATTCTATTATATTTCTTTCAATTCAACGATCTAAGTGCAATTCTATCTACTTAGCTTATATACCGGCAAATAACATAGGTACCTACTAAGTAAATTTACTCATTTAGCTCTCATATATTAAGTAAAACTTAAGATAAATAATATAGGTTTACCTTATTTCAAAGTATACTTAATTCAGTGATTGAAACCAATTAAACAAGTCTTATAATGTCAAATAATTAAAAAATGGGTGTTATATTTTTATTAAATTGAATAATATGTATAGCAATATAAATCCATAAACTTAAAAAATACTTTTTGTAATCTGTTCAGATATGTATACAGTTTTCTATTCAACATAAAATCGCTAATTAGGTAGGTAATATAAATGGTAACAAACTGATGCCAAACAATCGGACTTTTAATAAAAACTCAGTAATTCCAATAATCACGTTTTGGACTCATTTCGTTTTAACCAAAACAAAATCAATAATAAATGTAAATTAAGAAACAATTTTACGTTCAAATATTTTATACACAACTACCTATATACCTATATTTAAACCCATTTTCGCAATCTTCGAATAATATGTATGTAACTGTGGTATGTTAATATGCATTTAACTTTGAAATTATCTATCAAACTTGCTAGAAAATATATTATTATTTATTTCATCTTGTCAGCGCAACAGAAAATGTAAAGAATTTTTTAAATACAGCACCAATACCTAATAAGCGATTCGAATTGAATGTTATTGCTACCATTCGCTCACTCAACACCGACCATAATGGACACGTTCCTCCCACTATTGCTCGTACGAAAAAACCGACGACAATCACAAATGCGGTAGTCAATCGGTTATAAAACGATTCTCGCTCCGATAATACTTACAACTATACAGGTAAGACGATTTCTCAGCAATCGAATGACGAAATCGATTGCTTATGGCAACATTGTATCGATCACGAGTCATTGGGGAGGCTATTACGGTGCCGGCAGATCCATTGAATTGGCTGTGGCATCTGATAGAAGAGGTTGTGGACGAGCTGTTCAAATAAAATCGAATTGAATTGCTTTTATTCGTGGAACAATTAATAATGATATGGTTGTACATGTACACACAAAAACACTTTGTTATTTTTAACAAATATGTAATGTTATTACTTTAGCTTAGTTTAAAAAAAGATTTCCAATACTTTATGTAATAATGATAATAATATTTGGTACACTCCATTACAGACTCATTGAATTCCGCTTAAATGACTTCTACGCGTTGGATCTGTGTCCCCGCGCACGCCTTATAGAAGACCGTGTCTTATAAAGACACGTGATATAAGCGATAATAATAATATTGTATTGTCCACAGATTTCTCTATCTACAGTCCTAACCGGTTTGCTTGGGCCTTGCCTTGTTGCCGACGGCATAGTAGGTTTAAGTTTCTACAGTATTTATTTAATATTGTAAAAAACTTTAATTTAAGAGTATTAATACCATTTTGTGAAATAGACAATGTTGAAACACATGATTAGTTGCTTCATAATTGGTGAAAATGGCAACATCTATAGACTCATAAAAAAAAATGTGTACATTTAATTTGTAATATAACAAAGCTATAATTAAACTAAACCTTAAAAATACTTAAATTAAAAACTTAAAAATAAATAAAATCTAATAAATACTAAATTAAATAAAAAATGGACCCCAAATCGCTGCGGTCGCATGGTAGAGTGCCCAATAAGCTGGCGACATTTCCACGTTGTATGGCAAGGCTCAGCCGTTGCCCAAAATGCACGCCAGCTCTTGGGTCTCCTGAGACGTCGATTAGGCGCGCAGAGATCTCTTTAAGAGATCTGTCGGAGGCGCAAATATGTATTGATCACCAAGCAACACATATTTGCCTCTTGTTAGCCTCTGCCACCACGCAGCCGCCGCGCCTGCTTTATTGGTGGTCGCTCGTATGTGGGATGGGGCCACAGTATCGACACAAGTTGCATCCCATACGAGCGACCTACCGTTTTTCCACGGAATGAGAGTCAGTCCGTCGGGCCTCTTGCCATCATCTCTCGAGATCCCAGCAGGCTCAAGCACTGCTGGAATGCCGGCGCTAGCAAGAGCACGACGGATGACGTCATTTAATTCCGCGTGGCGGGATATGCGACCTGCGCTACGGCGACAAGCTAGTCCGTGGTGACCGAGGAAATCGACGTCTTCTCCGCAGCGGCAGCGATGGGGCTCATTTGTCCTAGTTCCCAGACGCAAGCTTACCGCCAAACTAATATTATTATTACTAAGAGTATTAATTAAATACACTAATAATAATAACATTTCATTCAAATATTGAGTTATTTTTATCCAAGAAAAAGAACGTTACCAGAAATTTTACTATTAAAAAGCTTTTGATTTTTTTAACGTTTAGTAAACGGTTTAAATATAGCAATGCCTTAGTAAGGAAAAAAGAAATATGAGTTAATGGAAAATCCAAAAATATAATTCATGAATGGCATTACACGAACTTTCATTAAACGGAGTTTTCATTTGTCAAATTATAAGTAACTAGATATCAAAAAATCTTCAACAAATAATACAATTAAAAATAATGCAATATCGGCACCGAAGTATTATGAGCGTGACGGTACGAGACAAGACCACGAGGAAACCGCCAAAGCTTACGCCAGCGTTAAGGATTAATCGAAAACCGCTTAGTACCTATTGTTTTTATAGCCCCACGTTCCTATACCAGTTAGTGGATTCCGTGTGCGAGTACATATTGCGGTAGAACTTAACATTATGATCGTAAATATAATAGGTATAGATAGTAAGTAAACGAAACTGGTTCTCTAATATTTATTTAAATTTGACCATACAGATATGACATACAAATTCAAATCAGAAGAAATCAAACATGAGTTATTACTTTTTGTACGTATTACGTATTAACAAAATCATTTACTAATTCAGAAATCTGTAGCTTCCCCTCAATTTCATTATATTATGCTCACGAAATTGTTAAAAACTTTACATAGAAAGTAGTAGTATAGTATTGTCTATTGTCTATTGACTCTCAAGTCTTTGTACAGTTGTGAAGTACTTCGTATGTTTTATGATTTCAAAACAATTTGTAGAACGATTCCCCTATAGATACGAATTCAGTACAATATATAAGCAGACAACATTAAACTCTTAAAATGTGTAATTTGTGACTATCAAGTTATCTTACCCTATATGAAAGGCGGATTCTCGTACTGTCAAATGACTTTGGTCTTTAAAATATACAAAGCTAAGCTCATTTTGATTATTCTACTTGAGGTTTGCGTGAGTGGTTTCCAGAGTCACAAATTTGTATTCAAAAGATACCTACCATCGAAGTACACAATAATCGTAAAATGAACGATTTAAACTCTGATTTTGTCGAGTTTCGATTATCGCTGGGCGAATGGTAATGCGAAAACTATCTCTGGTTACATATCGAGACAGAATTACGTGCAAATCTAGGTTTATCTACACATTTTTGAATAGTATTTTCAGTCTATAGAAGTGCTTCAATATGAGTATGAAATAATACCAGAAATTGATCTTACCCGCGACTTTAACAAATCGCGTTGAAGCCATTACCAACTAGGCGACTAAGTACACATCCCAGCACTTAATTGTCGATCTAGTTATTTCTTTATAGGTGTGTCTAGCTTATGCCGGCAATGTAATTCATGTAGCAGTTAAAAATATTTGTAAGGTTTAAATAACCCTAAAACACTTCTAAAGCCTATCGCACTTTTAAAGGGGTGAACAAATACCATGCACGTGATCTATTCGAATTCGAATAGTCATGTTCGATTATAGCTTTATTCAAAGCTTTCAAAAAAAATCTGTTTTGTAACATATTTCATTGATACCTACATCGCTCCTATCAGTCATAACGTTATATAGACTATAGTCTTTCCCGATATATGAGCTATCTAACCGAAAGACCGATATAAAACAGGAAAAAATATGGGCGGATAGGTAATATGATATTAGTAGCTGATCGAAAATATGTTGTGCATTCTTCACCAAAGCAAATAAAGTGAATAAATTATACTTTTATTTCACAACAAATTAGATTTTATGTAGTCTATAACATACTGACTACAACCGAATTACTTACGTTAAATAACAGGATGTAAGCATTTTAAAAGAAAACAATGACATAAAAGGACTATAGGATTAAGAATTTTATGTTTAATATGTTTAAGTACCTATATCTTACATAAAACAAAACAGAAACTCTATTAAAGCTTAAACTTTAATATTTACTCATCATCTGAGCATATGCGTTTTAACCCACGTAAGGGTTATAAAACAATGAAAAAAAATTGAGTAACTAATGACAATAACTCGTTACACAAAAACACATAGCTATTAACATTGTTCTAACTAATGTGTCTAGTACATTTTGTTAAATGCAATAACATAGTAAATTAAACAAATTTAAATTGTAGGTACGTCGGCTAACTGAAATAGTTTTGCCTTATTTAATCAGGCTGAAACCTTTGAGTTTTTTCACAGGTGTATACATGCCTCTGGACTCCCTCTCTGCAATACTATAAACTCGGCACTCGCACGATAAGTCTATACTGTGTTTGATATTCTGTCTCTTTCCACTATAGCCGTTTTTTTGTTATGTGAAAAAGTAACATTTAGATCCCGAGATATATTTCAATAGATGCATTTATCCACAACACTATGAGATCATAACTCACCAATGCTAAGCTATATAACGTGTTGGTAAATATAAAGATATATCCAACAGTGTAATATAATAGTTATATCTCATAGCAAAACGCCGGCTTTATTAACTATTAGTTCATGTACTTGTTTTGGTGCGTACTGTATATGAATATATTGTGCTGTCACATAAATTGGTAGATCATTAGGAATTTAGCTTCACCGTATTTATAATCTAAAAAGCTTTTGAAGTTACATTATAAGTTACACACCAGATTTCTTACGAAAGTGATTAGGTTAGGTACTGCATATATTATTACCGTCAAACCAAGTTCGTTACGGACAATCAAAATATTTAACTAATACATTATGTTAATCTTTTCTTTTTATTTATTCAGAGGGCGTTTTGTCCTCTAAATACATGTGGTCATTGATGACCTTTTTGTTATAATTCGAACTAAAATAAATAAATTAAAAAAAATTTAAGACAGAGCTATAAGATTTTATTTAAAATCCATTATTCAACATCTGTTTATATAATGTAGATTTTACTCTTATATAATACATACTAAAGTAGATACGGCTGATTTTCATACATCGTTTGATACGAGGAATTATTCAAATGGTGAAGTGAAATGATCAAATATACTAGTATAGGTTATATTGTTGTTGTACCTAGATATATAATACTTAAATATAGCAGGTAGTGGGTATAGAAAATGAAAAATAATTATTTATTGATTTGGATCACAAACACATAAACAAAACAACAAATTTATTTGTGTATTTATAAAAAACACAGGATATTCATTACGGAATTAATAAAACAAGTCTTTGTATATAGTTTGCATTTTTTGAGTAAGTATTTCCTCTTGTGATATGGACATAAACACTATATCCGATGATCCGATAGCCTACTGAGTGTTATTTTTACTCTGCGAATCGATTATTATCATAGGTTATAGGCGGCATCATAGGATCTGTGGGAAAAAACTCCATTAATTCATTTTGAGCGCTGCTCAGACTGGAATACCTCGATTTTTCAGTAAGTTCATTTTGCATTTAAAAAAAAACACGATATTTATTTTTTATTTAAGTTCGTAGCAAGCTTAAGAAATTAAAGGGATAAACAACGGGACCTTAAGCCTATAATTTGATGTTAAATAATGATCAACATAAATATTCCCATCTTATTGACTAGATATTGGCTTGACCGGGACTCGATCTTATTACAAATTGATATCTTTTACATAATTTTATCATCATCGATACACGATGGTCGTATCAAATTGATATTGCGATAATACAGTTTACTATATTACTAACATACATATAGGTTCATACGTATGAGTGAGCATTTACTAATAGTAGTCAGTTTGCTTAAAATATGTCTAATTTTATGAATAAAACTATGATTGATTTCTATATCGTTTCTCCTTATCATTTTATTTTTTGAATGGAGCCTCAAGGTAAATATTTAAACTGGATACAATCTTAGTCTTATGTATCAAAGATTTTTAGGTCTTACATTATATAAGTAGTTAGGGTAGAGAATATTAATTCTATAAATTTTAATTGTAAAAGGTATAAAAATCTTAATTTAAAATTTATCAACTTTTACTCCATTTCAATCGCTGCAATGATTTCCTCATAAAAATATATATACTTTGTGTTTTATGATTATTAATGATAAACATATATAAATACAATTTATAGCGTTATAAGAAGTAAATACTATTTGTTGTAAAATTCATTTGTAAAGTCTACATTCCAATCACCGCAAATATAAATTAACATTATATTGAACAGGAACATTTCTTGGCAAAATATACTTATTTTAATTTATCATATAATTTGTCGTCTGTAAAAATAAATGCGCGAGCGCTATGCTTGACTAATTTCTTACCCGAAAGTAAATTATGAATGGCAACCTAGTAAAAACATCCAATGCAATGCCATCTCATAAATATAGGGCAAGAAATTCGCCCGGAACACGCGTTACGTGTGCCGAATTTAGATACCGGTGCGTAGCTACTATTGTGCAGGTGCCAGCATCTAAATTTAAACAGTTTTCATTGCAATATAACTCTTGTTACAAGTGATTTAGAAGCATCTGTTGTTTAAAATATTTGTGGTAGCCAGTGGTTTGAGACGTAGGTCAGACGGAGCCACCGGTAGCTGTGTGCGCCACACGTTGATGTGTTCCCTTATGGCGGCAGGGAACTCTGAAGTGCAGTTTGGGAATACCGCACCGACTGATACGTAGTAACAGTCCAATGATAGTGAAACATCTGACAGTAGATTCGAAGATATATCCCCTGGATCCACTGAAATAAGAAAGGATGAAAGTAGTGTTTGGCATATTAAATACATTTGTATTAAATTTAAAAATGTTTAATTAAAAGTAACAATTTGAAAAACACGCAAACAAAATGTTCCTCCATAATAAAAGTAATAATATAAATTGGCATATTGAAGACCCGGGTTCAAGCTACGACCTAGTGGACTATTTTGTTTCAGTTTTATTTTTCAAATTTATACCTACCTTAAATTAAAATTCATAAATTACCTACTTATTCTTAAAATCAAACAATGCTTTACGATTTGTCAAAATGTCACTTTTCAATTGTTAAGTTTCATCAAACCAACTAAATAACGTTAAAACATTATGTATATAATTTTTTTAATAAAATACATATATTTATTCAAATGGACCCAAATTTGTTCGCTATTATTTAATAATTCTACAAATCACGAACCTATAGTATACATGTGGTTCCAACAAATTTTCAACCTCACAAAAACCAGACTGTACCTACGTTGCAAAGTTGTGACACAAGATGTAAGATCACGGTACCCAGTTATTTCACCGTCTACCTTACCTTTCAGACAGGAACACAGCTGTTTTCCGATAGAAATAGATAGATAGGTGTTACACAATGTTTACATTCGCCTATTTTTTTAAAATACTGCACAAATCTTACAAATGTATAAATAATTTCTATTTTGTTATCTTCATATTTGTTTCCCCGATGTTGTTGCATGTGACTGTTCGGGTTCAATAAAATATGTAGGCAGGCGCGACGTGTGAGTGGCCGGCACTCCTTTCCTATAACAAAAAAGAATTTTTCTATGCGTTTATTTATTTTCTGAATATACTTAAAAGGGAGTTTTATAGTCGCCCTTTTACAACGTGTAAAAGAGTGACAACATGTGTATGTTATTATTACATACTAAAGTGAATACCCAATATTAGATATAACTGCCTGTTACTAGAATATTTGAATATTTTTTTAAAGATAAAGTTTTAGCTTATATCTGTTTCTGTCTTCTAACCGGGCAGAGATATTTCAGAAAATCATTTATTTTTTATTTATTAGGAATATAGTTATCGATTAGTTTGTACTGGTGATCGATTAGATAAATATACTAAGGTGAAATCCACAAGTATACATATATATATATATATATATATATATATATATATATATATATATAATATATATATATATTATATATATATATATATAGTGTCTCTTAAATTTGAAACACGTACAAAATTATAGTACGTCTTATAAATCAAATTATACAGATTCATATTACAATGCCCTTTGTAATAGGGGCTAAGGACTGTTACCGCACAAGGGTTGGACGTTCATTATTATGCCATAAAGTAAATAAGTCAAAATTGTCAAATTCATGCGAAACTCATATCTATACTAATATTATAATGCTGAAGAGTTTCTTTGTTTGGTTCGATGCAAATCTCTGGAACTACTTTTCCAAATTGAAAAAATGTATTATTGTGTTGGATAGTTCATTTATCGAGGAATCCTGTAGATAATATACGAATAACAACATGCTACGACCAATAGAAACGGAACATCAATAAAACCTATGTCCACGTGGGTGAAGCCGCGGGCGGGCAACTAGTGTTTTGGGGCAAAATGAAAATATTGGTTAAACCTACTTACATAAATAAAAAAAAATGTTTGTTTCGGGTTAATTTTTGACGCCTTTACTTTCCAGTACATTGTCTTCCGCCATACACTTCCTCTTTAGATCAACATCTTTAATAATTTGCAACATTATTGTGTGTGTAGTCATAGGTTCACATGATTATATTAAGTTATGTACATGTAATCTACGTTTCTTGCCTGTTCTCGTGACCTTCAATTTCCGAATAGGTGTAGTCTATTTTCTTATTACCCTTCTCTCTTCATATTATTTTTTCAACAAGCTATTTATGTTCTCTTATTTGCGAAATTGTGTCCATAAGGACCAATATCAAATATAAAAATATATGGGTTTTTATTGCATATCTCTTCATTACATACTTTAAATAAGTACATATGTACTTTATCATTTCTGGCTGTAATATTTTTATTGAGTCTTATTTTTCACTATTAACTGTATTAATCGACACGTTTATATCATAATTGATAGAGCAAGACGTAATAGGCAATATCAGAATGTCACCGTACACCTTACATAGGTTAAGGTTACGCGAACTAATAACGTCAGCGAATAATATTTGACAGTCAAACGATGCTGTCTCATTAACCGAGAGGCACTGCCCGTTGGCGTAAAATACTGGCAGCTCGGAGCCGTAAAGTACGCCACTTGATCGGCGGACAAACATTGCCATGGAGCGAGTGTTTCCGTGCTCGGGTGCCGATATTATCAAGATGGCCGATCCAACTACAGTTTTAAGCCCCTCCAACACTTCTGATTACTTCATCGAATTGAGTTCTCTTTATTGCAATATTTCTAAGTCAACATACTCAGTTGTATAAGTTAATGTTTCCACAGTCATTCTAATTATCTTGATATTGTTTAAATAATCTTTTATTATCATCACACATCAAAATAATTAAATACGGTTTTATATATTCCCTAGTGTTTCATAGTTTTGTATTTATGACTACTTTTTAATACCCATTTGATTTAATTACAATACGACACAACACTAAATATTACTCACGTCGATAAATCTTAGATAATTGTTATAAATCAATGAAATCTGTAGTCTAATTAAGTTGTATTGAATATGCATAAAACTACAATAATTTAACCAAAAACAGTAATATCATGTCAAAAATATATCGGAATTTGTTTTTCTTATGTATTTGAACAAGGTGTCAAGTGTAAGTTTAATCGTTAAGATCAGCTATGCTGGTTTCTTGGAAGGATAAGTTTAGGGCAAACTTTTTTAATATGAAGCTTGTGCTTAATTTGCTTGCAACCGACAGGAATATTCAAAAGCCGTTCAATAGTAATCATTTAAGATTTCATAGATACAGTCACATGCATAATATAATATCTAAGCATCGTGCAAAAGACACCAACTTTTATTTTAACTATTTACTGTATTAATGTACAATTTAAAAATAGGAAATGTCTATCGTTTACTTTACTTTACCTCTGAAATATAGCAACTTTCTCATAAATGCCAAACACTTTTATTTATTTTTACAACCCTAAGTTAACTGCATAAATACGCGTGAACAAGCGCATTGGTTTGAGAATTGCGGGTGGCTAGTCAGTGTGAGATTCTATCTGCTACAGTATTTACTTTGGCCCTTTCTAGTTGACACTTAGTGGAAATAACTGCAATGCAATTCACAGAATTTGAATCAACGTTTTATTTCTGGCGTTGTTTAATATATATCCCTTACAATATTTTTTTAACCAGTGCTATATTTTTTTCCAATTCTTTTTTCTCCAATTTATTTTTATAGGTACATATAATGTAGCAGATTTAATTAACATTTTATTTCAATATCTTTGATTTACTACACAAACAATTAATACATAAATAATATTGATTCATGAATTATGAACCAAAATGGTGATGCCCAACCTTCGTACGCCCATTACGTGTAAACAAATAAGTATTAAAATTTTATACGTCACATTAAAAAAGTTAAGAGATTAAAGAAGATTCAACCACCAAGATAAAAATATATCTTTCAAAATTGGCAATAATCGTAATTTTGCCGTGAAACAACGTTTTTATATTACTCTGCGATGCGCACGCGATACCAATACTCGTATAGGTACCACGCTGCCTAAGAAGCTACGAATTTAGCGTAGCATATAAAATCTACATACAGATAATCGAATGGTCGAGCAGAATTGTTTTACTGTATCGAATACATAAGAAATACAGTGAAGGATTTAAGGTTTCCGTCGTTTGAAATTATTAACACATAATAATGTAATTTTATGGTTTCTTTTAATGGAGCCCGTGGCCCGAGATACGACCTCAATAATCCCCCGTGTTAATGGAGCCGGCACTCTGTGGTACACTCACATACTACGTCGCTGACTAGCGTTTTCGTGTGGGTAGATAAGTTCACACAGCACTCATACGACTCATAGCACTATCGATCTGCTCTTTAGATAGGTACGGTCAGCACCGTCGAGCTCTACATCTGTACTACGAAAACCGACACTATTACTAATGCTTTACGATCTGTTTCAAGGTCCATGAAAAGTCTGACCGTATATACTGTGAGTATATTTTCTATGTTACAATGCTACTTCAGTATAACGTAGTTAGGTTCTGCGCCTCACATTTACAACTCTACAATGTAAGATTTTCATACTATTGTCATCAAACATGACAATATGTACATTTCATATCTAAAAGGTTTTTCTAAATCTGCGCTATTCGTTTATTGAAACTTTTACGAATTTATAACTACATAATATTGTATTGCGAATTTTGTTATGTACATAAAAAAATGCAACATACATAACAAAGTGTAATGTAATGGCATTAATGCATATATATACATATACTTAATTCTTTTTCAATTAATTTCAGGTATCCGACATACGGGATTTAAGTGAAAGACAGGTATTAGATGTTGAAGCTAGATATTCATATGGAGCTGTTTTATACGGGTCGAGTACCTACCCATACTAATTGCAATGCAAATGTGTATTTGTTATGGTTCTGTTAGTTATATCTACGTGACAAATACTCAGACTTATGTTAGTAAAATATTTAAATACTTTGATCTCATTTATCATGAAAAAATAAAATACGTAAAATCTATTAATATAAAATATTTATAAACATACTAGTTGGTGTCCGCGGCTTCGTCTGCGCAGGACACTTACCATCATATTTTGAATAATTCACACAATATATTTATAAATTGTAGCCTATATGTTATTATAATGTATAAGCTATATTATTGGAAATTTTATTAAAATCTATTTTGCAGTTTCTACGTGAAAGAGTAACAAACATATATCCATAGGTACTTATGAACCTTCGCGTTTATTATATTACTAGCGGTCCCGACAGACTTCATCCTGTCAAAAAAAAAATGTAGTGGCAGTTTTTTGTTCCTACTTATTTTATAGATAATATCGCATAGCCAATCAAATTGCAAAAAAGGTCCAAATGAACTATTACATTTTGTGACTATTCAAGTTTGGAACGTGATATTAAATCCTCCAACGATGTATTCTGTGCTCCAACGCACACACGCACACTGTTTTGACAGATATGATTGAATTTAAACTTTATACATAAAGCAAATCGACTCTTTGGTGTTAGGAAGACATCTACATTGCTTAGACAACAGTGAGGTGAGTGCTTGCAATATGAACTTTATGTAATAACAATGAAGCTCAAATTGACTGTACATTTTAGTTAGAAAACGTTTGTATGGGAATGAAGGGCTATTTTCGGATTTTTCTGATAATTATTCGAATTTTTCTCGCCGTAAAACCATCCTTGAACTTCAACGAACATTTTAAAAAAGAATTGGCCTAATTGGTCCAGGCGTTGCTGAGTTATGCTCTTACCAACACATTTTGCGATTCATTTTTATATATAAGATTAGAGATCATATCAAAAATATGTTCTATCTTCTGATCTATATTATATAAATTTATGTATCAAACAACACTAATTCAGTAAGATAATGGTTATAACCAGAATTTCATAGAGCTGGGCTTATTGAAAAATGAAACAGGATTGGTTGACACTCTAACTCGCGGCACCGTCTTGTATTATGTTGCTATTTAATTTAATTTGATAACGTCAATTACGCTCACTAATTAATCTGTAAATCACTCACAAACTACGAAATCTATTTTCGTGCTAAGATCCAGACCGACCAATTCAGCTAACATAACATATGTTGAGATCGACCGAACAATTTTTCAATCTTAAAATGAACATTAATGCGCGTTGACTCGTTATTTATGCCAGGTTTACGCCTATTAACACGCTATTCGACAACTAAAATATTAGGATGTTTTGTTCTTAAGAAATGCTGCACTAGTGCGATCCAATACACGAATAGATTAAAAAAATAAATGTATATTTTGACAACACACCGTTTATTCGGCGCTCGTAAAGACTCGATGCATCACGCAACTTTAATTCTTAAGTTGCAAGCATACAGCTCCTTTCACTGCTTATCTGTGGAAATGTAGTTTAGTTACGCTGGTTTTTAATTTTAATATAGTTTGAGTGTGTAGATGGGTCGCTAAATAGAAACGATGTTTCAAGTTCGATAGAGCAGCGCTAATTCAGTGTATTGGATTTGTTTTAAAGAAAAACTTCGAGTTTGGAAAAGTAAGGATGTTATAAATATGTCAGCCGAATGCTACGACGACATGTGTGGCTAATCGCTTGATTATGCGTCCCAGGCAGGGACCCTTCGAGTTCTCAGCAGTTGAAGAAGTTTCTTACGAAAGTCCCTTGATCTCAACGTCCCACATCGATATTTGCATATAAATTTCATTTCTGTTGATATTAAGAAAAAAGCCTTGGAAATGAAGTAACTACACGATTAACCTCCGAAGCGGACGAATAATGAAATCCGTGTACCTACTTATTTAGGGACAAAAATAAGGCTCGCAGATGTACGTAACGATTTAATTTTGCCTAAAGTGTCCGGATATACTTTGATATAGACCCTTGAGTGGCGAGCTATGTAAAGGAAAGGTTCGTTTATTCATTATAAATATAAAACATGGGGAAGATTGAAAATTATATATTAGGATATAAGCGTATTTTCAAAACCTTGCCGTGTACAATATTTAATTCAATAAAATCTTTTCTATAAAGTACTAGATTACATATTTGACATGTTCAAATTTAAATTGCATTTAATAAAACAAAGCTACCCACTAAATGTTAATTGAATAACAACTGATGACGTGTCAAAAGCCTTCGATGCGAACATTTCAACCACATAATATTTCGTAAATTAAAATCCAATTTACATATTAATAACTTCGGATTCTTTGCATATATACACATTTTGCTAGAATTTACACATTTCGGATTGTCAGCCAAAGGCAATTGGAAACTCATAAAAATACTATAAAATTCGATCGTAAAAGAATTGTAATTTGCGTGCATACATTTTCGAGGTGCTGTCGAATTTTAATTTGGATTGGTTGATGAGTAGCTAAACTCGAGGGAAATAAGTTCCAAAGTTGCATGAAACACATTCTTTGTAATTAACATTTTGCATGCAAGCACTTATTTAGAAAAACATGTTTCAATGCTTTTTGAAAGATACATGGATTTACTTAGGACATATTTATATGCGTTCTAAATATGGAATAAGAAAGTTGGTTTACTTGACCTTACCGCTTTCTTCGGTGACATCGTATTGAATTCTCCAAATAACAAGATAAGCAATTTATTTCAATTTAGGGTAATTTATTTTTTGCAATTAGGTATGTCATGATTTTTTGTACTTATATATAAACTAACTAGTCGTATGCTGTCCGTATAAGAATATAAGTTTATTCTGTGGGTAAATATATCGCGTGTCAATAAATTTTTCAAAAATATTTGTTGCTTTAATAAGCGTGTATACTTGATTAGAATCAGAATTATATAAAAATAAGAAAATGATACTAGTTTCATTTTATTAGTAATATTACCGACATATTCTGTAACAAATTTTTGTGGAGGGAAGATGTTTCAACTCGGTAATATTCAAAAAGAGTGCTTACCTACAAGCAAAAGGAGTTTGACTGCGTCTTATCAAAGTAAAGATAAAAGTTTTAAGATTTTATTTAAGAGTGGGCCCCACGCCGAAGTTTTTCCATTACGAACCCTCGCTCGCAGGATACGTAGGTCGCTACTCACACTAAAATATTTATAGGAACACGTATCTGCGGAATGAATAGTACCTACAGCTTTTGCAGGAAACATCGAACATACGTTTTAGTGGATAAAAGTACTTGAATTAAGTATTTGATAAAATACATACTTATATCATAATAAATATATGTTATATAATGGACTAATATCTAATTTCCTAATATTTATCTGATAAGTTAAGTAACATTTATTATAAACTTGTTTAGGTAAATATTTTATTTAAATATAAAGATCTAATTAATAAAAAAATAATAACTGTCTATTTGTTTAGTATAATAAATTAGAAGTATGTTATGAGTTTATAAGAACAAGTTTAATATTTGTCAACAAGATATATTTGTAATGATTATGTATTCAATAACTGTCAAGAAGCAGCAGGCAACCAAATCTTTTAATAACAGTCAAGCTCAAGCAACTTTGTAAGGAAATGCCGAATAAAATTCGAAACCAAACATAAATTAATGTACTCGTAATCGCAAGCGATTTTTATTTATGAGCAACTTAAACTTTATCTTGAGAATTGAATGAATAAATTAGCTATACATGTTATACATTTATTATATAGCTAAAGTTTGAATTTTCAATTAAATGTACGTATTGTCCTAAACATAATGTCATATTCAATTCAGACAATAATATGGCCCGCATGATATTTCTTGAATTAGACAAATGAATCCCGCTAATTTAATTCCCGCTCACACAAACCAATTTGCTTTCAATAGAATGAGAAAGAATACGAAATCGCAAACAGACCCCTTGTTTCCATTAGTCTGATTGAGAAACCCCTAACGTTAGTATTTAACTTTTAACTGTCTACATACAAGTACAGGACTGTGTGTCTCTGATGAGAACTAGCATTCCTACGCAATCATCAAACGAACATCTACCGTATTACATTTCTCTGTAGTCATGTTTTCGATTGTATCGTGCCGAGAGTTAGTGTCTTTCACCTCTTAGCAATTCGTATCGATTGGCTGAAGCAGAGCCGATACAATCGCTTCTATTTACGCGCCTTACCTATTTATAAAGCGAGTTCCCTACCTGATCGGATGTTCTGATGCTTGCTTACGTACTTATTTATGTGTTACAGCGATGTTTGTGTGTGAGATTATCAAATAATCACACGGTATGTTTAGATTTTATGAATGAACAGATTAGGATGGTAAGTAAAAATTATAAATTAGACAAAGCTTAGTTTTCTAATCTCTATTTTGTATAATAACGATTTAAGTAGGAAAATATTTGCTTAGATTAAACATTTCAAAGATAAAGTACGAGTACTATAAGATTTTGTAAACATAATGATATAAGAGGCCCAAATAACATGTTTTTTTATTGTTTTACTTCAATAGGCTTCTACACTAAGTACCTAAGTAACTACATCTAAACTGTCAAAATTCATACTTATGATCCTTCTGAAAAATCTAATTAAATAAAAAGGTACCAATTCATGTGGAAGCAAAGCCTTCATCTTCTGAGTAAACGTAAACGTTAATACGTTATTTATTAAATAACGTTAATACAAATTCAGCGGTATATATTAATTTATTTATATCTAATCTAAACAATTTAGTAAACGAAAATAAAAATATTATTACATATCATTGAAATGTAGATATTAATCTATTTTAATTGCAAGAACTTTAAAAATAATTTTTATAATGAATTATTGCTGCCTTACCAAATTATTATTCCATATAATATATTACTGACTGATAAAAACGCTTATTAGTACGGTCTAGTGATATACAGGTGTTAGATACAAATCTAATATACATAATTTATCTATATATACCTGTTACGTTTTTGTTTTATGTCTTTATTATTCTGGTCTAAAATAATTCGAGTGGAAGAGTAACTGAACCGCGATGTTATGATCCGACGAATACATAGATCTAAATATTACTCTACGCTTACTACAATACAAAGAATTATCATACATAAATAAATAATTTAATGTCAACTTATAGGCACAGAGAAAAACAGTCTGAACTTGGAGATAACTTAAATATTTATTTAATTTACTAATTTCAATATATATCTCGTCTAAATGTGCGTGAATTTGACTACATTATATACGAAAATAACAATAAACGCATTAACCTTGCTTGTCAGGTCATATTTTCGCATAGAAAGTTTTTTTTTACAGAAGCGTAGGTAGGCTTATGATGTTATTACTGTGTTGACATATATAACTTCACTTTGAAGACATTACGATGAAAACGATGTAATAATACCGTTAGTGTTACTGCGCTACAGGCGCTGACAAATTTATATTCAATAAAAATATATATTGCGGAAAACAGTTCTAGAGCTATTTTTATTCAAAGAATAATTTCAATCTTGTTACGAACTTTTGTAAAAATACGCTATAGTTCAAAATAAATACAATATTATTTTTATTTCATTAATAATACATTTTAATGTTATTTATATTTATCAAATGTACCACAGATACTTGAAAAAAAATATAATCACAGAAATAAGCGAACTGAAGGTACTTTGGAGCTTCGACATATCAGCACCACCTCTTGACTCTGTAAAAAAGTGCATTTCGCGTCGTTGCGATCTCAATATCAATTCTTTCATTCTCAATTTCGTTCACTAAAGTGACTATCCAGTTGGGTAGCGTGATAATAATGACATACAGAAGTCTTACAGCAGTATTGAGTTGAAGATTTAAGTGGAAGACTAAAGCAAAAATAAAGGACACAAGAATACAATGAGTTTATAGTAACACGATCAAAAATGGAATCGAGATCGTTACGATTTATTATTAAAGCACTCGATCGTTACTTAAAAAATAACAACTGTGCTTTAATTATAAATGCTACAATCACTACAGTCAACATCACATTAATTTTGTACAATAATTTCCAAATTTGATATGTGTTTACGATTACGAATATTAGCTTTTGTGTTATGTTTCACGCAATTGTTGTCATATCCGTTGAAGTCCGAAAGGCCAGCTCAGCCGACGCGTGCCAAGATTATACTGTCCATAAACGGAGGTTTAGAGTCTCATCTTTCTTCTTAACGAGCGGCGTGGATTGTTTACAGTTAAAAAGGCACCGAGTCGTCTTGTCGAATTAATAGCCGGGATAATTTATGTTTATTGTCCTGTCGAGTTTGATTGTGGTTGGTAGCGCCGGCTCACACGATTCTTAGTCGGCACTTAAGATAGAGCTTTCGTACGCAAGCAAGTTTTAATGATCGTCTTCAGCTTCATCTTAAACTGTTCTATAGCTAGGTGAGGCTAAATTAGTAATTTCGCTAGTTTTGGTATTTTAGGCTAGGTCACCTTTGAATAGGTCTTTTTTTAATATGATGAATTACTTTGATAATCAATAGTACTTTTTATGACTGATTATTGACTCACTTTGGTGGATCTTTCTTCGCAAAAGTGTCATCATAATAAGTATAAAATATACATATTTATAATATCTGTCATATTCCTAAAATATATTTTACATTGGATAAATCCCCCTAAGATATTGAATTTATTAATACCACAATAAAATACCAGATTGAAACATACTACAAAACTCGGTAAAGGAAAATATATTTGTGACGATCATAGAATAGTCGAGATCAATACATATTGGTGGTGCCGAATGCCGCTGGCGACGACCCCTCTCCAATTACCTATTTGTCCTGAATAGTTACCAACTGGCACCAGCTTGTAATAAAATATCGATTCATAGCACCAGTGCCCTTTCAAAGTATATAATTAATTCCTTATTAGTTGGATCCCTACCTATAGGTGTAGGTAACTTTATAGGAGTACTTCCCCCACATTTTTTTTTTGAAAAACGAGTTTTATGTTTTCGGCATAAATCAGTGTAGTTGTATTTGTAGCAAACTACAAACGCCACAATACTTACCTGACACGTCGTGCAATTAGAAAAACATCCTTGAAACAATCGTTCTGACAGGTTTCATATCAGTACTTTATACTAGGTAAATTGAAGTATTTAATCTGAATGCGATCCATCGCATAGTTATATATTAAATTGTTAAAATTTAAATACTCAAATTTCTCGTTCGTATGCTTTCACTTATGCTTTGTTTTATTTTCCGATTTTCTATACGGCCGGGTTACAATCGATGTTTATCTTGAACGTTTGTCTCGTATGGATGAAACGGGACTTAATTGGTTTTGTTTTTAATTTATTTTTTTATTACAATCTGGCTATTCTTTATCATTTATGTTTTTAATTTATTTTTGGTTTTTTCTTTTCCATCGTTTTTCATTTCATTTTTATCTCATATTAACGCTGCATCTGGTGCGTTTTTGTCTGCTTTTTGTTTTGATGCGACAATATTGCGATTTTGTCGTAATGGTTAAATCTGTATCTCTGTTAAGTAATTGCAGTTTTGTAAAACTGTGGTTGTAGTTAATAAATTTTGTTCCTTCTTTTTTATCATTTACGTTTTAACATTACAAGGTAATCGTAAACTGTATATTAAGCTGTGGAACAATTCATTATTAATGAATAGATGTTTAAAAAAATTATTATGAAGATTTAAACCATCAATACCTGTTGCAATCTCACGTTGCGAATTTTCATTCATCATATGATTAGCGGAGCCATACACATCGTTAGCGTGTTAGGCTCATCTACTCGCAATTTCACGGTTAGTGGGATGCCAGCTTAAAGCTTCGCACAAACGAAAATTCATTATATCATTTCTCTTTCGACTCAATTACCGATGGTTGCGTAAATATTTGCCAAGATCGGCGCCGAATTGCATAACGCACCATTTATTATTAAAGACGAGCATAAAAAGGTCGAGTTACTGATTCTTTTGGCACTTGTGTGTAACATCTGCATGACTCAGGTGCCAAGAAAGGGCAAGCTACACTTTTGGCATGAAATTTAACAATTACAACGTATTGAAAATATGAAATGATGACTAAATTTAATAAAGACTTATCAAATTTAAATTCACAACGTTGTTGTTGGTATTTAGCGTAAATCGGTATTCGTTCAATTATGCTATGAAAAATCTGAATTTTATCATTTTATAATAAATAAAAGATTCATTCCCCTTTTTTCAGAATAGTCTAACTTATAGATGTGTAGTCTGACTTATAGTAGAAAAGTCTAACTTATAAGAAGGTTCAGGATTCAAACCCGCCATGTACCAATGCGCCTGTTTCAATTGCTTTATATATAGATACGTACAGTGAGCACCACGTTTTTTTTCGAGCTTTACATTTTGCAATGTAATAATCACTATTAACACGAGCAACAAAAGCACATTTTTCACATTCAACGCTTTTACGGTTAAGATTAGGCTGTGACGTAACCTGTTTACAGAAATATAAGTAACTTAAGTTGTGCATTGTATATAAGTACATATATGATTTATTTATACAAAGTATTCCACATTTACATTCTTTTAATAAGGTTATACATTTTATTATGTGTTGTAGCACACGTATTACCATTAGCATTTACATAAAAATAATTTTTGTCAATTTTTGGGTAAGTGTATAAATAAAATCGTTTATCTTGCTAAAAAAAATTGTCACCCTTCATTCGAAACGACCTTCAGGCCCATATAAATATTTCGACCTTTCACTCACAAGTTTTCTTCATCTTAACGAGTCTTATCTGAAAATATTGTTCGTAAATCTTACAATAACGGCAGTTCTTGAGGCGCTTGGTCAATATTACAGGGGCAGAAGGGCAAATGCCCCAACATTAAACGTTATAAGGGCGTTGGCGAAATGAGAAATTCATACTTATACGAGAAACTAAGCTGTGTTAGTGTAATATGTTAACATATTTAAATAACTATTTTATATATATTATGATATTAAAGCCTGATTATGGATTATGATATTATATATTACGAAGTAAAGAGCAGCTTAGAAATCAAATTAAAGTTATATGCACGCATAGTACTAATCAAAACTTGTCAAGGGTTTAAAAGATACGTTAAGACATGGATTTGAATACCTAGATTAAGATGTATTAACATAAAACTGTATTTGCTTTTTAATATATTTAAGAACATCATCATTTACAAGTCCCTGTATAAAGCGACAATAAATTAGCTAAACCTTGCAAACATTGTATAGCTCAAATTTAAAAAATTCGTGTCTGTTACAAAAACACAAATGAATAAATAAATGTAAGCAACGTTGATATTCTACGAAGCAGTATGTTAATTAGTTTTGTATCGACTAGTATATTATTAATTCTGGTGAGTCGCGCGGGATTATTAATTTCAAAGCTGGCACAAACGCACATACAAAATAGGTACCTATTTGATTAGATCCATTTTATTCCGGTCGTGGAGCATTCAAGGAAACGCTACATTCAGTGATCGCGCAGATGGGATATTTCGCGACGCCTTTTCCCTCGAAACTTAATTAAACATTTTAATATATTCCCTTTGTTACTTTCTGCTTATAATTTTGTTATTGTCACCAGCATTTGCCGAATGCATAATTAAATTATATTTACAACTTTGTAACTGAATGAATTACTAAGTATTTATCACGAAAAAAATATTCTTACAAACGTTTAACTTCCATATATTTATTAACAGCAAAACGTACAAAAAATGATAATAGTGAACATAGTCTATTTATTTCTCGGCAAAAAGTTTTATAGCTGCACTTAGGAACTGACCTACCTTAAAAAAGTGTGAAAATCTTCTAAAGATCGCGAGAAACAATTAAATCGTCATAAAAGACGTGGTTCCCCGTAATCACCCGGTAAGTCTGACTGGTTACTACGGGATGATAAACACGCCTCTCGTGCCGAACGTAAAAACAACTTTTGTTAGCGTTTTATGACAACAATTACGACCTATAAAACGTGTAGCGATTATTCGTCGCAGCGATTCTTGCGGTCGCGCTGTCATCGGACCGCTCAGTCTGTTACTCACTAGCGAACGATTAGAACAACCTCTATTCCAAGAAAAGAAATAGCAAGCTTTCAAGATACATTGAATAAGGTGGATTTTTGAACATCCAATCTACATGTATCCAATACGTAGAAGACGTATTCATTAATAGAGGTTTTGCTCGTCGATTCGAAAAATATCTGAAGATCATTCAGAATATATTTTGATTTGAGAACTGAACTTATCTACTTAATCCCAAAACCAAATTTTGTAAAATTGTGAATTGAGCTTACTGACGCTTATAAACATAAAAAGCTTTAATTTACTTATACTGACATGTTATAACCTTTACATACAAAATTCTATTGTTTGGCCAATGTAGACCCTTTATAGATAATAAGCAAAACATTACATTTCATTGCATTGTAGAGGCAATAATAAGCCAAAAGGGGTAGCATTTCGTAGTGTTCAAATTTTGCGTAGGAATGAAACCAATTTGGTAGATGGGAACAAGGGTTACAATTTGTGTTGATACTTGTTATCTAGCAACCCATCTTCTGGTACGGCCAACAAAAAAGGCGAAAGCAATACAAGGTTATCGGTACAATAAGAAAAAAATACAACATAAGGGAAACTATCGGCGATAGAGACGAGATAAGGTCACTATTTTATTCCCGGAATGAAAGGAATTTGGAGCACCTTTGTTGGATCAATAACTCATTGATGTCTAATAGTGTATCGAATCGTTCTAGTACATAGTCATGTCGTTCTAGTCATGTTAGTGGAATAAGACAGGAATATTAATATAATATTTTTGAAATCAAAGACACTACGTAATATTGACTTCAAATAGACTAAGTAATGAATATAATTCATTTAAGTTGTTATTAATAATTTCAACTTTATATAACCTAATATCAGACATAAAATACAAAAAATCTCATAACACGCTAATGCATTGCTGTTTTTAATCAAAAAAACAGACTTGAGTTAATTATATTTATATTATCTAGTTTGAGCCCGCTTTGTAGCTGATCTAACAAACTAAAAACTCTTAAATAGCGTTAGGGCCTAAATCCGGTACGCAATAAATTTATTCTGTCAATTTTTCTTGTTATTAATTATGAATATAACCTTCAATATTTATCTTTTTCAAAAGATACAGGGTAATCTACCAATTTATATTTACGTACCTTCATGTCTAAATCATACACACTCCTCAACTAAAATTATCGTGTTTAGATTTCTCAGCACTGAGTCCATGATGAAATCAAGGTTCTTTGACTCTGTGTTAAGTACACAAACGTTAAAGTATGATTTGCTGTCAAGAAATGTTCTGTGTTCTATCCGCTGATTTCAGCGCGTAGTGTTGCTTTTATGATTCATAACAAACGGACAGTTATCATGACATTTCAATTCATAGCTTTAGCTTGCAGCTATCGTCCGTCAGTTTGAACTTTAAAGGGCAAAATGATAAATTGCATTAGTACTCTCATTGATGTTATTTTTATACGACTATATATTATAAGTATGAAACTAACGTATAGGCAATATCTAACCTATAGGCTCAACTCAGGAGTTGTAGAATAGAAAAATTGGTGATTACTTTACTATCACAAAAGCGTTTAATTTTCAATACTAATGTTGATGATGTAAATACATATAAATAAAATAAACGAAGGTTATATCTGTTTAACAATTAACTAACAATCTGGACTGATTGTTAGGTTTATAACACTGGAAAATATTCACAGTTCAAAATTGTTAATTGTGAAACAGATGCGATGCATTTTTATAGTCAATGTGTCTCAAATACTGTAGTGATACTATAAATTAAACAATCATAATTTCTCTCATCTCTCTATCGTACAAAATGAAAAACCTATTCGTCAAGTAAATGTGTGCTTGCAATATAAAAATTGGTTATAAGGTGAAGTTTGAGTATTAAAAAAAATCGATAAGTGCTATGTTTTATTCACAAAGTATAATATGAGTGGGTATAATACACCCACGCAATTTACTCCATAATTTGTGAAGCTATCAATTTGGAGTGATTTATAAGGTTGACGTTAGCTTCATTAGGTATGTAATGTTGGTCTCGTGTAGATCACGTATGCTAATATAAGAATTCGAGTCATTGTGTATTCATAGCATGGTCAAAAAGATATCTTAAGCATCATATTTTTGGACGCTTATTGAATTATCTCGTGTGTTATGATTATATAGCGATCAAAGGTATTACAAGCAGTCAGTATTTTTACTACTATATATATGTGTATGTGTATATATATATATATATATATATATATATAATATGATTCTATGCATAGTAAACATCGATCGATGAACTGGCTATTACAACGGATACTTGTAGGAATATGTGTAGAAAAGGTTTTATATGTCAATGGCTGTGTTCTGGCACGATTTAAGATACATCATTAGTGTACCAATATAAATATTTTTATTATAGCGAAAATATTTTTAAAATAGGCTTTATATTTTGCTGTAATATTTTATTTCTGTCTACTATCTAATAAAATGCATATAACAGCTATCATAATATATAATAGCTCTATAACGTACAAGTCACAATTATATCTAAAAGCAATTTCTTCTGGTCATCCCAAGTAAGAGGGTTAACTTATGCGTGATTATCGTACTTGCCACTACATACCACATAAATGATTAAAGTGATCCATAATTACAAATATTTATAGATTCAGACATATTTAAAAACTTGTCTATACTTTATTTTTTCCTTCGTGAGATTTATGTAAGTATTTTCTTGCAAGTTTCATAATATTACTGAATTTATATTAAGCACTGGTCCATTTCTGCCGACGCTACGGTTTTCATATTCGCCTCTCGCGCACCATATTTTGAATGAGACAGTCTCCAGACACGGACGTGGGTAGGTACTTGTATCTACATTACTCTAGTATGTGTGGAAGCTCATGCGATACCTACAGCGCTGAAGGAAATATCCCGAGAGTTCAGACTTTCAAAATGCGACGCAATTGATGTTAGATTTAAAGCTTATATTTAGAAAAATATCATAATTTTTCATTTGTAATACTTAACTATACGAATGTATAATATATGCTTAAATTTATTTAAACGGAGAGCACAAAAAGTTATCAAAAAAAATTTCTCACAATCGATACAGTTTCACTCTCAGGGCGTTCGTGTGCAATTTCTCGTACACAGAGTAACACCAAACTATCGCTGTTGTGAATAACAAAAGACCTGTCTCAAGGTCAAATTGGGAAGTCAGAAGTGTTGCTGTAAGTACATGAATTTCTGAAAGAAATATTCAAAGTGTGTCAGAATTTGAAAAAGGTTTTTTTTATCTCTTAGAAGAGAGGCTAAGAATGTTCACAATGAGCACGTCACGTGCCCGTCATACCCCGCAGCCAAGTGTCGTGGGGGTTACATTCCACCCGACCGGACTACATGCCAGCCCGGGACCGCCGAACGACACTACTTAACAACTAAACTTTGAGCTGGGAATGAGAGCGGACCTCTCCTCAGGAGAGGGCGCAGTGCAACAATACGATTTCTTTAATATTTTTTTTATTTCATATATATTATAAAATATTCGGCTGATAGAGAGGAATGGAAGAAAAAGATCTGAAGTACCCCAGATAATGGGAAATGGGCAAGAGGATGATGATGATATATTATAAAATATTATGAAACCTGCTTTTTTAAATATTAATTTTATATTTGACGTAAAACATAATGAGATAATTAAATTATTTTATTAGTTACATGTTGATAAAATTGATACCTAACGATTTACTGTAAGTCTTATTTGTTCAACATTGTATAGCTAAACGATGATATGTATATTAGAAAAAAATATACATTTATGACCTGTTTGTAAGATCAAACTTGTAGTTACAACAAAATTTGATATGAAACTAAGTTGGAATTATTTAAAATATTGTGTATAATTTTCATTACCTTGCTCATAGCTCGACATTATTCCCCTAGCAGAGCAGATGGCTACCTTTGTATTATGGGTGTAGATTTGCAAAACCAACAACTGTATGCGCGCGGGGTGAGTGCTAAATGTCCGCCTCTCCGCCGTAGGGTCGGTCCCTCACAAGTACCGCGGAACTTTATTTTGAGATTAACATAATTAGATGTGTGTTTGCCGGCTAAACAAGAGCGCCATTTCACTTGTGAACCCTAATTTTATTGTCACCTTGTAAAGAAAACACGCAGTTATGTGCATCTAGAGAGCGAGCAAACATAATTTATTTAACACTTTTGCAGTAATAATACAAAACTATTTAATGTCAGGGGTAGGTATACATTTATTATGGAAAAATAACGGATATAGACAAATCTGTAAAATTTATATTAAAAGAAAATTTTAATTAGAAAAAAAAAACAATTTAATGATATACAGCTATAAAAAAATGGAATATGTTTATGAAACACACAAAATTATAGTTAACGAGCTATGCTGCTAATTCGTTGGAACGGATTGGCTTCAACTATCGCAATATGATCGTTGTTATTTACCTTAATTGCTTGTTCTTTTTAAGTCAAAATTGCAACTACAGTAACGACTCGATCAAAACACATGTTTCAATTATTAAAACTTTATTAAACGCAGTATTGACATTGTGAGCTATTTCTGCTGCGTTAGTGACCTCGTAGACGTCGGTACACATAAAAATCTTTATTATTTTATGCGTTTACGTAATGGACTACAAACAATTGAAGCAAATAAACATTTGTCAAACATAAAATTTATTAGTATCAAGTAATAAAGGTTTTCTGTGGAATCTTATATCATACCGGTTTGATTTCAATTCACCACGGCCGGATTCTCTATCTCTGAATTTGACTGTGGTTGACAATACGTCGATTCTTTGTGCCTGCATTGCCTGCTCAATTCAAATTTATTTCTATTTCATGTTCAAGGAATCACATTTAATATATTAGGTATTACAGATTTCCATAAAATGGAAACGTATAACGTATATAGTATTATTCAGCGCAAACATCGACGAAAATTTAAAACTCGGATAAAAATATGAAAAAAGTAATATAACAGATTGTCTATATATTAAAGTTAAGAACTGAGAGAGCTACTGTTTTTTTTTTTTTTTTTTTTATTGCTAAAGTTGACAAACAAGCAGGCTGCCCACCTGATGGTAAGTGGTAACAGTCGCCTATAGTACAGTTACGAGATTCGCAACAAATCTGCAAACCTCATAAGAACCACAGTGTACGTTGCCAACTTGTGACATAAGATGTAAAGTCACAGTACCCAATAATTTCACCGCCTATCTTACCCTTCACGCCGGAACACAGCAAAGCGAACCCTGCTGTTTGGCGGCGGAAATAGGTAAGACGGAGGTACCCATGCAGACGACCCTGGTACAGAGTCTACCTCCTAGATTGTTGACGTATGATGGTCATACAACAATGTAGGAAATATTACATCTCAAACATCAATGTGTAATATACTAGCTGGACAAAATAATGGATAAAAAACTAGCTGGGCATAAAAATCCACACACCAATTGTTTTACAAATAATATTTCCGACATTTTTGTGAATATGTATACTAATTTTGCTTCAATGTGTATCATCAAAAATATGAAAAGGTAACGCACGAATGTAAATAATTCCTACTTTAAAAGCAACAGTATAGTAGCACCGCGTGCGTAAAATCTGCTCTCTCCTATCTTAGAATAATTTGCAACAATTAATTTACATAAATTATATAAGAAAAAAGTTGTATCAATGCTACAGCCCTCAAATGATAAAACTGTGGGCATCAGGTGCTCGGAACAGTTTTATAAGAGTGGTATTATCCTGAACATATTCCCCAGACGGGGTCGTGCAAGGAACGGTTCTGAGGCCATTTTGAATAAATTACATTGATTCTCTTCTACGCCTCTTTTTATTTAGGCAACCTTCTTAAGTTCAGATACGTAAGCTTAATACAAGTTTAGAAATATTTGCAAATTTTTGGAATATTGAGTTGACTCACGTTAGACGTTATTTTAGATATTCAAAAAGACCTTCTTATTTTTACCGTTATCATAATAAAAATAGTCTTCTAGGTAAAACATTCTATTGTAAAGGATAAAACTAACGACGACACTGTTGGTTTAATAGAAATTATATAATTAAACTTATACATACATTTCATACAAACTGTTCCCCAACAAAATTTTTAGCTTAGAAAATTCGAAGAATTTTACATGATCCTCCCTATATCCACCTATCCTTTATAAGACATCTATAAATTGCAGCGGAAGATCTCAAAGAGGGGTGAAACTACCGCGGCTTCAAACAACGCTCGATATTTTCTTTAGATTCCCCTTCGACCTTTCGTCCGGGCTTTGAACTGAGCCTGTCTAGACGCGAAAAGCCTGTTATTATTTGCGTGAAAACCTCAAGTCAAACATGTAAATACAAGTGTTATCGCTGAATAGTAGTCGGCGTCGTTTATGTCGAAATTAAATATGAAATCTGTACCAAATTTTTTAACATGATGTTATATATCAGGTCACATACAATGTAGTTTGATGAAGTCAGTTGTAAAGAGGTAATATAAACTACAAACCAATCTGACACAACCTGAATACACACATAATAAAATAAGATCAACTACTTGAAATGGTATATTAATTATTTTTACTGGTTATATACTGCAACTTATTAATAATTTAAAAAGTTACTTTATTTTATATGTAATATCAATTACAAAAAAATATTGTGCTTACAGAAGTTTTCAATTACAAAATTTCTTGAGATACTACTTTTTCATTTTAATGTCATCGTCACGGAAGCCCGCTCCTCTATGGGGCAGAAGATAGGAACTTTTAGGGAAGGGTTGTCATATCTACGCAGAGATGAACATTGAGGAAGGTAAAGTCCGCATTTCTATTTAAAGCAACTCGTAGCACGTAGAGCAAGATTTAATATTTCCAAAAAAAAAAAACTTAATGTCTATTTCCTTTTTGTAAAGATTATTGGTAATATCATGTCCAGAATTTGGACTGACTGCCAAAGCTAGAAAAATAGCAAAAATATGTCTGATTATTAGAATCGATGTGCCTTTAGGTAGTGATACTGACAATCATAAGCATGAATGGAACATAGATTCCAATTATTATTAAAATGGGCTAGAAATTACTTTGGGAAAAAATGAAGGCTTAAGTTATTATACCGTCGTACTACCTATTACAAACCAATAAAATCTTTATATTTTGAGTACCATGTTTATACTAAATGACTGTTTCACTTTGTTTCAGATGCGCAATCCGGACTCATGATTACGAGATAAAGTAAGGTAAGTCATCCAACTAGAACAAGGCCGTAGCTTTTCCTTAAAAATCTCCACCGAAGCTGTATAAAGAGGTCTCTTTATGAAATAACTGAAGGGCAGGTAGGTGGAATATCGCTTAATCGAGCTCAACCCGCGGAGGATCGGCATTAATCGGAGGCTTTACGACTCGAGCCCGAGCCGCAGACGAGGCCTCCTCTCAGGGCGCCCAGTAAATGGGAAATTTGCAGAACAAGCGCAAAATTTTTATTGGCAATTTTCATTGGAAGCACTCTCTAGACTCTGGTTCGCTCTAAGCATTATCGTTAGTTTTTATCGTTAACTGACGTAATTAATATATGAAACCAAATCAGGTCGTAATTTTTTAAATCTTTGATTATCCCTATAATTTTTTATAAAATAATTCTTTGTAAGGGTTATAACAATAAACTACACATTTTATTTGTAACAGACAATGCCATTTATTTCTTACAAACAAGTTATTAGAGGTATAGCTAGCTTATTTAGTCTAGACTTTTATAGCGGTTGGTAGGTACTCCTGTTGGTTGGTATTAAATGCGAATATGGTTTCAATCAACCATTACGGAATTATACCAAAATCCTAATTATTCCGTATGTCTATCAGGGATTGAGTTAATTTATTTCAGTATAATTATTTTTACTTAAATAATCATGTGACTCCATAACTTAAGGCACATTTTTGGAGGATATTTTGTAATTGTTATTATGCGGGTTGTAATTTAAAATTCAAGCCAGGATTAGGATTTAATGCAGCGACAGAATTCTTATAAACTAAATTTGTACAATACAAGTTGTATAATCATTTTTGTTACAGGGAAAAGTATTTATTTTTTAATGATTGCTTGAATAAAGCACGTAAAAATGTTGCAATATCTTTAAATCTTAACAAAATATTTCATATAACATTATTGAAAAAAAAAAACATATTACGCAGCTAAATTTTATATTTTGTGAGAGTTCTTAAAGCTATAAACGGTAAAATATTGCATATGTGTTTTGAAAATTTTAACTAAGTTTCGTTTTGCAAACAACTTAATAAGGTGTTTATTCCTGTTTCAGCCGAGTTGTTCATTCGTTCAACAGATTTAAAAATAAGGAAATAAATATACGTATCTACATATAGTGTATACTGAACTCTATGGTTTTAATTGGATAATCAATAGCATTATTAATAATGTTAAATAGATACACATTAAGTATCCTATGTCATATATTTACCTCAATATAGAGGTAAACAAAACAAGTCGTGACCAAACGTAGCATATCCCTCGTTTTCGTATTCTACGACAACCCTACGCAGAAGGAAAAAGTAATACGGGAATCGAAAGAGTACGACCAAACTGGAAATATAATTTTAAAGATGGCCGCCGGTTCGGCGTACCCTCCCTCTACCTCGCACCCTTCCCCGACGCAGCCTAAAATATTATGCACCCGAAAACCATTGTCTGTTGCCATGACAACAAACCGCTCGATACCGACGTTAAACGACCGCACAATCAGTGTTATAGTCATCTCGCTTACTCCCCGACTGGTCAGATGCTGACTCCGGAATTGGATGGTCGCTTCTCACACGATGGCTGGTTGCCAAACGTAGGGTTAGCAGATACAAGTACCGCTGCCAACATAGTCTTGTAAGAGCATTTTCGAACAAGAACACCAACGAAACCATTTAATGCAAATCAGATATTTAGTGTAATGATTTAATCTAATTTATGCTGCATTCCAGTTGATTGCATTCTAGATAAATGAGGAGTTAGATACTAGAATAACTTTTATCATAATAATTAAAATTCATAACATTCTAATACTTGTCAAATTAAATTTTCACTATTTACTTACCTTAAAATAATGCTTTGGATTCTAACACTTTTACTGTAACAAATTTCACAAGAATTATATTTTCTGTTCACTTTTCGATAAGCACATATTCTGAATATCAACTTTTCCTTCTTCTAACGACTTTAATAAATCTAAAGATGTATCCTTTCTGGTCAAATGCTACATGAGTAATGACAAAAGTAGCTCACCAAACTCATACCTAAATTAGAAAGTTTTCACAAATGGTTCCCATTGGTTAGTTGAGCTAATAAAGCATTTTTTACCTTTAACTTTCTCTTTTTTGTTACAATTTTTATTCTTCTTGGTCACCTCGAACGCGGAAGGGATGTAAAACTTTCACCTTTGAAACAATGCAGTGTTGTTGCACCCTTCTGGGAACCTTGGATTTTGTGCCTGGCGATTCATTTTTTTCAATAAGCAGTATTTTTTAAATAAATATGCCTTTAATAAAAATAAACATAGAGATATGTAATAATCTTGCACGACGATGAAACAAAATAATATTTATCCACATACCTATAAACAGTATTTATTTATTTTGCCTAATATATAATAATCTTAGTGAAACCTACCCCTGAATAAATATTTTTTATATCCAAATATTTGACGTTTTGTTCACAATTTTTATTTGCATTGTTTTTATTTTTTTATCTTCTTTTATTAATTTATATTTTTTATTCGTAAAACCAACTAAATATTTGGCGATGCTTTCATCAAATAACAAGAGACAAACTGATGATAAAGCAACATAATAATATTATTTCCCTCTTTTATAAATTTATTAGAAAAAAAATTGTGTGCAACGAATTGCTGTTGAAAACATGTCAAACTAATTGGATCTGGCTAAGAGAAGCTCCAAAAAAGCGGACTCACAAAAAGTTCCACCCGAATCCCAGAGATGGCGCTAGTGCCGAATATTTTTTTTAAATAGGGATAGTTAACTTTTAATTTCGTATAGTCTCTTACTATTTTTTGAAGACTATTTTTTCTATGAATTATAGTTCCTGTAATGTTTTTTGTTTAATGTCTTATCTAATTCCATGTTTTCAAGTTCTATTAAAGACTAATATATTTTTCTGTTATAAAACGTTATTTTTTTTTATAATAATATATATATATATATATAATTATCTGTTGGATTTAGAAAAATACATAGGCGTAAAGATAAATTGCAAACAATTCACTCTAAGGCCAGCGAAGCATAAGAAACAAAGAAATGAAACATATTTAATAATTACTGTTCCATCACATTATTCACTTAATAGCATTGTAATAGATACAGGAATTTGTTATATCGATACTTACATGCGTGTTTATAGGGCCGTAAATTTCCTGGTGTAAGTTGAATATTATATATTTATATCCATTGTTACATTGTAAGAACCAATTTATTTCCGACTTTGTTCCGGAATTATTGAAATACATTGCGTCTATCAGTGTAATATATGTTGTTAGTTATAACAGCATAGTATTGCAGTCATTAGTAGGAGTTTAATTAATGGTGTAATACAGTAGCTCGTTACAACCTTAATGGCTGCGTCTTACTGGCACTATTAAGAAGTAACTGATGTTCTTTAAGTGAACTAAGTACATTAATGCGAATGCAAAAAGTTTATGTATAATATCAATAGCAAAATCTAATACCTACATCCTCTCATTTATAAAAAATGAAGAGGCTTTCTCAATCAATATTATTTCTAGTTGTCTTAATACTCTATTAATAAAACCGAAATTCTTGTAACAGCCTTTAATGTGTTATATAGATCAAAGCAGACTCGCCTGTACCTTAAGATCGGGATGATTTCGAAGCTTCGTAGATTCCTTTTTATATTAAGTAAATAGACACGGCTGCAAGTCAACCTTATATCAAACTATATGACTATAGTTGACTTTGAAATCACTTGTATTAGCTACCAAAAAGAAACAATTTTCGTAGCTCATGTCTATACTTTAACATGTTGCTGACTGTACTAGATTTTGATGCTGACTGCTGACTGTACTGACTGTAATAGATTTTTTGTCAAATTAAGTACAAAACTGTGTGTCTAAATAGATAGTAGAGCAATAATGATTTCACTATTTTCAAGTCACTTTCTATATTAAGAGTTGTTTGTATGTAATTACAATAAAAAATTGTAATGCACAAATATTAATTTTGTAATGATATTACCATTTTGAGTACCTTTAAGAGAGCTAAAAAGAACTAAAAGTAAATGTAAACTTTAACAATATTCATATTTACGTAGGTATAGGTAAGATGAAACATTTTGATATATTGTAATGGAATAAAATGTAAATCAAATTTAGAAGTAAGTATTTTTAACAAAACAGATAAGTGTTGAATAACATATTTTATAGATAATTTACATTTATTCACAGGGGCTTACATAAAAACACATGGGCTTATGATATTGAAATAGGTGATTAACTAATGTCACTATACAATTTAAGATTGTATTAATTTGCTACTGTCTTACATGCGGTAAGACTTTTCGTATTAAAAAAGCATGTGAATTTTACATAACATAACATTAAATAGCATAAACCTTGGAATTGAACTTTGTTGTATTCGTGAAAGAATGAATTGAGCAAATAGAAGAATTTGGTAGCTATATATTTTCAAATTTATATCAACAACGTATTTCTCCTATAATGTATCTCAAGTCTTACTAATGGATCTTTTAATGTTTATGTAAATATATATATGTTTTTTGGACTCTTGCTAATTGATGTTTTATTCATTAGGAGTCACTTTAATTGATTTAATTTGTAACAAGTTAGTGACTTTTAATAATACCAAACAGTTACGTTTAAAGGATTGAATAAAATACTGCTAAGTAATCACAAAAAGTCCAAAAAGATTGTTTAAATAAACCTTAGTAAATTTAACAAATAAGTAAAATCAATTGAGATTATATAAAAATGTTTGTGTTTTAGAGTAGGTAAGCATTGATTGCATTATTTGGGTAAGTTTGAGAAATAAAGTAACTACACACGTTATGAAATTTTTATTAAATATAAATGTATTTTTTATAATTTTCTGAGCATTTCCATTGAAATTTCTTTAGATTTTTGAATACAAACATAAATCTATAATAATCATTTTATTTGATGTTTCAAAAACTATAAAAATATAATAATTGTGATAATGATTCATAAATATGAATATAACACAATATGTATATACAAAAAGTGGAAAAAATTGTATCAAATAGTTGTTATAAACAAAACATAAAAACACATACATACAATATTTCAACAAGGATCAAGATAGAAAATGGTCAAGAAATAATTGCTTCAGACAAGAAAGAAGATAAGAAACAAGTCTTCTCGCAGCTCGACATCTGATGACATGTGTCATCTTCTGTTACGTATACTGAAGGTATACCGGAAAGAATGAGGCACTCAGGATACATTCAGTATACGTACAGAAGGCGACGCGTAATCTTCTCTTCTGTTCTTGAAATACCTGAAACAACGAAGGCAAGAAACATTAAGAAAAAAATATTATTTATTTTTTAAATTTATCTTTAATGAGAGTTTTTAGTAGAAAATATAAATTGGTTTTGGGGACATTACTAGGTATGAAATCAAAAATTTCGTGGTATTTTTCACACCACATCGGGCTGCCATCCAATATCTTAAAAGCTCACCGACCGCTGTCGTATCGTCGCTCGCAGTCCCAACTCCTCTGGGATCACCGCCTATAAAATAAAACAACCGATTTATAACACGTCTGGGTCTTCAAACTGAAAAGGGTAACACTGATAGCACATAAGTTCCGCTATCCGAGCGCTTCGGTTTAAGTTATGTACTTTCATGACAAAAATAGAAAATAGTGTACAAAAATTTCAAAGACACGATTACAATCTATTGTTTGCAAACACCAATGAAACTTCGCGAAACGTTGCAAAAACACACCATTGGTTTGCAAAAATATTTTTAGCGAATCTGCGCCAGTAGCGGCTACATTTTTTAGAGTCAACGTCGGAGGACGGTCGCTCACCGATTCCTTTGTGTAAAACCTTTGTCACAAATAAAGGATAAATTACAAAGGCTTCGGGCCACTCGTAAAGATAACTAAAGAATTCCATTTCAGATGAATAGAGCAACGAGAAAAGGCGCAAGGGTTGTATTATTCGCGTAATTTACGACGCGGCGTCGAATACACGGGGCTTTTTTGCTGAGGGAGCACGTGACTTACCGGTCAGTCAGCTGTTTGGTAAACACGTCGCGGGTGAGAGCTCGAGGCCGTGTGGACGTGTGGCCGGGGTCGGCGTGGCCGGGCGTCTGCCGGTCTAGGCGTCGGGGCGCGTTTCCCGGCCCGCCATCGATTGGCGCCCTCAGGCCCGGCGCGCGCCGCCTCACCACCACACCACCACTTTATAATCCCGATGCAAGACTTTCATTACATACGCCATCATACTTATTTGCACCCTGTAATTTTTTGGCAATTTTCGTAAATGTCTAGTTATGATAATACAATTTTCGTAAACTAATGATACCCGTGTGGCCGGTACTCCAGAAGTAGATTACAAAGGGAATTCGCCACCTGCTTCAATTTTCGGAAATTAACATTTTAAACATCTTCCTCGGCTCGAACATAAATCAACATCTTAATATCATAGCACGGTGCGACTTATGAATACCCTTATCTTCTCTGGTGCAGACGCGTTCTTAGAAAGATAATGTAAGTCTTTTCACGATAAGATTTTTTCGATTATTTGGACGAAGCATTTTAAATACTCTATCATAACATCAATATTTAAAAGGATTCAGTAGAAATGTAACTTTGCAAAAGAAAATTAATTAAAAAAATTAAGAAAATTTTCTCAACTTTGTGGTGAACACAAACAATAAAGCAGAGTGAATTTCCTTTTTCCAGAGCGCACATTTCAAAAAGGCGCTCATAAAGTTTGAATTTATATGAGTTAGCGGCATATACAAAAATACCGTTTAAGAGCGACTACCTATCAATTAACTGTAGATATTTTTTTCCTTATTTATTTTTTTAATGTATTATGTTTTATTTTCCGTTTCTGTAGTATATTATGTTAGTTTGCATTTGTAGTCTGAAATATACGTGTGTAATTAATTTTTTTAAAGTATATAAATGCCTTTAATTAACATGTTCATATCGTTCCTAAAAAATTAAAATAGTACAAAATTACTGATAGTGTGACTTTACATTTTATGCCACAAAATGAGAACATATACTGTGATTCTTATTGAGGGTTACAGATTAGTTGTGAATCTCACAAAATAACACATTTATTTGCCTGTAAACACTAACCGTAGTGGGTATGTATGTTTGTTAGTATGTATATGCTATAAAATATTTATGCTAATAATATTGCACTGACAATTATATATTATTTTGAAATTTTGTCATTTTTCATTATAATTTATTTATCTTTTTATATAGCACATTTGATCGAATGAGTCAAGAAATAGTATCAATTGTAGAAATTAATATAAAGCTCTATTGCTGACATTGTAAAAAATATATTTGTTGACTCAACTAGTACGCAATCAAACAGCGGGAAAGAATTGGAACAAAAAGTGTGTTTTACAATGTTAATCATAATTGCGTTTAGTTCTCCGGTAATAACTTAGAACAATCACCCCGCAGCGTAACTTAACTAGAACTGCTGAAACAAGTTTATTTTTTTCAGGGGTATTACGGAAAATCCCCTTTCGCTGGCTCTTATTAAGGTTAAACCGAGTGGGAAAATTTAGGTAAAACAATGTGGAACTTACAAATTACCTTCCGGTAAATGCGTTGAGTCTATCCCGAAGAAAATGAAGGTAAGCATTAATTGTTCTCACAAAGCATTTACGTATATTTCCGACCGAATTTACATAAAATTTTAAGGATGGTGGTGGGGATGAAATATTTTATTCTCTGCACATTATTTTGATAATCCTTATTACGTTTACTTATAGAAATTTACAAGTAGCACTGCAATTGGAATGAATTAATATGGCAGTAATCGCTATGGGTCGTGCCACGGGTTTCTAATTGGGAGGCTCGGGGTTAATCATGGTATTACATGGAATCCATTTATCTGCCATTCTATAGTAAGCCATTATAAAACAATTTGTAACATATCGCTATAGTACAAAGGCGAAGAAACTTAAGGTGTTGAATGAAATTGACCATCATGTCGGACACGGAACCAACCTAGTTAAAGTCTAAACATCCTAGCATAGTCAGAGTAGATTTGAGCCTCTGTGTGATATAAGGTGACTGCTAAGTATAGCAATGTTGTTTAATCACGTTTTTTTTGTACTTACAAAACTCTTATTTTTTAAAGAAAGATAAGAAACAGTTTTACCTAGAAACACACAAACAGGTTTTTGAATCAAAACACTCGTATTACTGCTTTGAATTGATAGTTATCTTAAACGTTGTTTGGTTAAAGTTTATCGCCATACTTCTTTACAGATAAGTTTTACATCTCGAATAGTAAATATATATAATAAATGCATTTTCACTGATAAAAAATTACAAAAGTGTAAAAGTAATAAGCTTCGAACTCCATGCTAAGAATGGAGTTGCTAATTTTACAAAATTCTGAACGGGAATGTTTGGTTAACTATCTATATCTCGACTCGCAGCAGTGGGGTTGACAATAGAAGTATGGGGTAGTGCCGCGCCCCAACAAAAATGTTGATTTATCTCGCAGCCGTGACTTCTAATAGCAATAATGGGTGTATGATGTGTGACTCGCTAGGGTGTAAGGTGCTATTTTCTATGCACTATGGATTTTATCGAAATTGTAAATGTTAGCTTATTATTATTTAATAAACAGTAGCTGTATTTCGGAAAGGAGTATTGATGCGGTTTTGGAGTTGTGTCGTTTTTAATTTTTTTTTCTTTGTACTTAGTTCTTAACTAACTTATATAAATTAACAAACTGTAAAGCTTTTTTAGTATATGTACTTACCTTATAAACCGAATATATATATTATAATTATATTATCATATTCACATTTGAACTAATTTAAATAAACTTTAGATTTTTTAATTATTTGTATGTATGTATGTCTTGTGTTTAATAAATTGTCGACTAATCTCGGTATTACCACTTATAAAAAAAAATACATTTCATCATCAACATTAGCTTGTAAGTATAACTACATTGAATTGCAATTAACCAAATAAAATGTTACCACAATATATTAACCCATAAGACATCTGATGTTTAATAACGTATTTTTTTTTATTTCTTTGTTCAAGATAAACTATTATATTTAATCTGTCGATAAGCACTTACAATTAACAATAATCAAACTACTTATTAAATCTGAATTACCTAAGGAATCTCTAAATCGTAAGCGTCTGCAAACCTGGATATCATCAGACTTCTGTGATGACTAAGTGGATTTATAGAAGGAAGACTAGCATTATTGATGTGGAAAAGGTATCAAAACATTGGCACAAGTGTGTCAAGATACAATTTTATGGAAGTTGGTTAAGCCCTTTGGCAAAACCATATTGTATAATCAAAAATTATTCTTTCAATAAAACTCGGTACTGTTTCCTATATAAAGCTCGACCCATCTAAGCTTGGTTGGCAGCAAACGTTCTGGACTTTAGCAGAAGCTAAAGACTGTCCGTCATCTATAATTTAATCTGCCGAATTATGATTCATGAACCATTTTAGAAAATATAAGTTATATAGCACGTCATCATAATTTCAAGTTCCTAAAGTAATTCATATTCCTCTATTGATCACTGGCCTCAACTTTTAAAGACTATTTTGCAACCAATGAAAATCATTTCGAGTAAGCTTCATAACTTTTTGCATCTTTTTTATTAATGTTTTTACTAACACATTGAAGTAACAAAATTTATGGCAAGACTAATTATAATTATACAAGGTTCCATTGTTTCTTACAGATTAGCTTTAATGCTTTTGGTTTTTTTGTTAGAAGTCGTAAGAGTCGACTAAAAGAGCTATGCAAATTGCATAAATAAGCTCTATACAATTTCAGGATGAACAAAAATAAAGGAAGCAAATTAAAAATTTAAATCAAAACCCAAAAGGACTCCTCTAGCTAGAGTGATGCAGAAGGATACTTGTACAATGTGCGTATACTTAATGCAATGTTATGATATTTGACGGTTTTAATAAATATTGTATGGCTTGGGGCCTGTGTAATTGGAATAACAGTTATTCGGTGTTCTTCAAGAAGGTAGGATATTTCGTGTTATTTTCATTGTGCAGAAAATAATAAATTATACTTATTTGTCTTTCGAAATAGACATAAAGTTCAGCCTGTTTTGAAAAACACAAAAGTAACCGGCGTCAAGATACTTGATTTCCATAAGATAATGAACTTATGATTAGTATCATTATATATTACGATAATTTTAATGAGATTTATTTAATTTATTAAATGACAATTAACGAAATATAAATATAAATGTAAAATACGTTATAAATCATTTCTTTTCATTCAACCCATACATAATTAGCTTTTTTTGATTCATCGTAAAGAAATCTTATTATTGCCACATCGGTATCGATCTCTTAACCTCGAAATCACTTTCCAAGTTTTGGGTTCCTGGTTTCACATCACCATATTTACTGATCATAAGTTCTCCTAAGAACAACTTCCGATGTAAATGAATCCCGAGTCTCTCCATTCTGGACAGTAATGTGCAGAGCCACCGCCCACCGCTATTGTCTGTGACCGTCATCCCTTCAGGAGCTAATGAAACGGAACGACTTGTCACAGATATGCTTGTTTTATGGTACTTTAGTTTTATATTCTCTTTGAATTTTCTGCTAGGTACGTTTACGGTACGTGTATTTTTCTTACTTATTGATTTATTTGCTTATAGGCTGGCTGCATAGGCTTATACTTAATAAACTAAAACAATGTTTTTGTACCTATGAGCCTAACAAACATGTTATTATTTTTCGCAGTATTTTGATTTATACCATAAATATATAAGATCAACAGATATATATATATATTATATATATATATATATATATATATATATATATATATATATATATATATATATATATATATATATATATATTATATATATATATATATATATATAGGTATATATAGTAAATAATGAAAATCTATGAAATATTTATTTATTTAGAGCATAACAATTTTTATTTTCATTTAACTAAAACTGCCATGAATTTGATTTGGATATACCTAATAGGTACGTATAATAATATTTAGAAGTGTCATATTTACATTTTCTAGAAGAATTTCATTACTTAGTCAGAACAGTGCTACCATTAAGTGACATTGAATTTGGGATTATATTCCACATTCACCAGCATTATCAGAAATTTCTAATATGTTCTATTGATTGTCATTGGAAAAAATATATAGATAAACTGCATAATGTGCTTCTATTTTTATTGTATCAGATAATTTGTAACTAAACATCCGAATCCTAGTTAGAATATGCACTAAAAATTACATTTTTCTTCAATAGGTCCGTCGTAGCTTGGATCTCACGTGATGGTACGTGATGATAAGGCTGAAGGTTTCAAAACTCTTTTTTAAATTTACTTGTGTTCTAAGTTGTTATGGGGCGCCAATATGAATTAGTTTTACACTCATAAATGACTTAGCAGGCACGCATGTAAGTGGTCAGACTTTCAGAAACCTTCATGCAAATGCAAATGAGAGTACGTTACACATATATTTAACCGACGCCCATAGAGCTACGAGGTATATTCATGGCCTATCTATTACAGTTCTTCAAGACAAAAGTCTTCAGTTCGTGGATAATACTAATGATAACATATGGCACATGGACTTTATGAGGAGGCTTAAAATCAAGTGAAGGACAAAAAAGAACTATGAACTGCCTCATCGAATCAGAACTTTAAATTCACCGACAACCCAAAGAATTGAGAACCTTATGAGACAATGAGTGTGGGTTATTAGTCCATGTCGTTTGGGTGGAAAGATCAATGAGTATAAAGTATATACCGGGAAACTGAACAAGGTAGACCGACATTTTGGTGAAAATCCAAGGAAACTTTATTATGGCGGTTTATTTCCTCTTGGTTGAAATAATGATGTTGATAGGTCAGGCTGTTTTTTTTTTATATTATAGTAAAACTATGTTTTGTGGTCTATTGTGATTACGATCTGATACGTATTCTATAACAGCAACGATGTCGTTTATCAATATCAGATACTAAAAAAAGTAGGTACTAAAAATAAGTCAATCTGCGCGCTCACATTCATTGCTTCGCGTATACAGAAACTAATTTTGAATTATTTTGACCACTGACAAATTAAACAGTAGACTCATTCGTTGTGTATGATGCGTCAGACTCATAGCCCCATGTCATAACTCCACTGCAGCCTCGCAACTAAGTGAAACTTTTGTTGCTTGTAAACGTCGGCCGCGTCATAAAAGTCTCAGTTAATGCATTGAATTTTTTTCCACGTTCCTATAAATTATGCGTAAAGGAGATGCACGTTAACTCATTTAA
Source organism: Scirpophaga incertulas (assembly GCA_036419045.1). Lineage (NCBI taxonomy): Eukaryota > Metazoa > Arthropoda > Insecta > Lepidoptera > Crambidae > Scirpophaga > Scirpophaga incertulas. The sequence goes on along the minus strand of CM071630.1, from coordinate 24,810,447 downwards.
TGTTTGGCCCTTGACTTAGCTCTTTGAAGCTCTGTATTCGCCGGCTATAAATCGGTACGGTGTAATTCCGCACGGCTGTAATTCTGACAGAACTGAGATATCAGTAATTTACGCACTTTTGCCGCATTCAAACATATGTGCTTATGTGTTCCTCGCGAAGTGTACCACATTGTAGGTATGAGGAATAAATGAAAATTGCAATTACTTATGATTAGTGTGAAAACTATTAAAATCTCTTTTTTGTATTTATATAAACATCCACCTAATTAGTCAACTAAAACATATGACAAACAAAATCTTTATTGCATTACAATTTAAATGTAATAAATATTGAGAAAGATAATTGTATCATTAAGAAATTTCAAGTTTTTATTCATGTTACTTAATGCAAATGCTTTTTAAATCAACGAAATTCGTAACTGCATACAAGTAGATATATATATTTTATCTGTGCACATTTAGAGCAATACAATTAAGGTTTAGCTGGAATATAAAATGTAAAAAATTTAAGCTATGATCTTACTTAAAGTAAACATACATATTTTATAAAACTACATAAAAATCTAATAAGAGTCTAAAGTTTAATTGTTATAAGTTTTTAATAATTTTTTACATAGGCGCCAGTCAAACACTTTTTTATTATAATAAAGTATCCTTTCAATTACCACTACACAACGCTAATTTTATTAATATAATTTTATTGATGCAATTTAAGTTTGTCCATATCTAAGCATATTGTCTAAGTTTGGACAATAGTTTTTTTTATTAGATGTTAACTTCACTGACTAAAAGAGAACATAATATCAATAGAACTTACCTGTGTTTGTTTTTACTTCATTTTCACACTTTATTGTACAAGTCTCTTTAAAACAAAGTCAGATTGTTAATTGTTTTGCATAAAAGATTACCTACTATTAAAGAAACAGAATTGTGTTATAGAGAGCAATCACATGTGAGCATCTAAATATACAACTTTTAGGCCTAAACACAACAAAAGCGACGGCGGGTGTCTTGCGGCAGCCATTTTGTGGCGCTGTCGTCGCTCCACGCTCATTGGTGGAGTGACGTCAGAGGCGCCATGACACAACCATTCGTATATTACTACAAACTGACACTGTATACGAAAGCTGCAAAAGTTAACCTTATTGCTATATAACTAACTAAGAAAGTAGTGCAAGATATTATTTTGTTTTTTGGAATGCGCCTATGCTAGTCGATCCGCATTCTTGCGTTCTGTGTTATCGTTTTGGAAGCTTTTAGGATGCACCCTAATATGAAAGGGGAGCATTTTAACTTGAAAGTGGAGTAGTTATGGCCTCCACGATTTAAATTGGCTGCTGATTTTTGTCACCTATGACTATTTAAAGGGCAAAAACGCATTTGGGCTGAATTCTTGAAAGTGAGAGTTATAAAATTAAAGGAAGAGTAATGACATCAATTAGTCATATGGTATAATAAGTCCTTTGTTTTATTAGGATATAATGTAGATAAAATATGATGCTGTAGTTTTTACCAATGACAAAAAAGAGCTTTGTGCTTTAAATGACAAATTTACAAGTGACTTATTCAAAGGGATTGATAATTAGACTACTTAGACAGTCAACTATGAGATCATTTTGTTACCGTATTTATGTAAGACATTTAAAATTAATAGGTATATATATATATATATATATACTTATATACATAATTTACTAAATATATACTTTGCTATTAATTTAACAACTAATCACAGTTTTTATAGTGTGTGATCTCATGTAGAGTCAGCCTCATTATCGCGATCTATGTAATAAAACTTCTTGTTTTGAACATAAATCCGAGTTAAGTGCCTTTGTACCTACAATTAGATACCTCTCCAATGTAAATCTATTCTATTTTAATTAGTTTCATTTAATTAACAGATTAAAACAATTGAGCAGACTCAGCAATTACTATGAAAATGGAAAGTCTGATCGTTTATTTTCATTTTAGACTATCAAATTTTCAACCCTTTCGCAAATGAAGTCCCCGACAAACTCCCAGACGAATATAAATACAGCTTAATCGAAATTTGTTATTGGAAATGTCTGAGTGAAATAAAATAGCATTTATCTTTTGGGCCTCTTTCAAGTTTTAAACAGAAAATTTTGGGTTTTTTTTTTGTTTCAAGTTTGGTGATATTGTTTAATATTGACAGTAGCAAAAGTTACTGGTCCCCGAGAAAATAGCTCTACCTATAGGATAATAAAATTATTAATCGTTCAGTATATTTAAATAATGTTTAAAACAACACTCGTTTAACTTGTGCTTTACTGTCAAAGAAGTTTCTTCTAACTGAACCATTGATTTAAAAAATATTTTTTTTAGAGTTATGAATTCGTCCTTAGTTCATGGCGATCTAATTAGATGTTTATCCAATTTATTCAATCGGACCTGCAATCTTGCGGCACGGCCCTGGCACCAGGACGCAGAATGGTTACAAGGTCCTATCAACTAGCGAATTCTCGACGGTAAATTTTTCACTTTAACATAGTAGGTAGGTAGGTAGGACATACATGATGGTAGGTGAGATGTGCTAGGTTAAAATACGATAACATCTATAGAAAATTAATTCTATAGTTTTGATTATTTTTATATTAATACTATAAAGTAAGATTTGTAAGTTTGAATTTTTGAATAATCTACGGTAAGTAATTTACTACTAATCCAATTGTGCCAAAATTATAATATGATTTTTACCATATTTCCCACTTATAAATTATAATTTCATTCACGTTCGTTATAACTAGCGTTATTCATATAATTAGATTTTTCGTTAATATTTTGGACATCATTGGTTAGGTGGTTTTTGAGATGCCGATAAACGCAGTGATATTCAATTCCAACAAATATAACTTTGGTCTGTTTTCATGATTAATTCTAGAACACGAAGTGATTTTTTACCAACACAAAAAATACTACAAAGAATATCTTAATTACTTAAATATGAAGGTCAATTTTCTCCTCTACCAACAGTTCTTCACATAAATATTCATTATGTCTGTAATTACATTATTATCATCAGACGGTGTTTGACTTCCAAATTGCTTTATAGATAAAACCTTTTGCCGGTCGTTTTCATGCCAACTTATATTGAACTTAAAAATTAATCTTCTTCTATTTTAATTTTCAAATAAAAGACACAAAGATTCCCGGACTGCAGCAAAATGAAATAAAATAAATTTAAGTTAAACTATTAAATTAAATTTGTTAGCAATTGTTGGTTGTTGATCAGATTTGATTCATAATTAAATTTTCAGCGATGTTATATACTTAAATATTTACTGAAATCTGCCTTGAACCAAATGTATTCTTTAGAGTGTAACTTTAAATATTTGTTGCAATTGCAGAGATTGGTTGCTAATAATTTTGGTATAAAGCAATTAGATAACATACAAGTCCTAAGTTTCGGGCTTAATGAATCCCTAATGTTAACTGTTTTAACTTCGAAGTGATTTAAGTAACAAAATTGATGAAAGGGATGGTTGCAGATGTTACCCAAACGTTTCAAAGCTGAGCCGAATCTCAAAATTACACGTACTTACCTATCTGCGCCGTTTATTCTTAATCTACTGCAATTTCTGACGCGTAGAAGTCATTACACACAGTTTGCCTTATCTTCAAAGCAGCTATAGAATTATTACTATAAAAGGCTCTCTCACGCCTAACAAAAGTGAAATACGTTTCTGAAAATGTATTCCATCACAAAAATCATATCGCAACGCCTAATGAAGTACTATGTTATATTTAACTGAAATAATTAAGACCACCTGACCACAGTTAATTATTACAGTGCTTTGTGAAGCCGACATCAATTTCCTATTTTTTATTCGTCGACTGGAATTTATCGCTGTAAAATATGAAATCGGGCAGTCGACGGAGTGGGAAGAAGCCGTCTGTTGTTTCCTGTTATTTATGTGATTATTTCAAAGATTAGTCCGGTGTATATCATGCGAGTCGCTTTAGAAATCGCCAATTTACGATAATAGTGGCCCAACCAGCGATGGAATGATACACATAATTTTAGTTCGACCATTTACTTATGATGTCATCGCGCACCCATATCGAATTAGATTTAATCGATTTATCGTTTTGTTCCTTTTTATCTTCCGTGTCAGTTTTATGTGGAAGTACGTATTTACCCGCTCCTAACATATTTTTAATACATATTTAAAATATATTAACAATATACCGCTGCGATGAACACGATCTTGATAAGGTGTTCAATGTCCCGAAATAAACCATACTCGTACCTATGCCAACTGTCAATGTCGATTATGATAATTTGTGTTTCGAAATAGCCATTTAATATATCATTCTTTTATTTTAAAACATTTCATTTAAAAGCACGTTGCGCTTTAAAACCGTTTGATATATTGATGACCTTTCGAGATAAGTCTACCATCTGAATAGACTTAAATAATATCTGAGCTAGGTACTATAATTATATATGCAGAAATATCATAGGAGATAAAATAGTGTAAGTAAATAAATATATTAAATAGACACTTTTGTTAATATTATTATTTGGATTTGCAAATAATAATATACAAGTATACTGGAAATTAACAAGCACTAAAAATTGACAAATTATGACAGATATGACAGACATTTTGTTTGCATTTTTTGCCACCGTTACATTTAACTTATTTTTAGATGTGATTTTCTTATTCCCTTTGTTCCATATTAATTCATTATCTATGTCACCTTTATATTATCGAGATTATCTACAGATAATATAAAGAGTGAGCTACCTTAACATTTCAAAAAATATATATTTTATTGTCCTAGTTATATATTGATTCATTCTTGATCTGAGCCTTGTATCATCTTGTATAAGATATGTTTATCTTTGTGAAAGTATGTAACGTGTTATTTTTTACTATTGTTTTCAGCACAATTTAATCAACAAAATACTTTTAATTTCATTATTAATTTACAAATTTAATTCTTGTTTACATGTTCTATTAGGATTTTGTGACAGATACTTATTTTCTTTTGTTAACCTTTTTAAGTGGGAGTAAGAGTGAAGGGATCGGAACCTGTACAGCCTCAGCATAAGTGCAATTTTTTTGTCTTAATTTATATTTAATAAATTTTACTTATAACAAGATGGACATAGGGACAAAACATTTAGTTTCTGCATTCATTTAATTAACGTACAGATGGTGTTGAGTCTGTGATAGGAGTTTTAGTTGAAGTTGTAATTTAAAACTTAAATATTTCAATATACAGATCTATGGTTGTAGAGATTTGATAGGGTGAAGCCATAGACTGTAATAGTAAACCTTATCATGTTTTCATAACTAATATATACCTAATATTATCTATTAGGAGTTTACTTAAAACAAATTCTTTTGTTTTGGTTTATTAAAAGAAGCTTTCGTTTCTTTCTCCTTGTTGGTCAATTCCGCCTTTTCTTCACTCTGATACTTCCAATTCGGAACGGGACGGCTTGATCTATGGTGATCCCTCCGTGGCTATTTATTAGCTATCTCGAGTCTTGGCTGTCATTTTGACGTCGGCGAGGAGGACGCGAAAGATGGGTCTTTCGGCGTTCCTCTCCTGGCGGATGTGCCGATTTAGGCCGCCGTGATATAAAATTTAGTTTTTTTTTTAAATGTATTTTCTTTTAATATTTTTAATAACGGCTTAATGCCTTAATTAATTTCATCAAGCAATCCCAGATAATGGTGAGTTGTATTTTCTTCTTTTACTCAACTTTAAAGATTTCCCCACATGTTCGTGGGATAGAAATTAAATCTTTTATACATTGTTGTAGGGTTCACGGTATACCTCGGAACCATCTCAAATATAGGGCGTTTGGGCCGTTTCATCCCAACGTGACTTATGCACCCAGCCATGCGGTGATGTAGATTGTCTTACTTATCAGCGGAAATCCCTGCCATCACCGATGGAATCCCAACGTATAAGGTGACCTCTTACAATTTATACCGTTTTGCGTGTGTGAACCACCGTATTTTAGGAGAATTAATTTTTCTTTTGATGACATTCACCTGGGTGACGAATGGAGGATGGCTCAGCTCAACTGAACTTTTAAATGTGTAACGTGTGCAAATACCGTGCCCATTGATTTGCGGACGATTATATATATATATTTCTTTTTGATATTTATCTAAATGTATCTTTTAAAAATGTAATATTATAATGTACTAATTTAAACTTACATATATAAATTTCTTGTTTAATTTTATCACCTAACCATTTGAAGGTCTGTTGTATTTATGTGGAGGCGCCCATATCATTAATTCTAAATATCTACATATATCACCAGGTCGGTTCGATTCCGATAAGGATTATACCCACACCCTGATCTTAGCCGGCAAATTTCTTTTTTCTTAACTATCATATAGAACGCTACAATTGGCGTACCCAACGTTAGGCCTGGAAGACTTCAAATGGTGGTGATTTAACTTTTGTTGTAATACATATATCTTAATACTTTTACTTAAAAATATACATCTAGAACAGATGTATTCATATGTAATGTGTAATAATAATATTGTGTCTTAATTTTAAGCTTACCTAATTTAATCTAAATCACATATAATTGTGTATTCTTAAGTGTTGTCTAGCTTACCTAATTTAAACTAAATCACATACTTGTGTATCTTAAGCGTTGTCTACTTACTGAATTTAATCTAAATCACATACTTGTGTATCCTTAAGCATTGTCTAGCTTACTTAATTTAATCTTAATCACATACTTGTGTATCCTTAAGCGGTGACTAGCTTACTTAATTTAAACACATTTTCTGTGTAATATTATGTGTCATTTAGCTTACTTAATTTTAATCACCTTTATTGTTTAAACTTAAACTTTAATTTTTTTATAATTAACTTAATTTTGTATTAAAACACAACTGTTATATTTTAATGTTTAACTATTTCATTGCATATTGTTAATCATGGACTTTATCACTGCAGGATGTTCTGTTGAGTATCTCTTGAAAGATGAATTGTTACACGAACTCAGTATCAGACATTTACCAGCTGAACCATCTTCCTCAACGGACGACCTAAGGAAGTTCCTCAGACACACGGTGAAATTAGCCCGACGGGGAAGCCTCAAATCCATTGACCAGTTTGGTGTTTGTGACCAGTCTAAGGAGGTGACAATATGTACTCCAAAGGTTACAGACATTGAAAGAGATATCCCGGGTGATAGTTGTACTGTATCTCATCTGTTGGAAAGGTTAGTGTCTCGTAGTAATTATCTGTTGTGTAGGTTGTCAAGGGTAGTCAACCCTAATCCAGACATAGTGGTACTCAAGTCTTTGATTTCAATATTGATGCGTCTCAAAGGTGAATCCCTGTCAAATCATGAAAACTTAATTTCTTTTAAATAAATATCTTTGACTGAGAACTCAGTCATGTTCTCAGGTTTATTAAATGTCAACTTCATCTCAAATATTAACCTGCTTGGTAACTAATTTTGAATTAATTATTACACTGACATATGTAGTCAAAGTGTAATGCTAAACTTGCATCTATGTAATGCACTTCTATTAAAAAGGTTTGTTGCAAAAATGTATTTATTGATCTTTATTCATCTGAATGAATATAAACTGGTTTACACATTATTAACTATATGTATGGTGTGTTACCATTATAAACTTCCTCTAGTAGGAAATCTTCTAATATGGAATTATGCATATTTTTGCTTAATTTTCATTAATAATAATACCAACTGTACACATTTTATCTGTATTTGTTGTGAGTATTATTTAATTCAACACATAGTTGTTACTTTGTTGCATCTATAAAATGCACTTCTTTAAAATAAATGGTTTGTTGTAACAAATGTATTTATTAATCTTTATTCATCTGAATGAATATAAACTGGTTTGCACATTATTAACAATATGTAGGGTGTGTTACCATTATAAACTTCCTCTAGTAGGAAATCTTCTAATATGGAATTATGCATATTTTTGCTTAATTTTCATTAATAATAACTACCAACTGTACACATTATTATCTGTATTTGTTGTGAGTATTATTTAATTCAACACATATTTGTTGACTTTGTTGCATTTATAAAATGCACTTCTTAAAATAAATGGTTTGTTGTAACAAATGTATTTATTGATCTTTATTCATCTGAATGAATATAAACTGGTTTGCACATTATTAACAATATGTATGGTGTGTGACGATAATAAACTTCCACAAGCAGGGAATTTTCTTATATGTAATTATGCATATTTTTGGCAAATATTTATTAATAATAACTAACAACGGTACACATTAGTATCTGTATTTGTTGTGAGTATTAATTAATTGAATACATAATTGTTGACTTTAACTTCCTGACACACTTAGTGAAGAGGCGCTGATGTCAGTGACATTTATTATTCTTTTACAAGCTGATGGATTGTAGCTTGCATATGATATCTTATGCTTTGATTTATTACTCAATTTTTATATTGCATAGAGTAATATATAAAATATGAAATGTCTTGTTGATTTGGATTTCATCTCTCTTTGTTTTCTTACGCATGGGGTGCCTAAGTATATTTATGTTGATAATGGCCCTCAATTTATTTCTAAAGAATTTAAGGAATTAATAATTAAATATAAAGTTCCACACTTATTTTATAATCCAGTTTATCATCCCCAGACTAACCAGACGGAGCGAGTGAACCGTGAAATTGTTAGATCTCTTGCATCATATGTGCGTTCTGATCATAGAAATTGGATAAGAACGTAGCTGAGGTGCAATGTGCTCTCAATACTGTAATCCATGATGGTACTAAATTCACCCCTTTCTTTTTGTCACATGGTAGGGAGATGATCCTGGATGGTTCACTTTATAATTTGGATTATCCTGTAGATTCTGAAAAGATTATGGTAGACAACACTTATAAATTCTCTGATTCTCTTAAAGACTTAAATACAATATTTATAAGGTAAGGGTCAATCTTAAAAATTCACATATAAAAAATTCTCATTATTATAATTTGCGAAGGCGTCATGTCGAACTTCAAGTAGGGCAAATAGTTTTTAAAAGATGCTTTCCTCTTTCTAATGCAGCCAAACACTTCTCTGCTAAGCTAGCCCCCAAGTTCGAAAAATGTGTCATCACAGAGAAACATTCTCCTGTGGTTTTCACCCTGAAAACAGTAGAAGGTAAACCCTTAGGCCGCTGGCACATAAAAGATATAGTCAGACCAGGTGAATGTCCTACTGACTTACTAATTTAAAATAATTTCTTTAAAGTGTGTTATCAAAATGTATTTCCTTTCATGACTCTTTGAGCATTCCTTAATAATATTCATTTAGCCAATCTTAATATTTATACACTTTGAAAATGATAAACACATTAACTATTTCTATGTTGAGTGTCTTGGGTAGATACTCCAAGCACTTTAAATACTTACTTTTAATTAAAATAAGCCTGTATTGTTCAATGAATACTTTCATATGAGTTGAAGCCAATAAGTCTGTATTTATCTGCAGCATAAACATTTTTGTTTAGGCAACAACTTTAAAAGTTGAATAGTACATGTAGCTACCTTTAAGTGTTAGGTCTTCCTTTTCTTACTTTCCTAACACTAACCTATCTGTTCATAAATACTTAATACACCTATGTTTCTACACATTGAGTGTATTGAGCCTTGTATTAATTAATGAATTTTCTTTGAGTTGAAGCCATTTAAGTCTGTAATTATTTTGCAGCACTGAGCATTCTTGTTCATTTTGTCTAGGCGACAACTTAAAAAAGTTAAGTGTTAGTTTTTTTTTTTTTTATTCTAACTAATCTATTTCTTCATAAATACTTAATACACCTATGTTTCTACACATTGAGTGTATTCAGCCTTGTATTAATTAACGAATACTTTCCTTTGAGTTGAAGCCATTTAAGTCTGTAATTATTTTGCAGCACTGAGCGTTCTTGTTCATTTTGTATAGGCGACAACTTATAAAAAGTTAATAATACATGTAGCTGCCTTAATGGGTTAGACCATTCTTTTTGATTTTTCTTGGTAATAATATACTTATTAGTTGTACTTAAATTACATACTAGAAGTCTTATTCGCACATATCTGAAAACTTAATATGTAGTTGACCTACATTAATTGTCCTACTTTACAAGACAAACAATATAGAATTTGCTTAATTGTAATGATGTTCTATTATAATACAAACCTAGTGGATGATGTTGAAGTATTTTTGAAATTAGGAATTTAAGATTGGTTATTTTAACATGATAGTATTTACACATTGGATGTACTAGTGTGTATTGTGAGTTCATTGACATTGAGTGATTTACAAGTTTGCTTTTTGAGTTCCTTTGTTAAATAGCAAGAGTGATGTTATAGAAGTAACTATCATCAGTACAGTCAGCCACAAAAATACTCTTTACACTTCGTATTTTTAACGAATTATTTTATTTAAAAATTTTCAATTTTTAAATAAAATAATTCTTTTCCCACCTGGAACGGTACTGTAACGTGTTATTTTTTACTCATGCTTTCAGCACAATTTAATCATCAAAATACTTTTAATTTCATTATTAATTTACAAATTTCATTCTTGTTTACATATTCTATTAGGATTTTGTGACAGATACTTATTTTCTTTTGTTAACCTTTTAAGTGAAAGTAAGAGTGAAGGGATCGGAACCTGTACAGCCTCAGCATAAGTGCAATTTTTTGTCTTAATTTATATTTAATAAATTTTACTTATAACAAGATGGACATAGGGACAAAACATTTAGTTTCTGTTCATTTAATTAACGTACAGATGGTGTTGAGTCTGTGATAGGAGTTTTAGTTGAAGTTGTAATTTAAAACTTAAATATTCAATATACAGATCTATGGTTGTAGAGATTTGATAGGGTGAAGCCATAGACTGTAATAGTAAACCTTATCATGTTTTCATAACTAATATATACCTAATATTATCTATTAGGAGTTTACTTAAAACAAATTCTTTTGTTTTGGTTTATTAAAAGAAGCTTTCGTTTCTTTCTCCTTGTTGGTCAATTCCGCCTTTTCTTCACTCTGATACTTCCAATTCGGAACGGGACGGCTTGATCTATGGTGATCCCTCCGTGGCTATTTATTAGCTATCTCGAGTCTTGGCTGTCATTTTGACGTCGGCGAGGAGGACGCGAAAGATGGGTCTTTCGGCGTTCCTCTCCTGGCGGATGTGCCGATTTAGGCCGCCGTGATATAAAATTTAGTTTTTTTTTTTAAATGTATTTTCTTTTTAATATTTTTTAATAACGGCTTAATGCCTTAATTAATTTCATCAAGCAATCCCAGATAATGGTGAGTTGTATTTTCTTCTTTTACTCAACTTTAAAGATTTCCCCACATGTTCGTGGGATAGAAATTAATCTTTTATACATTGTTGTAGGGTTCACGGTATACCTCGGAACCATCTCAAATATAGGGCGTTTGGGCCGTTTCCCAACGTGACTTTATGCACCCAGCCATGCGGTGATGTAGATTGTCTTACTTATCAGCGGAAATCCCTGCCATCACCGATGGAATCCCAACGTATAAGGTGACCTCTTACAATTTATACCGTTTTGCGTGTGTGAACCACCGTATTTTGGAGGAATTAATTTTTCTTTTGATGACATTCACCTTGGGTGACGAATGGAGGATGGCTCAGCTCAACTGTGAACTTTTAAATGTGTAACGTGTGCAAATACCGTGCCCATTGATTTGCGGACGATTATATATATATATTTTCTTTTTTTGATTTGTATCTAAATGTATCTTTTAAAAATGTAATATTTTATAATGTACTTAATTATAAACTTACATATATAAATTTCTTGGTTTAATTTTATCACCTAACCATTTGAAGGTCTGTTTGTATTTATGTGGAGGCGCCCATATCATTAATTCTAAATATCTACATATATCACCAGGTCGGTTCGATTCCGATAAGGATTATACCCACACCCTGATCTTAGCCGGCAAATTTCTTTTTTTCTTAACTATCATATTAGAACGCTACAAGTAAAACCCTTGTTATATATACTTACGCAGGATATGTTTCCTTCAAATTTGCTTTGGCGTGAGAGCTTCATGAAGCAAGCAATGCCAGTGAGCATGAAATTGTTATTCATTGTTAACTTCAATCTAATATATATTCTAAATTGTAATATTTCTACAATACTTTTCTTAACATATTTACACTTAAGTTGAATCTTCTAATGTTTTGTTTATAGTATCTACAACATTAAATATCTACAGACTTAAGGGTACAACCCTTCAAAATAGCTACTTCACAGCTGAATTATAAATAAGTATTACCAACTACAAACCATTAAAATACCAACGAAAGTAACATGTTGAAACATTTAAGGCAAGAAAACAGTGATCCCGTATCCAGAGGTCGTTGCACTTACTATTTTTATACCAGTTCTTATTACTGCGTCTTAAAGTTGAAATTTGTACTCTGTGCAGTAAACATCGTATCAAAGTAGATGATCACAGATGCAGATCTGTGAAGTGTGACACATGAACTTGACCTCAAAACGTGGATGACGAATTCCGTCCTTGTAAGGCCATCGAACCTTGTTAGTATGTAGGTTAGATTGATTGCAAGGATAACATAAAGGGTGCAAACCTTATAAAAAGGATTAACATCCAAATTTACAGAATTTTGACAATTACGGAAATATGCTTTATTGGTATCATTAGTTCTATCAATTTGAAAAGAAGAGTATGCCATTAATATATGAAATGGCTTTCTGCACTATAACAGGTTATATTGGAGAAACTAGCACTGACTAAATTAGTATTCATTAAAGTAACGTTATACATATTTCATTATATACACCTGCTTGTCGCCGCTACGAGAACTGATCGGCAAAATATTATTAATACCCAAACAAAATTAGAAATATACGTGGTAATAAAAATCCAACAGAATGCCAAGTAAAAGTCATAATTTTGAACACTGTATTATATTTAATGTATGATAATGAAAATATGAAAGTTATTGCAGTTTGGTTTGAAATAAGAGAGGGGCTGTTACTTATGAAGTTAGAACACATAATATCTTTTTATAAAGACATCTTATATAACTTAATAAAAAAATACATACTCAGTTCAATAAATAAGTAGATATAAACTATTTCTAGACTTACCTTAAGGTACTATGAGTACGCCTATAGTAATATTTTAATGTAAATTCCACAAATTTTAGATTTTTATTAGGAGCCATATGACACTGTATACTGAGCCAAGATAAACCCAGTAAACAATCGTGGGAGGCGACCGACGTATGCCGTTTCGTGAAAAATAATGTGGAAGCACGCTCCTTGTACGTAATTGAATGTACCCGACTCTACTTACATTGAATTTTAAATGTAATACTGTCTTTGTTTTCTGAAATGTTCTGGAGCTGACTTATGTATATATTCTTAAGTTTATCGTTCACCTCATGTATAACTTAGTACGTATTAATACAGATAATGCTAATAAATTCAGCACTCTTATTGCCTGTCTGTTAAAAAACAACATTAATGTCACTATTGAGTGTTTAGTGGAAACCTCTCATTGTGATGGTCTTATAATGGTGTCCCAAATCACTCATTAATAAGGCGCATTTAGCTGAACATAAATTCATGACGAACGTTGTGCTAAATTATTTATAAGCGTTAACATATTTGGGTGAACCAATTGTTTTCGAATTAATTGAATTTGATTTGAGACAGGCATTTGACCGTTTGGTTATGAAGAATGTGGAATTAATTTGCAAATGTAGAAATGATTTTTTATTTTTATTCTTACTTCAGTTCTTCTATTGGTTCTTTCCATCGTCTATTATAAGGATTAGCTGCATTGCCTACATCAACATTAGGTCGTGAAACAATCAGAATGCATAACATTTATTTTTCTTACGCATTTTAATTAAAGTATCAATAACTTTTGAGATGAATTTAACATTGTCAACATGCGTTTTTGTCGAGTGGATGCAATGATGTCGCCAAAATCTACCGGCTGAGTACTGCAGAATTTGTCCTGTTGCCAAATACCCCAGCTGTGGACAGAAACGTCGTACCCTGAATACTGATTAAATGCGCGTTATTGTTTTCGTTTTTTTTTTTTCACTTTCTTTCATGTGATTTGGTCGACCTATTGAATTTTTCATGGCATCCTTTATTGGAATTTGTTATGAGCCCTCCGCAACTGACGCGCTTAACGTCTATCTATATGATCGGATGGTTTGTAGGAGGAAGTTTCGTCAATTATACCTACAGAATAATATCATTAGCATATTTTTCGCATCCAATTGGATGGCTTTTATGTGCGTTTGAATCGATTTTATTTGCTAAATAAAAATAAATGGGAATACATCCTGGCTGCTAATGCAACTTAAAAAGATTTTAATCCCAATATCGCTACGGCGTTTGATGTAATTTAACTAGTCTGCTATTATCTTGGTATATTTACTATATACATGGTATGTATACATTAACTATGATTACGTGGTGTACGCATAACTTATTTACATAACAATCTATCAATAATGTCAATATACACAATATATTTAAAACAGTATAAAATATCATTGTACTTAAAAGATTATAAAAGAACAAGAAAATGCATTAAAATGGCTGAAAAGTATTGACAATAGACGATAAAATTGACAATTAATTGAAAGCACCATGCTCCGTGACTTCTTGCTCAGAATGGCACGTAAGGGCCATAAAGAAACTTACTGAAACAGTCTTACTTCACTCTACCATACACAAAATCGATTAGTAAGAAGATATTAGACATATTCTAGTAGCGTTTGTCGAGGCGCATTCGAAATAGTAAACAGAATGATTTTATGAGCTCTGCAATGCATATTTTTACGAAATTGCCGAATATGTTTGCTTTAAATTCATGCAAAATATATGTATATAGAATTTCATTTTCAATTTATTTACGAGTATATCGCTCTTAAAAATATTATTCTGTAAAATAGAAACCTTCGGTAAAAACTAATTTATTATATTAATACAACCCTTTTAGCGTTGAATTAAGTTTGATGTGTCCCACCTGTTATGCTGTATGATAAAATGAGACCTTAACCCTGAGGCGGTTTCACACTCAGGCTTTTTAAATCACGTTTTAGGCAAAAAGTTGTTCACGATTGGGATCCGAATTTACCGATACCGGCGAATGTAAGTTCAATTGCAGGAATCTTTGAAACATTGTTATTTACCGTTTACATGTACAAAAATGAATCATATATCTGTTAGAGCGAGAAATATTTTTGCTTGCCGCTGTGGCAGCTCATAATACTGTTCTCCGCGAGACGGCAACTGATGTAGGACGTGCAAATAAACATGGTATTTTTATCGCCACAAACCTTTATATAGTTGTGGTCGATTTCGCCTCTTTATCTTCGCAGAGCGGTGTTTGCTTTATCTCGAATAAAAAGAAATGTATGTGTCGAGCGTCGGGGACTCGCAGAAATTGATTGTATCCACTATCCTTGCAGGAACCATCTTTACTGGTTTCTTATTACAACCAGCTAGGCAGTAATGGGGCTGTCCCTATAATCATTTTTCTTTATGTGCTTATAATTCCACTTTGTGGTCTGCACTGACCTTGGTGTAAGTAAAACGCGAATAATATTAGCCTCCGTTTTTTCTTAAGCTCAACTATTTACGATTTTAATACTAATAGTGTTGTTATAAACACGTCATCTTATTCTATAAATAAAATCTTTTTTGTATGTAATGTACATATGTGTGTATTTTAATCCTACTTTAATGTTATTTATTTTTATATCTCAAATAAATTACCTATTCCACTAGTGACAATCTGAATGTGAATACTAATGTTAAAAGATAGTTGTTTTAATGAGATGAAAAAGAATTCACGTTAAGCATGCGGAAGAACATCATATAACATAGGTGTGAAAACTCATCTCTACTTGACAATTATCTTAAGCTTCTTAAACGATTTTAATCGTGCGATTTCCTATATGCTTAATATTATCCAATCAACACATACATTAACTCGTCATTAAACTTAAACGATTGTAGGCACACAAGAAAATTTAGATTCGATAAGAGGTCGTAAAGTTGCCTATATCATAAAATCACTTTATTTCTAAGCTATTCTGGACCTTGGAACAAGGTGTAAGTTTCTCATAATTTGCATGGAGCCACGATGCCGCTGCATTGTTTTATGGCGGAAGGGTTACCTACCGAGTTACGGAACGTCACCATAAACATTTTGGGGACAATAAATTTTAATAGAGTAGAAATTTATAGTCAGTCGTGGGCACATTTACAGCTGATGAACGTAACTGTTTATTTTTCTTGCTACAGTTCGCCGTAACATAAAAACGGATGACTACAAAGAGTTCATTAGACGTGAATATTGCGAGCTGTTACACTAAACTGGGCTTATTTTTGTAGAAAAAGAGTAAGTAAAAACTGAATTTTATATTTTTGTGGATTAATTAAGTATTTCAACCCATTGTTAAGATATACGTAGTCTTTATACTGTTCCCGCTTAAGTATAATATAAACAATACATAAATTTAATTTTGTAGCAATTATTTCATAAAGCTTTGTTAATTATTAAGATACGCAAACAGAGATAAAAGGAGGCTAAAAGCATGTTGACAATGCCTGGTTAGTAAAAGAAACGTATTGAATACTTTATTTAGGATCATATAGATATTGTTTATACATTTATTTTACTTTTAAATGACCCTTAATTCTTCCGCCTTCAAAGAAAGCGATATTAACTAAATGATATCGAACAGTAATATCGCAAAGAAACAAACGCCAACAGTTTCGTTATAGAATCCAATATATTGAAATTGTGCTACAGACAAAGCAAGTTCTTTCATTAGGGTTGGAAAATAAAAACAATACAAGTGAAAAGAATATATAGGAAAGCACACGCATACACGTTCGGGCAAATTTCCTATTATGATCCCTTCCCTAAAGTCAACTACGGAGGAACACACACTACGGTAGCAAAAGTCTGGCCATAATAGTGACGTGTACGATACGCGATTAATCAATGACGATTATAAAACATTGTTATTATATTCCTATCTAATTAACTGGCATATATTATAGTATTATATTCCATTGTAAAATATAACAGCAAATTATTTTATTAAGATTAAGCTTGTGCAATGGAAAAAAGCAGTCATTTCTTTTCGTTGTACAAATGTAATTAGATATCATATAATGCAATAAGTAGAATTATAAATCTAACAAAGATACTGTGCAAACTCTAATGAAAATCAATCCCTACACCAACGTAAGGTGCTGTAGACCAATTCCACCCTATCTAAGGAGAGACACATGACTTAACATTATTGTAATTTGCACACATCCATGAAAGTCCCATCCCAATGTGCGAACATATCGCATAAAGTTTGTATATGTAATTCACATACCTGTATTTTTCAAGTAAAGTCAAGTAATACATATGGGATATAATTTCAACTGTGAAACTGGCAAGCAAGTTAAGGGTGAGCAGCTAGCTAGCTAGTAGTTTGCTAATGCATTTCCAATGATTATTAATATTATATAGGTACAAATAAGAGATTCCATCAAAACTCACTCTATTGGCGTAATTTAGACACATAGTAAAAGATACAGTATCAAGACGTCGTTCCTCGTTCCAATTGTATGTTTAGCTAACGCTACACTATCTTTTTCCGTCTCTTAATTTCTGTATGATCTGTTTCATTCATGAAAAAATCGTGAAACTTTAAAAATAAATATGTACATGTAAAGTCAGATTTTGCACTTCCCACTGTTTATACCTATGAATTATCAATATTAAAGTATGATTGCACGTATCACACCTGTGTAGGGATATACAAACTCAAATTATATATTATTAGCGTACTATCTAGAAAATAAGCTTTTACTCCATTAAATATATGTGTATATTTCCGACTAGTGGGTTGAAGAGTCGGAGGGTTTGTAGTCGTCTACTGTTGTACTTCTGTGTGTAAATATTACATATTTAAGTATCATAATTTATAGGATATCGACATCAAGACGGGAGGGAGCGACACATTGCCACCACTGCGCATCCGACCTTGACTCGGCCCAGCACACGCTGGCGGAGTGCCCCGTGCGGGCCTCCGAGCGCCGAGTCTTGGTCGCAGAGATCGGGCGAGATCTGTCTCCGCCGCATTGATTGCGGCAATGCTGGCTGACGAGGGAGGTTGGAGGGCTGTGGCCTCCTTCTGTGAAGCAGTGATGCTCCAGAAGGAGGCCGCCGAGCGGGGTCGGGAGATGGCCGATCCCGCTCAAAGAAGGCGACGCCGGGCTCGGTAGTATAGCTGCGGCGCCGCCGCGGGTCGCCGGCAGGCGCGAGGAAGTCGCGACTGCTACGGCGACCCGGGATGGACCACGCCCCTTCCGTGGCCGGGGGGCGTCGTCGGTGGAGGAGACCGGGGGAGGTAGTAGCCTCCCCCGAGGAGGGCTCCCCTCTAGGCAGGGGAGCGGAGGCTGGGGTTTCCCGGAAGTTGCTTGATGTTCCCGGGGGCTCCCTACATGCCTGAGGAAGGCCATCCCTGTGGTTTTTAGTGGGTAGGCCTCCCCCTTCTGGGGAGGAGAGCCCCACATAATAGCCGGCTCGCCACAGCCGGGGTATGCAATTTAATGCATTTTCCTCAAGGGAAAAAAAAGGATATCTACATCCAAATCATTTCAACAAAAAGGTAAAATACGTTATCGATAAAACTTCTTGTCGATATATTACCAGCACTAGGTCACATTATTTCACACACAACAACACATCCCGCACGCGACACGAACGCGATCTTCCAACACGCTTACACAAAACTTAAGGTATGTAGTTATTTAGAAAAGTAGTTTCATCTACGACTTTCTGTGGTAAATTTTCTATAAAAATGCTAATTTTTGTCCCAAGCAATTTTCTTCTAACCCTTTACTGGATCCTGTTGTATACGTGCCGGCCCACTTCTACATTGCGCACAAACGCAAATTACATGAGTGCTGTTGCGGATGTACATATCCTACTTGTTAATTTTGTGTACCATCAAACCTCTTATCTCAGTCAAAGATATTTTGAAACAAATTTTTCTAGTATCTCCAGAGTAACACATCTTATTAACTGTGCAAATTTTAACACAGAGGACTGTACCGTAATGTTTTCCTGATTTTCATTAAATATTTCATCATGAATCGCAAGTAATGTAATAAAAATGTTTATGTAAAATCTGCATAATATTGCAGTGTACTTAAAACTTTCCGCTTAGTTTGGATGAGGAGGGATGAGAAAGGGTGGGGTAAAGAGGGTAGATTAAGGACGCTGAAAGCGAGGAAAGAATACACAATTAGCTTTCGGCTACCTGCTGTTGATAACACAACCAGTTATGCTGAGCTCTGCCTGTGGTTGGTAGTTATCATGTGTGCTCAAGTTTTCATGTCGAGCTGGAAGAGAAGGGTGCCCGTTTAGATTGGACGACTTTAAGTCAGGGATTTAAAAATGGGCGCGGAGCTGCGACCGGAACCGAGGGGACCGGATCGATCTACAAAATCGAGATACTCGTTGGCTTTTGTTGAAAAATCAAAATTAGGTACTTAGTATTCGCGTACGTCGCCAATGAAGTAAATATTCCTGGGCGTCGATACAAAGGGATAAAAAATAATGATCATTTCACTGACTTGTTTAACTTCTTTTCGGAAAAATAGTACTCATATTATTAAAAATATTTTGTAACTTCTTACGTATAAAGTACATGGATAGTTTATTTATTAATTTAACCATTTGTAATTAAACTTTTATTTGCAATGAATAATTGTAATAAAAGGTAATAAAAAAAAAATGAAATAATAAATGAACCAATAAAAAAAATGCCACAAAAAGGCGGTAATTCTATATTGCCCCCAAATCATTATAAATAATGTAATTCTAAACAAATAAGTTCTTTCATAAGTCTTCTGTTTGTGTTCTGTATACAATTTCCCTGTTCTTTTTTAATAAATCAATGTAAGATTTTCTTAATCCCTTTAGGTACTTACAACTTTTAGAAATTTCCAATTACATAATTTACAGATAAAAACCTATTTATTAAATTTTAAAATTATTTTCAATATCTCTATCATTTTTGTGGTTCCTGCAAATGTTCTAGTGATATAGGTAAATGTAAATAATGTATTTTATAAATCTGTATATTTATATCAAGTAATTTTTTGTCGTTAAGTATTTTAACATAAAAGTAAACATAAATAATCATAGGAACTAATAATTGTTAACTATTATATATGTATCTTATATATACAATATAATTATATATACAGTATAGTATAAAAGTGGACCTTTCATGTTTCTTAATATTGATTGAATATTGATTTGGTTAATGTTTATTTTCTATATTATTAAGCATACTGCCAATTGGCGAATATAAGCTTCAATAAGAGTATTACGATATTAACTTGATGTTGATTCTTTAATAGGGTAATTAAAAAAAGCTTAAAACATTTAATAAATGAGATGAGTATATCTATTATACATATATAGGAAGTTCATAATTATTTGTGGAAAACGTCAGGCTTGTGCCTGCAATGAATGCTAGAAGACGTGTCTAGCGCGTGGTGGTATATTATTCCAAATTTTTAAATAAACGGAGACAATTTACAGATTACATGTGTTATGTTATGAAGGAAGGGGAAGTCAGCTTTGAATGGAGTAATGAATGAAATGCTTGTCATTTTGGATATCAACAGTGATTTTATTTATATCTATCATCAAAAACTATCATAATGTGTTGTTGTTGTTGTTATAAATGAAAGAGTTTTCACAAAAATTAAAAAGAATCAAGTATCTAATAACAAACATGTGGAATCGGTGTTATCAAAAGGGGAATGAAATCTGTCCTAAACTCAATTGAATAATGTTACGAACATATGGAAAATTATGCTGGAGAAATAAAAAATTCTGGTGTTATTGAAAACTATAGCAATGTAAACTGTATATATATAGTTACAAATACTATATACACTTTTTTACCAGAATTTAACTCTGGCCGATTGAATATGGATGCAGAAGCTTCGATGTCCACTTTTGATATGTTTTAAAACAGTTCACTAATAAGTTGCTACTGTACAACATCTGTGAACTTATTAAAAACATCCAGAACATTCTAATTAACTTTCCTTGCCAGCCTGCAATATAGAAAGGTGAGATATCTTAATATTGTGCACCGTTTTGCCGCACCCTTTGTAATAAGCCAAGCCGTGCCCCCGAGGAAGATCCACAAGTGATTTAAAGATCTTCTCGGTTAATCACCCTGTAAACCACAACTCCTTGCTTTGTATAATAGAAAGCTAAGAAAGCTTCTCTTGTAATAGAACGATAGTCAAGATATTCAAATAATTAAGATAGTGTAGTAAGAATCTATAATTGACATTTTATCGTTTCATTATGTACATACTTTTTTTAAAATAAATATATATTTTAAGATTTAGATAGCTTTATATAATTAATTAAATCATACAGACTTTTATACATAATCCTTACAGTTAACATATAACACTATTTACTACAATCTAACATGTGAAACATAGAAGTGTTAACTAGTTATTTTTTATTTTAGATAAATTTAAATACAACACATGCTAGTTACCCCGTAAAAGGAGTGAAATAGAGATTCAATCTACAAAGCTCGTTAGGTAAGCTGAAACAACAGAGGCTGGGGGTTCCCGGAGGTGGCTTGCTGTTCCCGGGGGCTCCCTACATGCCTGAGGAAGGCCATCCCTGAGGTTTTTAGTGGGTAGGCCTCCCCCTTCTGGGGAGGAGAGCCCCACATAACCGCCGGCTCGCCACAGCCGGGGTATGCAATTTAATGCATTTTCCTCAGGGAAACAAAAAAAAAAAAAAAAGGTAAGCTGAAACAAACGTCGAGGGAGTAAATCAGCGTTAGATGTAGGTTGATGTAGGCTGACTTTGTATGAAATTAAATAATTAAAGAAATGCAGACACGTAAACGTATCTATTCCTTTGAATCTTTCAGTTTTATATTAAATAGTTTCAGTAGCTATATAGGCTGTCAGTTGCAACTAACATTGATTGTTGATAAAACTCTGACTCAATATAGATCTGTGAACAAAACAATCACTCTTACCTACATTTAATTACATTTAAAACTCTTCCAGTAATCATACGTTGTGATAGAGTGAAACAGTTTATTTTCAACTGAAATTTAATTTCCCAACAAACACCAGATTTTTATTTTCGTCAATTTCGCGTACTTCACGATGCAAAATCGGGTGTGTACGCCAAAACGGCGCGGCATAAATCAGCTGAAGATCTCGCCGGCCTCATTGAGGCTGAATTACTGTTCAGCATTAGCATCTTATATCTCATATAAACGAGACATCCAATTTCATTTATAACATACGAGACAAAAATATAATAAGCCCTATCTAGAGAATGAACCTGCGTAAAAATTACTATGGTAATCTACCCGGCGGCTGCAAATTAAACCACTAAAATAATTACCTATCCAATATAGAATGCACAGAGCTTTAAATATACAAATTACGACCACGCTCTCTACATAACCTGTTCAGTTTACTATGTACAATCGACTACACATCTTTTCACTATGACTATGCCTTTTACTCGTAGCAATAAGATTCATAAACCTACAAAAGTGTTTACGAATTTTGTCGCTCAACTAACTTTAGTATATGTATGTCGATACAGAGCCGCTATCTGTACCTTCCTCCGCACAATTTATCCATGCTCGATCAACCGTGTATGGTCGTCTATTCGGCCATCTTCCCACACCTTACCTATGTCGATACACACACGATAACAAAAAAGTGATATATCCACATCGCTTTCCTTCACACAGTATCGATAAAGTTATTCGATTCTATCGTTCCATATGAGCATCGATGGCTTATGATCTGAATTAATGTCATAATTGCGGCAGTTTCGGATAAAATAAATCGATATAGCGTGCTTACATAATACCGCCCGCAGTTCGCCTGTAGAGTGAACGTCTATAACCATTTTAGCTTGATCCGTGTAAATTTATTGGAATCCGAAATTAGCTTTGAGTTTTATGCGTATTCGAATCGAGCTGAGCTCAGTTGTATTGGACCACTACAGAGCAACACAAGGCCATTTTAAATTGTTTTTCTCGAATGCTTTGATTTATATTACAATATTATCTATTGAATTCAATTTATATTATATTCTCATCAAGTTAACATTCATAACATTGCAGAGTGTTGCCATTTAGTACGTCATTGGACAAAATTATATTAACAATCGAATGTCTATTAAGAGCGACAGCTTAAGTACTGTATGTTATTTACAACAGGTTCAAAAGAGTAAATAGATGTAATACGCATTTGGAAAGGTGCCAGTCGTAAGTACCTACGGCTTATATATAAATTTAAGTTAAATAACGTTTATCTTTGTCTTAACTGGGCACAACTTGGAGAAGCATTAGCGGAAGCTGAGACGGTCTCTAGAGAATATTCTAATTTTGCTGTTGTCTGTCTAGCTATTTCTGTCCGAAGCAACCTGTCCAGTAACGGTTGACCTGTGAAGGTGGCTTAATGGAAGCTATTTTGCCTATACTTAGATGGTGTGGTGGGGTGAGGGGTGGTTCCGCTGAGGCTGGTCGTAGATACGTTCAGTGTATTAAGGATAGACAATAGTAGGTGTGTATTGTGTTTTGTGAAATTGCGAGGAAGCAGCGAGCATTCCGGCGCACCCAAGGGAGGGCGTTCGGACTAAACATCTCGTTCCGTTTTAGTTTTCCTTTTATTGGTGCCATCTGGATTCATACGTGTATGCACAGGTGTAACTTGTATATACTTGAAGTAATAATATTGTCCACTTATGTTATTCTAATACCAACCTTTGTATATTAAAATCGTTGTTATCTTCTAAATTTTTATTGGCCATGATCCGATCATGAATTTTGCATAGTCTTCTGATGATGTCTGAGTTACTAGCCCTGCGATACATTGCAATACATGCTAGAATAGCTAATGTAAATTAAACATTGTTGGTATAATTCACTTATTCGTATTTTATCTACATGAAGATAAATATACATATTTACTGTACGTAATACGTAAAATAACCACAATTTATCGTCTACTTATATCTATTAAATAATAAAAAAAAATATCTTTTCTTTCAATTATATAAAATTTATTTCTTATTTATAACAGGATCCAGTTGAACAATTAAATAAAAATACCAATATATATATAACTTATTTGACAAAATAAACTTCGAGTATCTTCGACAAGCAATATTTCAAATTATTGCTATTGAAATATGTCAAATTACTTCTGTATTTGAATTGGGTATATGTTTAGATTAATACTGCAGCACAACCGATCAGCTTAATAAAACATGATCTAACATACATACATTTGATAAATCTTTGTGGAAAAACACAATTTCTATTTTTCTTGTTATGGACTCAAACTGATTTTTATTGAATATAAAGTTGCACAATGTTCTACTATACCTTTTCTGGTCACAGATTATTCCATACATTGTCTCCAATACGCCTTTTCATGTGTCGTTGACGCTTTTGATACACCAGATGTAAATGATCTGAATGGACCAAACCGGTTCTCTTGGGTCATGTTAACCATGTAGAGTAGTCAACATGTAACCATGACTGATCTAATATATTGTCACATTGTAATAAATAATGTATGATAACACCAAAAATAACACGTGGTTTGCTCGTTGCGGTATCTGGTTTTAATGTATTCTATTGAAATTGTCTGTGGTCTAGCGTTTAATATTTTGTATTTATTTATTAAAAAGGGTAAATTTACAATATGAATTTAAAAATTTGGTATATTTTTAACACTTAGTATATTTTTTGCTATCGCTTAATAAAATAATTAACTTACGAAAATAGATCTATGTCATATTATGATAATGTTCTTATGACATCCTTTAGAGAAAATGTTTATTTATTGGAAATTTGAACTGAAACTAGAATTCATTAAAAGGTTCTTGGAGCGACAATACAACGGTAGTGGAAGCTTCTCGTCAATACTGATTTATCAATATGTATTAATAATAGTACAGGGAAGCTTTTGGCGTACATCTTACTTCAGGGTAAGGCTCAAGTGGAATCAAACTTCACTTATACTTCTCACCAAGTGAGGAAGTTAATAAATTTTAATGAGCATTATTTGAAACTACGTCATATCTCATAACGTGTTTATTTCAGCCTAAAAAGGGAACTTTGCATCCGAAGCACGTAATGGACTGATCAGGAGCATCAAGTACATCCATTAAGTAAATCGCCTGATATTATCCCTCGTTACGATCGGCCGTAATTCGTATGTCGCCCATAATCACTGTCCGCACAATTCCTACGCCCCATACCTCACCGCATTAGCGCCACTCATAACACTATATCTCCCATGAAATATTACCAAAGTGTCTTCGTTTGTCTCATAAATGTGCACACGAAAATTCTCCTTCTGGTTCAAACTTACAGGTGAAATTTGCAAGTCGCGTATTCCACGGGGTGGATTTTAAAGGGAGAGCTTTAATATTTGGTCATCGGTCTCCCGCTTGACCGAAGGGGTAATTTGGAGGCAGACAACGGTGCCATTTGCATCAGAATGAGCGGGTCCCATAGTGGAGGCTTCCGTCGGTGGACAAACGTTATACGTATGAATGTGTGGACAGTCTGGCTTGCTGAATTGTTGAATATTAATTTTTATTCCTAGTAAAACTTGTTGGGCCATTGTCTCCATGTTTGTGACAGGCTTAAAGATATTATACTCGCACAGGGTATTCGTGGGCAAGAGATTAATTTTTCATATAGATGAAAGCGTAAAATGGTGTTTCTAATCGGTCATAAAAATGTATGTAAAACTGTTTTCTTACAAATACACAAAAAATACTACTTATGCGTTTATTGTTTTTACTAGTCTATTGCCTACGGTAACTCACATAGGACTTTCCTTTAAGTTAACAGCCTTTAGCTTGTATACACTACATGTTTATTAAATCATGCTAAGTACAATGATTTGTATTTGTGTGTACAATGTGTAATGTTGAAGGGTGATCCCTTCAACGTCAGATTTCAATTATATAAATAATCAATATTTTTTGGTACATCGTATAGGTATAATATTATTTACATAAAATGAAGAACACTGATAGCTTAGAGATAGGTAATAAGTGCAGCAAACTGAGATAAGCTTTTTCAATGCGCCGACGAAGGATTTACGTTCCCGGGACATTTTGAGAGGGCCACGCCCGGTTATCGGCTAATGCGTTAAATATAGACGGGTTGATTGATTTCTGCGGATAGATAGGCGCACAGGCGGCGCCGGCGACGTATCATATATGCTGCACATATCATTTGCAGTACCTATAAGTATTCTTCATAGACACGTGAAATACAAATAACGTTCAGAATAAACAGGCTAATGTATAATAAAAGGTTTACAACATAATAATGAGTATGGATGTGAAGAATAGACGAATAAAGGAGAAGTGGAAGAAAAGGATTTACTGTTTCAACACAAAATAAATTAAGAAACGCAAGGTAAAAGATGATGATGATATGATAATACTTATATTCTTCTATTCTATAAGTTTAGTAAATGACCACTAATCTATTTACTAATTTTATTACGATAATTACTTACTATTATTTTGTAGTTGAAAAAGCAATGATTGCAATAAAATATAATTATATTCTATTTTTGATTTTTGTTGAAAAAGGGGGTTATTAATTTTTTTGTTTGGTATTTCAAATTTCAAAGACGGTATATGTAAGTGCCCTATGGTATATTTAATATTAATCTGCATTATTTCGACAGAGGTTATTAAAAATTAAAAAACTACAAATTAATAAGAATAAACACAAACTGACTTCAAAACTATACCTATATGCATAATCATTAATAATTATTATTGATGCTTAATAATCTATTGAAACGGCTATTAATAGAGGTGGTACCAGACTATCACTCTACACCGGCCACCCACAGTCAGGATACGAGTATATTATGTGTCCGCCTTGACTGGTACTTTTACTTTGTAATCATTGATATATTTTGCACTTTTTAATTTATGTTTGTGTACAGCTATAGTTATTTTTTCATATAATATAAGCCCTCTAATCACAAGCATATTTTCTTGAATATAATTTCATGACTGCAAATAGTACACTTGTACAACACTTGATTTTTTTTTCATTTAAACTAGTTGTACCGGTGAATATTGCATTCAAACATTGACTGAATCAATCAATAGACGTAAACTGCCATATTCAGAAAATGGTAGAACTTCAAAACTAATATATTATTATGAATAAATAGGTTTCTTCATTATTTTGTTTCAAATATTTCATTATGAAATCACTATTGAAATAACTAGTCTTGAGGGAGACGAATACAATAAGTGAGAGATTTAAGTCAGTTCAACAGTTTCCGGGTTTTAAATAACGTGATTAATAACATTTTGTTTTATATATATTACTAAGTCACCTAAGAAAATTCGCGCCGCGTAATAGTCAATGACCTTTTATCTGTGAAAATTGCCATTATTCCTAGGTAATTGTCAATGGCGTGTCCTGTCATCTGTAGAAATTGCCAGTACTCCAAATTTGACGTACATATATAAATAAAATAGTCATCATCATTATCACAGCTTCCCTTTATCCCATTATTTAGTGATTGAGGTGCAACATTTCATGTAACAAATAAATCGTATTCTTCTTAATATGTTTTATGTTTTATAAATAATATTTGAATAGTTATATACGAGTTTTTGATTGAGATATCAACAAATAGGCGACCTGAACTGACCAGTTCTGCTGTTCTGGAGTTACAAATAAGCAATGTACCTAATACTAACAATATTATGACGTGCTTTATGTATAAGATAAAATTATAAGGTAAATAATTAATTATCCTTCATAATGGAAACTACAGAAAGTGAGACGCAATTATTGCATCAGCGCGATTACGTCTTCTTCACAGTAATGCAATCCTTTCAAATAGGTACTTATATTTAAATTAAATTGAATTTATATATTACTATATTTTATTTTATTTATCGGAAGCTCCTACTTTGTACCTAATACATACTGTTTGCTTTCAAGTGAGTTAGGATACTGTAGATAGATAGTGTAGATGTATTGGAGAAAAAAATTGTAAACCTTATTGCCAGAACATTGTAGACCTTACCTCCTACTTTGCAAAAACCCGAAAAATACACAAATATAAATATAAATGGACATCGTGAATGTTAGACAAGTGAC
Source organism: Scirpophaga incertulas (assembly GCA_036419045.1). Taxonomy (NCBI): domain Eukaryota; kingdom Metazoa; phylum Arthropoda; class Insecta; order Lepidoptera; family Crambidae; genus Scirpophaga; species Scirpophaga incertulas. Next base: position 24,782,145 of record CM071630.1, on the reverse strand, counting down.
AAGATTATCTGTTGACAATAGTACAATTAGTGTACTTAAGGTTGAAATTAATGGGCTTTTAACTAGGATTTATCATAGCCTTATGGCCATTTTCACCAACCTTGTCTTAGCTTAAGCGACTCCTAAGTAACATGCTGTCACTTTTCGTATTAACTAAAAAGAGTGAGACAGCATGTGTCTTAGGAGTCGCCTAAGCTAAGACAAAGTTGGTGAAAATGGCCATTAGTCTACGGTTTAAAGTCACTGTTACACCGCTTACAAAGGTGTCAATGTACCAATGCTATTTATAGAGTGTACCCTGACAATCACGTTCAATATAACTGGTCACACCGAATGCGACAGGCTTCCCAATCAATGCAAGTGATGTCCACAATCACTTGCAATCAACTGATCTAAGTATGTTTAACATATGCAGACAATGCACCCGAGTTACATACGTATGCAGCTCATTATCATGCAATAAATTTTACGACGTTTAACATAATCGTGCTGGTATAGAAATTAGAAAGAGAATTCAATTTAGATAACACAGTAAAGTTACCAATATATATTAACGAAGAAATATAAATCAAGTACACAAATTTAAAAAAAAACAAAATAATAAGAAAACTAACCATCTTAAATCGTAAAATATTTGAAATATCCCTCGAAACGCATAAGTTGCGGAGAAGAACGACAGAACAATAGCACACACCTAGACCTACAAAATGCATTTACGGATCTTTACAGACAAAAATCCCGCACAAAATGCACTTCAAAAAATTATAGAAACAACGAATAAAACAAGGAAAAAAGTCTAAAATGAAACAAAAGATAGCGAACAATGGCAGCTAGAGCATTAAAAAATAACAATAGAAGTAAGAAAATAACGAATAACTTCCAACAATATCCCATTCAACCCTTCCGTCCAAATATGCACCGACATCACTTCCTTATTGCCACACAGATAAAAAATAAACTAACAAATGTTTTTATTATCATTCTAAAATTGACATTGAACAAGACAAAAATTCAATTTGTGCTTGTAAAAAAGATTGGGCAAATATTGTTTTATATGGTTAAGCACCTGTCAATCACAAACAAATCGCACCAGTCACTTTTTAGATGATATAGGTGAAAGAAGATAGTGAAACAACGCCAAATAATTCTTGAGAATGATCTCGAAAACATATTCTATAAAAATCCGAAATTGAAACTGCTTGCTTGTGTCTTCCAATCCCATAATGAAAATGATATTTTCTATCTAAGCAAATGCGTTTCAACTCTCCCAACCATGCCTTCGGACAAATATCTCTGTGCAACAAGCGCGGATCCAGTCCTCATAAAAGGTTGTGGTCACAGCTACTAGAAAATCGGCTAAGTACGAGTCGGAGCATGAACATGCTCATTAACAATCATGCAAGTCGTTTATGAACTTTTGAATTAGATTATTTTCTTTTCTTTTATTTCCTTATTTTCTTTTTTCTGAGCATTAGGCCTTTGGCCTTAGGAATGGAAATAAACTTAGGAGGAAGTCGGACCCGATTTCTTCAAATAAAATAGTCAGTTTCGATCCAAACCTATTTCAATCAATAACTTATTTTTTTTTCTTTTTTTCTAGTAGATAGTAAGCCAATATAGGGACACTAGACTGGGTAAATAGGTATCTTGACGTTGTATCAGGAGTAATGTAAGTGAGATCAGCAAGTGAGATCCACCAGGCGAGATTTTTATTATTTTTTATATTTTGTAAGAATATCAAATTAAATTAAATGCAAATTAAATTAAGGTACATTTTATATAAAACAGTTTTATTTAGGTACTTACTTAAATTACAAATTCAAGCTTACGTTTCTTTTTTCCGAAAACGTTGATAATGTCATCGATATCCAGGTTCATATCTTTGTGTATATTTAGGAGAGCTAGCCCAGATAATCTTTCCTGTGCCATTGAGGCACGCAACCAAGATTTTATTCTGCGAAGAGTAGAAAATGATCTCTCTGCGGTAGCTACGCTGACCGGAAGAGTTGCCAGTATTTGTGCGTTCCGAATCACGCACGTTTCATGATTAATTGTGTTTTTTAAATTTTATTAAGGCATATCGTTTATTATCATCAGCCTATCGATCTCAATAGAACGTAAAAGTGTGACGGCACAAGTCTATTAAGGTTGTGGGTATGCCCATCGTGCCCACAACGGTGGATCCGCCCTTGCTGTGCAACTGTCCTATCATCGGTATACCGAATGATACCAGATTTTATTATATAATTAAGGTGAAGTAGATAAAGTATTGCAGAGAAAATCGGAAGATCAGATCGTATGAATCCATGAGCTCAGGAAATCTAAAACTCAACATTGATAAAACAGATTTTTGTGTCTTAAACAGGCTACTTATTAACATGTTATACACCTGTTTACTTTAGCTATGGTAAAACTCTTTGTTTTACGATTTATACCTACGTAAATCCAGGTTTAATAATTAAATTTAAGTATCTATAATATTTGTGAAAATACGCATATAGGTTTTTATTATGTAATCGATAATCATTTTTCCTTTTTAATAATTTTTATGATAATCAAAACTAACATAAATAAGTGACGGTACCGTTGATTTTCGTTCAATGACCCTCATCTATCTAAAAAACTATCACCGCCACGTCAGAGCAGCATACTCAAATATCACATCTAAGTTTAATGCGATATTACCAATGTCGGTAATATCGCATTAATTGTTTTTACATTTATTTACATTGGTAAAGGTGAAAAATACTATATTCATTTATTTAAGTAGGTGAACGTGAAAAATATATTTTTTAATGTAGGTAAAGATGTTGAGAATATCAAAGAATCAATTTAAACGCTATGATTTAATTTTTCGTCCACTTTTATGTAGCATTAAATATATTAATCTAACAAATATAGTAATATAACAAAAACCTAAAAACATTACGAATATTATAGTATTCTAACCTCCCTTCGACATTGCGTGTTGCTGACAATAGGAATGTGTTGAAAAATACGTCCTGACTAACTGTAAGTGATATACTCTTTTAATGTATTTTGATTTCTGAAGTGGTTTATTTATTTACTTTAAAGCTTCAAATTTTAAATGATCATTTATTTAATGCTTAAATTATTAGATATTAATAAACTCTGTTAGGCACTCATAACACTTATTACCCAAACAACCATTACAATAATTCAAATAAAAATCAAAAATCATTTCACGTGGTCGTGAAACTATCGACCAGAAATATGCAGATTCAATGAAGGCACCTCAAACAATAACACAGCCAATGGAACGTATCGTGAGCATATTTTAAAAGCTGTCAGAACAACATGGCGCCGCCGGTCGGGCCCGCCCTGTATTATTACAAACTCAACTAAAATTAGGGGAAACTTAGGCGGACAACTCGCTAAGAAACTATGACCGGGGCGTGCATACCGAACTGGAAAGAGCATCGACTTTTTAATAACAAAAGTTGATATTTATGAGCGATCAATGCTTTCTTTTTCGCTTCAGTTTTATATTTCTTGTTATTCAGTTCCCTAATATTATGTTCTGCTAATTCAAACTTAATTTTCATTTTACAATTTTAGATACGCTAACATAGGTCAGAACCAAGATAGGAGTTACATGAGATAATTTAATTTATTAACTAGTACATGTAACAAAATATTTAAATTTTAAGCAATAACAAATTAATCATAATAATAGTTCTTTAATTAAAATGTACACAAAAGTAATACCTGTCAAATTATTACTGAAGTACTGCCATGTTTAGGCATGTTTAGCTATAACAAAATAGGTACACACCTAATATTTCAAAACTTAATAAACTCAAATATGTCGAAAAATTAAATACTTATATGGGTATACTCGTAAGCTCCCAAATACACTTTATTGATAAGTTACGAGTTAATTACACATGACAAGTAGATTGTAGGTATTATTTATTTATTGTATAAAGTAGTAAACTAAAAAGTATAATTATATAAATATAATATTCATGTTAGTAGTAATATATATTAGCAGCATCATCAATAACAAAGTTGATGCAGTATTATTTATACGCTCGTGTAAATTTTATATAACTTCATCAAATTATAACATCACGATCACTTTTTCAGTGTATTTCGTGTTGCTCTATCTTTAAAAGTAATAATCACAGGTACAGTTTTCTTTCTAAAATATTTCTCAGCTAACTGTTTAGGTACTCTTAATAAATATATAATAAAAACAGATAATCAACTCAATTAACGGTACCTAGAAATTCTGTATACAGAATTTCAAGCGTTGTTGTGTATTTTAATTGGTATGATTGAGCTACCCAGACACAGACAACCCTAGTATAGCCACCTCCTTCCACATATATTTATTTTGCAACTGTTCATAGTTGCCGCCAACTTTTAACCAATACCTTCTTAAACATAAGCATTCACGATATTCATATGAATATGTTGGCAATATTTTATCCAATTTTTATATATATCGAAATTCTAAAAGAGAACAAAAGCAGATCTACTGTCAGGAAATCATAACCATCCCATAACGACTATTTAATCGACGATTCTTTGAATTAAAGCCGTGCTCAAGTTGCTTATAATTGACGCGCTCGACTTTATAAACTCGACTTTATTCCTAATCTGATAAAATTAAACTTTAATTGATGTTCTGACTAAAATATATTTAAAATCATTTTGAGCATTTCGGTGGAGTTTTGTGTGACTTACACACGTAATTAAGCCATAAATTGGTGAGAAAATGTTAGTTAATTAAGTAGTACGTAACTTAGTGACGAGCTTATACTGTTCATGTATACCGATAGTCAGTTTATTGAATTTTTGGGGTTAAAATAAATTACAAGAGAACCGAAAAGTTTGGGTTACAAGTCATCAGTACAAGTTACAAGGCACAAGTCGTCAATAGCTAAACTCGTTGCCCCACATTAAAAGGTCACTAGCCGATTGCCCAGGGGCTGATCGCAATCATGTAAAAAGCTTAGTAAAGCTCATTCCGTTGCTTCTTTTTTATCTCAATTTCACAAAATAGACGACACAATCCTATCGAATCTATTGGTAATTTAAGTATCTTCATCTCACTGCACAGTTCATTATTACTTAGATGTCTTTAGATAAAGAAGAATGTTATATATAAATTAAAAAGTTACGAACTGTTGAAATATGTATGCCATCTCATTCTTGTAAATCGTAATACCTCATAGAAAAGTCATACTTTTTCCTGGGATATACTTATAATATGTCTCTTCTCGGGTAATAAATTACCTGTATACCAAAGTGAACAAAATCAAATTCAACAAATAAACAATCAGACTATTCCACAAATTTGCGCACTTATGATGATAGGTAAGATAGGAGCGGGTATAGGAATGTTCCGATAAGTATGTGATCTCACCGTCTACATAAAAAGTTATAAGCTTTATTACTTTATTATTTGTTCGAATTAATTAACTGTATATACATACGTAATTTTTTATGTTATAGGTGGACAAATGAGCAAATGGATGACTTGATAGTAAGCGATTACCGCAGCCCATAGATACCCGCAATACCAGAGGAGATGCCGGCCTTTTAGAATACGCTCTTTTTTTGAAGGTTTGGATATTACATGAGTTCAGAAATACCGCAGGCGACAATTCATTTCACAGATTGCTAGCTATTCTGATAAAAAAGATTTTTCTTTTATAAAATGAATATCCTATCAATATTATGAATGCGAATGTTTGTAAGTATTTATGTTTGTTACTCTTTCACGTAAAAATTACAACATTAATTTTAACGAATCTTTACTATAATATAGATTATACATCAAAATAACATATAGACCACAATTTATAAAGATACTAGCTCATATCTATGACTTCTTCACATGTACATTGAGTAGCTTATATTAGCATGACTTAGTAAATAAGCAACATTATGTCATTATCACATTGTAATGGCCCGAGCGGTGGCGTTGTGGTTGGTGAGTGGAGATTTCACTTATTAATGAGACACACGAATACTTGTCACTAATTGAATTTACTTGTCACTTATAGACTAAGTTACAGAGTTGATACAGTTTAGATCGTCCGGAGGCCGATCGACTACTGAGTAGCTTCAGCAGCTCATGTACTGATACTGTCTGTACAAGAGAAGTGGTGATTATATATAGTCCCTCTAGTTCATTAGGGATAACAATTCCACGACCCTTGATGTTTACATTCGTTATCAAATTACATATTAGTTAGTACCAAGATTCTTAGTAAGTAACTTATTGACTAACGATGGACAATGTGTAAGCTCATGGGATAAACAAACATCATTATTACATTAGTATACATTTAAAGAACCAAACATAACAATACTTAAGCAAGATAACAATATTAATTAAGAGCTACGCGTCCTAAGTCTTTTACAACATAAATAGAAGTCCTGCGCAGACCAAGTCGTGGGCATCAGCTAGTTCTCTATAAGGCTCTATCATCTCTAACGCAGCAAATATTTACCTACAGCGTATTGACAGCGTATGGACTGCTACATAAGAACGATATAACTTAATATATAAGGTATGATTTAAATTTTTCATCACGACACAGTAGTATAGTCGGATATACTCCCTTGGTTTGGCGTTAAGTTAGTCACTTTACAAATTCAAGTATAATTTTGAATTAAGAACATCAGTTGTTAACATTACAATTCATTACAGTATCAATTACAGTTAGTAAAAGACACTTAAATATGCACTAAATCAACACGCCCCACAATGATAAGATAGTTGCATCTATTCTTGTATCCTCGAATTACGACTCTACAAATCTACACTATTCACTTCATAAATCAGAAACTGTTACAGTTTATTAATGTTATTTATGGTCGACTGATAAATTGTGCTATTGGAAACAGTTAAATGTCTCTACAATGTTATTGTGTTCTATCGGAAACGTCCAATTAATTTTCATAATGTTGATTTGACCATCTTGTTCTGTTATTTAACCTGTGTGGACTATATGTAACAATTCTAGTCTGTATAAAAATCTATACGATTTTAAGTCCATTTTATATTGATTTCTAGAGTAGATATGTCGTAAATACAGTCCTAATTTTAGTACCTACGTTAAATCCTCGTCAAAATATCAGACCACTATGATTCCCCAGTAGTTAAGGTAATTGATTAATATGTTTTTTTGTATATTTGAATCGTATTATATAATTGTTTTTATTACTTTTATATCAATATAAAAGTAATAAAAACATTAAAAAAAAATAGTAAAATAAAAGAGTAACAATCTTCAGTAATAGATTATTATCTATGAAGCGGTATTTTTTTTTCGTTCGTAGGTACATCTAAGTTTGTAACTTTTTAATCAAGACTAAAACTTAATATTTTCAATTTTACTCACTGTATTCAATTTTAACCCTACTGTGTAATTTTCATAAAAATCTATCGCTGTAAATGTGACTATTTTGTTCATCAGTATTTAGAACTGCGATTATTGCCCTATCGCCAACAAACAGTTTTATAGTTTATCGATTTACTATAAATATGTTATTAAGTACATTTCATAAAAACCAAAAAATAAGCATAACTTTATGAAATGTTAACCTTATAGCGAGATCCATCTGCTCTTTTGTCCTATTACATAAAAAAGGAAATATTTTCTTCGTCTTTTAATCAATGTTTTTACTTAGTTTAATATTTGAAAAATGTAATTGAAAAGTTTGTTTTCTTAGTTAATAAATAAACAAGTACAACGTTAATATACAAAATGCAAAGTCTCTGTACAAGTAAAAACCTATATATAAAAAAACTGATAAGAATATGTTCAATATCGTATCATATCGGACAAAACGTCAATGTATGTAACTAATTAGGTTGTCTCCCGTCTGGAATGAAATCTACCAAGTTTTTATCTTATCACGTGGATCCGAGCCTCTCCCTTGGCGAGAATGGAATTTCGCTGCTATAAATCGAAATTCCTTTCTAAATTCAGGCGGGCATTCCACGGTATCTCCGGCCTACAAAAATTAAGTTACTCGATCTCATAAGCGATAAAGGCGAAGCAATTTAATAGAAGAGTGGCCGCCTCTTAATTACGTGGGGTAGTTGAAAATTCACGTGGCTTATGCTACCCATCGTATTTAACGTGGTCTCGTTATTAAATTCTTTTGGGAAAACTAGGTAATATGCTGTGTGTTATATACACACATATATATATAGTAAACTGACCCGGTGTATAATTATTTAGAATTTTAGAGCATCGGTGTGCAATGTGGTGTTGTAATTGGATTTCTAAACAAGAAGTTCAGGGTTGGTCTTTCGAATTTCATATGCACATTAATCCGATAGTCTACGGATAACTTGTGAGGTAATCTGCCTATACTGCGAAAAAATTTAATAAGTGTTTGTAAAGTCAACCAATTTGTACGCCGTCAGTATGATTGAATAAGGCCTGATCGCTCTAATATGGTTATGGTAGACGAGACTACCCCTCAGTAGGGGCTAAAATGATGTCGATAAATATTTTAATTTTTTTAGGTATCGTCTATTACTGATCGAGTGCTTTAGGTGATCAATACACCAAAGGTAAGGCGTATAAATAGAGTCGATAACAAACAGTGGCCGTTGATTTAATGATGTTTATTCTGTATAATAAGCTGAAAATACACACGTGATTTATCTTTCAACATTTTAATTAAATAATATGGAAACCACGAAAGAAATATAACTCATTTATATACTTTAAAGCTTTAACTCCAGATTAATTATTGATTTTATCCATTAAAGGTTTGCTTATATCTCTCTGTCGTCTACAGTACTAATCAGGTACAGAACGTGAAATATACGAGTGCATTTCAAAACAAGATACCGTTTTACATTATCGTTGAATGTTGGCCTCATTTCCTGCCGTAGGTGTCGCCGTTTGAAAATATCTAATTCAATAAACATAACATGTATAGCTAGGTGTGGCACAGCTGGAAACTCCTTCCTTATTCATATTTGGTCAGTATAAAGTATACAAAATTAAACGGATGAATATTTTATAAAAATAAAGCAAGTATTTCAAGTGTTAGTCAGAAGTTCTCATTTACCTACATTGTCTGATTTAAAATTGGCTATAAATGTTAATTAGTACCAAAAAAAAGTATTAAACCATAGAAGAAAGTAATATTATATAGATACTACAATGTATGACTTGTTACCATTTTAGTTATACAACATTCATTGTTATTATTATCTTCAGGTCTAAATTTATTTAATGGATAAGATACAACAACTGTTGTTGCTATAATTTGTACGAGATCATAATCACGAGAGCTACATATGTTGTCGAATCTATATACAATAATACATTTGTACACAACAAATAATTTTAGTGTATTTGTTAGTTCATTTGTAACTAATGAAGTCGTTCTTTCAGATCAAGAGCAGAGAAAGTATATATTTTGCTATACAGATCACTTTATGTACCATCCAAAGAAACCTTTATAAGACTCATAGAAAATATAGAAGAAAATAAAAATAACTGAAGCAAAACTGAGGATGGAGAACAAAGCTAAAAATATTTTAAATATCCAATTATATGGCGTTATATCTTGCCTATTCAAATAAATAAATAGTTTTGACGCAGCAATTATGGTATTTAATTTAAACAAATCAAACTAATTTCCAGTCATAACTAGCAAAATAACATAGATACTCTTAATGACTTCGATAGTAAAGAACAGAAAAATGAAGGATGTCGGCAAAGATAATAATAGAAAGATAATATTATGCAAAAACTAAATTAATTTGAGTTACAAAGAGCACGTGCCGCACAAATTTGTATTCCGTCGAATGGTCCGGGGAAAGTTCGCGCTATCGTTAGTACGGGGCCGAAACTTGCTTAATTACTGTTTAAATTTCGCGATACGACTCCTAAGCTGCTGATTAACATTGTGATTTAGAATTAGGGCTGCCTATTATGTATATACCAGTGTCAGCTCTAGTAATATTTCAATACTCTGTGACTTTTTAAATTTATAATGATACCATGAAATATTTCATTTTAATTTCGCGTTGATTTGAAGTTAATGGACTTATTCACGCTAATGCATATGTTACTGCTAATGGTAAATGCACTCCTCCCTGTTTTAGGTAAAACTATGTTTACCAATAGGTCACAACAGGACTAGACATTAATAAGATCATTGATAAGTACTTATATAACCTATCAAATCACTTTTGATGTTAAGTTAATAAATTAAAACTAAATACACATGTTCGATGTGAACAACCTTATAAAATTTTTTAGATATACTAACAAAAAATTACGTACCTTTTGCCAACCCTATCTCGAAGTAATTTAAGTATCAACGAAGGATGTATCTAAAGAGCAGTCACGTACATTGCTGTCTTGAAACTTTTCCAATCTACGCTTCGTTGTAGGTATTTCAAATGAATATCTTGACTTTTGTTTCTCAACTATTTAGCCACTTTTGAGACATCTAACATCTGTAATATCAGACATCACACCTGTGTGCTTTATATCACGAAACTGTTGTTCTGTTATAAGAGAACTATTAAGTGGGTATTTAAATATTAATTCCTTCATAAAGATTAGTAGATTTTTATAACATTATAATGTCCTGCTTAAGCACATATAACCAACATGTATATGTATAAATATCCAGCTATAAGAGCAGAGTGACGAAGCTACACGGTTGGTGATGTTGATGTAATTATATATTATCAACTGTAAGTGACCTGGACATCTTACGAAACTGTCTTAGAACATCTGGTGATTGAAAACAAAAGCTACCTACGAAAACAGAACCGAACGAAGTCCTTCGCATCATGACTTGCCCGTAAAGGGCAGAGTTGTAAAACAAGTAAAAATAAAGTGGCTCTCGAGCCGACACTGTTCAAAAGGAACTTTTGCTTTTTAACCAGTCTGCAAGTTTAAATTGGATATCCGTCGTAGCCGAGCCGAGAGGTCCAACAGCAACTTTGAATACAAGATCACTTTTATCAACTTTGATTAGATGTTTCCCGCCGAATATCACACAGAGATGATCTTTTTTGACCTTGATACTTATTGTTTCTAAAGTGTTTAAAAAATGAGGTTGATTAGCTTTATTAAGTAAAGCAAGAAATCTGATTACTGAAGCAATACGTATTAATTTATAAGGATATTAATATAAATATAATTAATGTTAGTGAACATTGGTAAAGAAATTTAATATTTTTAGCTTCAAATATAAACAAGAATATTCATTCATTTACTATAATGATGTTTACAACCTCATTTTGTTACTGTTTATCATGTTAATTTGTGTCTTATAGCACCATGAAATATTATATTAGATTATACACACATTTTTCAAGAAACTGACTTATTTTGTGTCTGTTGTTTATAGTATATACTTTGACATGGCGTACATTTTTACGGAATGAGGTGCATTTTATCTAAACACAGATACCTACTTAGGATACCAGCGAAAGAGGCAGTAATCTTCATAGCCAACGCAGATAGATGGATCATTTTTGCAAAACGCTGCCGCTGGGAATTTGAAAAAAAAAATGGTATGTCAAATACTATATTTATGTGCTCGTTGTTTCAACTGTTTAGATACAATTTATTATGTTTTAAATTACCACACTAGCCTAATAGTTAAAGTTGTAAAAATAAGCTAATCTTCTAAGACAGATGGCAAAGAAATAAAATCTTAGTAAATTGAAAGTATCTTCCTTACTTTGAATATATTCACTTGAGATAGAAATTTGTATGATATAATGTCAGATCAAAGGGAACGGAACGTTCATAATACCTAGCCAATGCTACAAATGTGTACGTTAAGTTAGTACTCATTGCCTATCAAAGTGCCAATGCCAACTCATTAGTGGCACACGTCCTGTTAACAAGTTGAACGAACTCGCCGGCTGCGGTACATTCGTGTTGCAATAATTGGTAATTGATCTTTGATTAGGATTTATAGAGCCGCTCAACGGGACTTTGTAAATGCCGTACTCGACACTCGGAGCTTTTCTGCAAGAATTAATTTATTTATATCTTCCGCAGAGCCCACTTGGCAGAGCTCCCACGCGAGGCGACAATGATCGAAATATAACATGACATATTGTAGCATACAATAGCAAATAAACTTTTGTTTGTATTATGACAGTAAAAAAAATATATGACAGTACGCTCCCTCTCTCCCTGTTGACGTAGTATGAGCAATGACACCTCATCGAAGAGCAAGTTAACTTGAAACATATCAGAAGCGGTGATTTGCCGTGTTGACGTACCAAAATTAATTGCTCATTTGTTACAGACAAGATTACTATTATATACTTTAATATTTGTGAAATTATATTAGAAAATATACTTATTATAAATTAAGCTTTAATTAAAATTGAAGTTTAACTATATTGCAAATCATCACTTTAACTAATTATAAATGGAACGAACAATATTATTCAAGTGAAATTACAAACCTTTATTGGAAAATATGTAGAATACCTTACTTTGACCATGAGTATACTTAAAGTACATTTTATAAAAATTACATAAATTTATATTCATCAAGCAATAGATGAATTCACATGAAAGTTGTCTCGTAAAAGATCATACATGACACCATGAGAAATTATTATTGATGTTTCGTTGTTATATCCTATTGTTGTAATGTATGACATATGCATCGTTAGTAATAACAATATTCATAACAGACTATTCTCCATTACTGTAATTACGAAAGAAACAGATAATAACTAGTTCTCAAACATAACGGCCTTTCACCCCGACCATAACCATCAACAATTACGCGTCTAATAGTTTCGTTTACATCCATTTGTGTTAAGAAGAAATTCAATTAAGTACGTGACAAACATTAAGTTTATATACCTACGTACGGTCGATTATATCTCCACAGATAAATTTATTACAAAGCGGACGTAATATTATTGGGAGAGGATCAAAAGTCATCGCCGAGACACACACACTGCTTCTGATAACTACAATGTACCTATAGGCGATGAGTAACTCAAAAGCCACCCAAGGGTTCTGTACTTTATTATTTATGAAATACAGTATTTAATTTTTTTAGCTCTTAAACCAAATTATTTTCTATACTAAGAGAGTAATTTGAAAATAACTAGAATAGGATATGAAACCTGAGTTCTCATTTTGACAAATGTATCAGTGAGTACTTTTGTTTATTTCAAATATTCCTCACCCCATACACCCCGAATTAGTTCGAATAAGTGCGTATTAGTTAGCTTTACCTACACTTGTGAATTTCTTCGCAGATATGTAGGTTGTTACACAGTGTTTTCGTTTACTGTAACATGGCCGAATAAATGAACACATGCAAGTTGAAATCCGAATAGAAAAAATCCTAGACCATACAAATAAAACTCCAGTTTCGAGGCCTAATGACCACCCATGCATCCTTTACAAAAAAAATACAAGACAACGACAATGAAATGATCTCTCCATATCTCATTGTTATTACATATCGGAAGCAAAATTACGGAATCCTAAAAAAGAAATTTAAAATCTCACTGGTGTTTTTGATTCATTACAACAATAAAATTCGCAGGAGACAATTCTAAAGTTGTAAATGTCATGAAGTTATTTACTATAGCAAACCCCGCGGCTTCGCTTGTTCTTAATGCATATTATTGATGATTTATTATTGTACGTATCGGTTTAATGTGTGCATGTATGGTCCATAAACCGTTTTATGGGACAGTTTACGGTGAGGCATCCTCTGAAACGGTTTTATTGATAACTAAGCGCCACCACAAAATTGATTTTATTGAGTCGAGGTGTTTCCGAATGCTATGAACTTTTAATAGCTCGTGTGAGCGCTAAGTGGCTGGTGCTCAAATCGTAGGTAGAGGTGATACAAAATATGAATACAAATAATTATACATAAGTTAGAAGTCTGTTACCATCATTTATAATTTCATTTTTATGCATATTTTGCTAGTTTTTATCCTGTCTATTTATATTGTCTAATACCTGTGAAATATTATGTTAAATGAGAAAAATTATATACACAAAAAAAAAACCATTATTAATGCATATACAAAAGAGTAGAAAATTTTAAACACCTATTTAATTATTTTATGAACTTACCGTGAAAGCACTTATTGACACTTCTAACGAAAAACTATATACCACTTGTAATAAAGTGGATTTTAAGATGGTTCTTCAACTTGTTGTTTATCTATTTTCAAATAGATAGATTACGCTCTATTTTCTACGTATGGGCATATATCACTGCGTAAACATCACATTAGCAAAAATATTAAGACACAAATCTTAGTTCCAAAAAATATATGATTCTAACAGACTTCGTCCACGTTTACAACCAAAGCTGTACTGATATTTTGCTCTCTAATACCTGTAATCATGGCTGTTAACTCATGCCCATTGTAATGTAATTACCTGAGCAGTTAGGTTTTTGCCAAGCTGTAACTCTTTATCCTATCGTGCAATTTTGTACCTTCGCCTTTTGCTTTTATGGTAGTTTTTACCTTCAACATAAGAATTCAGTGGTGACAGCAAATTATTGTGCCTCAAAGGGTTAGTAATAGCATGATGGTTTTATGGTTTTTCGTTGCGCAATTTTCTCTCATTGTGTTCGGTCAGCGCTACGTTCAGTTTGAAGTGCAATAAAAGAAATTGATACTTTTAATACTTTACTTCATACCTATTTTCTTGTAAAGAAAGAACGGAAAGTTCATAAAAGAGTACTAGACGCAATAGTTATGTAGACAGAGTACTAATTTAAGTGGTGCGTTATATCTTCGCCTGCAATTGCTGACGACCTCCATAGTCGAGTGGATAGTACACCGGTTTCAAGGTGTCGCCATCTCTAAGGTCCCGGGTTCGAGTCCCGGTGGGGGCAGATGTTTGTGTGATGAATGCGAGCATTTGTACCTTAGTCATGGTTGTTGATATATATTTCAATAAAAATTATTTATATATGTATAATATATGTATGTCTATCCGTTACCCTAGATCCCATAGCACAAGCCTTACAGAGCTTAGTTTGGGCTAGGCTGATGGGTGTAAGTGTAACAATTATTAAAAAAAAAAAAAAAAAAAAATTTCGACTAATGCATTGTCGGTTTGATCATAATCAATCATTTAAAAAATAAAGATTTTTCATGATCTCTATTTAGCAAAATACGATAAAAATAATTAATAACTTCATGGAAAGTTCTGATCTTCATCACTATTCATTAGAAACTAATAAAAATTATAGTATGTAATTAAAAAGCTCAAAGTAAAGCTGTAAAACTTGTGTTATGGAATCTACGATAATGGATCGACAAATATATAATAATCATACATGACATATACTTTTTTAAAGAAATATATATTAACAAGCATCTGTCCTCACAGGGACTTGAACTTTTGAGGTCTCAGAGATAGTGGCATCTTGAAATCGATATACTCCTCTTAGACATACTATATATATATATATATATATGTACTCGGCCATAGAGTCTATTAATCCCTAATTTAAAAAAATGTCAATGTAGTTTTCATTCCTTCAAGTATCAAAATGATTTGATCCTCCAACAATGTTTGTTTTAGTTCCCTATCAACCATAGTCGTCTATACATCAAACAATTTGCACATTAACTTAACAATGGCCTACACAATTCAACCCTTTGCTTGAAAAAGTCTCATAAATTGAAAAGGGCATAATGAAAGTTATTGTTTGTACTTTTGCGGTACCTGTTATAATAACAAGGTGAGCTGAAAAGATGGTCCTTAATTGTATTTGTTCGTGTATTACAAGTGCAGTGATTTATAACATATTTAAACCATCGCAAAAGAAAATGTTAAAATTGTTCACTTGATAATTAGTTCAGTAAGTAAATATAAGTATTTAGTAAGATTTTCGAATTTTGCTCTTAACTATATATTTACATATACAGTGTATTTATTATACATATACATTGAGTTATGAAATTCTAGATGTAATTTAAATGCACCGCATACAAAACTCATTTAATGGGTATTACAAAGTAATCGAAAACCGCGAAGTTGTGTTAGATACTTGAATTTATATGGAACAGTTACGTGGCTTGCAAAGCACCATCTATTCACCAAAAGGTGAACTAGCTACTTGAATTGTAAATACAGTAGCTCCATCTGCAAGCGTTTGGCGATAGTAAGCACCCCTCTGCCTGGACCGAGAGGGTGACAATGGCAATGGGGCAACTATTACGTAGCAGAGTTTCCATCGACTGCGTTCAATGGCTATAAAAGTGCATACTATTGGTTACTTCACATAATTATTGAAATCACCTAAGTTATTGAAATAGTAAATAAAAAAAAAATAGTTCTAAGCATATCGATGTCAAATAATTTATTTGCAAAAAACTAGTCATAATTTTCTTTTATATGAGACTTTAATCTTGCATCTCTTTTTATTGATTGGTGTTTGCAAGTGGACAGAAACTATATATGTAATGTCACGCATCAATTTGCTTCAAAATTGTAATTAAAATGAAGTAATTACTAGTAATAAGTACTGGAAATATGTACATACGTAGGAATTGGTAGACATATATTAAGTTTAATTTTGTTATGTTACTGCGATATTTTCAAGTATATGACATATATATACTATCTTTGAAGTAGGATTTGCTCTATTTAAAATAATAATACAAGGCTTAAATTGTTTTCGTTATGTAATAATATAAAACACACAGTTTTATAAAGCGACAGTTAATTTTATCAACCTAGGTATTGGCTCTTAATACCTACGTAGCTCTATCCTATATTGATGAATTACGAATACTGTACATTACTATTATAGTGAAACTAATTTTGCCTTAAACTACCAAATAAATATTTTTTTGTTTGTGTGATACCTACACGTAATGGATCCGGTCTCTCGCCATTTCATAATCTATACCTCCGATCCATACTAAGATTATAAAAGCGAATTTAACTCATTCAATACTATCTGGTTGGTACAGAACAAACGATTCTTTTTAATGTTAAATGTATTACTTGATTAAGGTTAAAATATAACTTTTTGAAAATCTATGTAGGTGTATTTGAAAATGAATGGTAAGTCTATGTATAAATAAAGTTATGTATGGTATATTAAAATATGTAAGTATAATTAAAATTATTGAAAAAATGTGGTCGCTATTCCTATTGGTAAATAAGCATTTGGCAACAAGTTGAAGTGTTCACTTGCGTTCATTTAGTTTATCGTAAGTACCTAGTACCTAAGTACCTAGTATCGGGTGTCTCCATGATCTCAGTATATAAAAGTGTTTAAAGTAACAATATTTTTGACAAGCCATTTTATTAAATTTGTCCTATATACATAAATATATAAAAAGTCGTATAACTCAATAACGGTGATACCGAATTAAATAATCGATTGTTGGATTTATCTCCATCAAAAATAGCATATAAAGTATTTAAATATCAAAAGGATCAGGGCAAATAGAAAATGAAGAAAATTATTTATAGCATCGGTTTTGAAGTTTCGCAATTCTGTTGTAGTTGACAGCTCACGTCTATTCATTAACTGTTACATGTTAAGACGCTTAACGGGTCAGCTAGTTCTGAAAAAGTTGATTTATGAATAGTATATTATAATCTACTAGTACGAAAATGAAAGGGAAGGTAGGATAGACAACTTATGTAAGGGGGTACAAAAATTTAAATGATATTTAATGGTATGTCAATATGAATGTTTCTGTCGAAAAAAAAATTGCTGTAAACGCAAAATTATATATATATATATATATATATATATATATATATATATATATATATATATATATATATATATATATATTATATATATATATATATCACACTTTACACACTTTTCACTAATATACATTATAGATATAGTATAGATACATCCTTCTCCAGCTACCTCATTAAATGCCGGTAATCCTCATAAATACATTTAAGCCGGTACAAATTTTAAGATGACACTTTATTTTGTAAATACGCGAACGTATAGTGTAACTAAGCTATTCAAATTTATATTTTAGCCACTTCTTAATTTCTTATCTCTGACGTTATGCTGAGTTATTGACTAACTAATTTTTCATTAATTAATGGTAAATACAACTGACGCTACTACAACCAGTTGTTCTTCTGGAGAGATGTGAATCCCAAGTGTTAAGATGTATTAACATATTTTCTCATTTGACGTCGTTTAATAAGTAAAACAAATTTATGTTGGTTTTTGTAGATCTATACGGAATATTTATAATCTTATAAACAAGCTTAGGTATTCTATTTATATACTTATTTTGACAGAGTATTAATGAGAAACTTTTGAATAATAAAATAATATATAAAATCAGATTTTTATAAACTCGTTACGTACGTAGTAGGTACGTTATACCATACATATTAATATTAACATCGTCTCTATTCCCTATATAATAAAAACTGTTTTCGTTCTTCTAATTACTTATCTCGACGTACCATTGACAGAAGTTATTACAGAACTAACTATATAAGTAATATTTTTAACGCATATTTTGTAAAAAAAATAGAATTGAATTTGTACAAGAAAAAATACTTATTACAGATTGGACCCGTCTACGTCTGCGCCAAAAAATGTAACGAAAACTATCTTTTTATTAAAACACATGAAAATCGCTCTGGTCAGATTGTTAATTGTTTTGTTAATATGATAGATACGTAATAATAATACAATACAAAAAATATAAATCATATGGATGTTAAAATGTATCTGTTACGGTTTGATTGTTAGAACACTGACTTCCCCAGACTTAACACCATCGTCTGTTCCAAGTTAGTCGCTATAATTATACATTTAATGGTAATAAGTTATTTATTGTTAGTACAAATAGGTCGCAGTATTAAATTTGAACATATTTCCCATATTTATCCTATTATTCCCACAAGGATACAATTTATTATTTCATACATATATTTTTTATTGTTACATTTTTATTATATCATTAATATTAATGATTACCAATAATATTATTAAATATTTATTTATAATTTCTTTGTTTTTTTTTTCCAAAGCTCATCTTTCATTTAATTTTAAGTTGTGACTTTGGTTATCTTCTCAATCTTTGTCCAAACGGGAGATATTCTACTGTAAGTCTTCCGTTTATGTAAATATAAATCTTAAAGCTTTTTCAATATCTTCATTTGAAGTCTAGATATCAGTGCTTAGAAATTTTATTTGCTCAATTGCATCTAATCTAATGTCTTGAGCTGTCATATAGTAACGAAATATTAACCTCATTTGATTTTGATCCATCCAATCCATCAACGAGTTAGCTTCAAAGTAGTCTTTGAAGAGACATTTACTTTTTATATCTTTGGTTTAGACGTTTTCGCCCGACAAAGTTGATAGTTCAGCGTTTGATAAGGAATGTGAAACGTTAAATAAATAGCGTAAATAAGTAAATAGCGTACGGATCATTTTCGGTGATGGATAAGAAAAAAATGCACTGCCTAGTAAGTAAAAGTGGTTACGTTGCTAAATACACACAGGTCGAAAAGTATCTGGCAGCATCTTTTGCTAGTAATGTCCAAAATTTATTAGAAAGTTCGCGAGTCAAAGGTCGTAACCGTAACAGATGACGTTGCTTATATGCTTATAGCGACCACTTCTTTCGCTTGTGATATTGACTGTAACTTGTCTATTTAAAACATAAGAAAGACTATTAATAATGGAATTGTGGTAGCACTTATTAACCCATTGAATGCCGATTTTGTTCGCATGGCTAAAGTTGGTTGCCACCATACATTTGGTATTCCACGGATATATACGTAGTTGGCTTCGGAAATAAATTAATTACCCAGGGTGCCAAGGTACGTACTTATACGTATACGTCATCCTCCATCATCTATGTTCTACAGTTTGCTCTTGACACGCTCCTGTCCTTTCGCACCCCTTTCCCGCCCTTCTTCCGCTGCGCGGACGCACATTTTTAGTGTCGCTGCGCAAGCGGTTGAGGAAGTATTTCGTTACGACGCTCTTTTTCCTAAAAATGTCTCGAAATTCAAAGTGGCGTCATCGTCCTATAAATGAAGATCAAATTTCGAACTTACTCATGGAATCAGACTCTGATTGTGGTGATTTTTCGCCTGGTTCCGACAACGAATATCGGCCAGATTGTGAACAAGAAAGTGATTCATCTACTTCATCAAGCTCTTACGAAGAACCAGCACCGGGAACATTACACAGTACTGTTGTTCTTGATCTTCTCGATGGTTATCTCGAGAAAGGACATGTCCTTTACGCAGACAATTTTTATAATTCTGTGGATTTAGCAAGTCATCTCGGTCAAAAACAGACCCACTTATGTGGGACCCTGCGAAATAACAGAAATGACAATCCATCAACGTAACTGCAGCACGTCTGAAAAAAGGGGAATTGGCCTTTCAGTCATGTCAGGGTATAACAATCTGCAAATGGAGAGATAAGAGATGTTTTAGTCATTTCAAACAAACACAAGCTTGAGATGGTGAATGTACGAAACCAAAATGGTAAATTGTCGTGTAAGCCTAACATTATTGCTGATTATAATTTAGGCATGTCTGGAGTCGATCGAAGTGACCAAATGACCTTATATTATTCTTGTCTAAGGAAAACATTACGATGGCATAAAAAATTAAGGCTTCATATATTTGATATTTACGTGCAAAATGCGTAGGTACAGACTTCTTCGTAAACAAGATCGTAATTGGAAAATGGGATTGATAAAATTTCGTAAAGAGTTTATCACACATCTATTAGACATGCCGAACAACGATACAGGATCTTCCACATCACAAACGCCTATCTCATCTCATGTACCTTCACAATCAAGTTGCCCAGTAAATCAGTTGTCTCGGGTTTCTCCAGATAATTTTCATTACTTGGAAAAACTACCTGCAACCCAAAAAAAGAAGATTCCTGGAAAGCCCTGTAGAGTTTGTACAAAACGCAAAGAGAGCTCATGCCCTGTGTGCCCAGAAAAACCGACCTTATGCATTGTGGAATGCTTCTGCTGGTGGAATGCTTTCTGCTTCTTATATAGTTTATAGCATTTTTCTGATCTGACAATTACAGGTGGGACAATCAGTTCCTCGGTTGTTGATGACTCCTCTTGAAGATCAGAAAGATGGAAAGCCAAGTGCTTTATTGTCATACCCCTTGCAAGAATGAAAATTGCAGAAATAATATGCATCGATTCAGTTCTCGTTATCAACCTTATTCACATTATACGAGTAAGATAAGACGATTTAAGATCGTGTGCCTGCAATATTGTAAGTGAACGGTAAACGTGACGCAACAGCGATTTGTCTAACAAATAGGTACGCGCTGCATTGTGTTTTGCCACATTAATTATCACGATTAGACTCTTATTTAACACAGTTCGTACGAATTTAACACATTATGTAACATCGCATAAAGGTCGTAATCTTAATGACTTTTAATTCCACGAGCTCAAGGCAAATACGTTCATTTATAAATAGATCAACCTGTTACCACGTAGTTTTAGGCTGAAAAATTTTAAAGATTTATATTAGCAGTTAAGTTTCACACGCTCACCTTCTTCTTATTACAGAGTTTTGTGCAGTATCGCACTGACAAAGGCTGGTCCATTTATTAACAGTAGTGTGTACACCGTCTATTTGTATGTGAATTTTGACAAGGGCGGTCAATTACATCACAAACGGAAAAGCAATAATAACAATTTAGAAAAATTATACTTTCCGACTGATTGACATCACCTGAATTAAACTGACATTATATCTAAAACTAAAGTTCTGTACAGTGGTCGGCCATGCAATTCTAGAACAAACTCAACTCACAAATCATTTAAGATGTCACTTCCGTTTCACTTGTGACCTCACCTGTAACTATTTTAATATTCTCAGACTAGAAGAAAGAAGCCAAAGTGAAGTAATATATGTAACTTATTTGTGAAATCATTATCTCTATAGTTTATAGTCATAGTGTAGATTTCACTTCAATATAGAATGCGAATTAGCGCGAAAATTCATGTGTAAATAGAGTTTGTCACTACAGAATAGTACTCTTGAATAGAAATACAAAAGAGCTGAATTATATTTTCCGGGGTGCAGGTCTTCCTGCTTCCCACCTTGAGCTTCTTAACATGAAGTTGAATACCAGTATTGAGAACTCTTAAGTCTCCACGACCTCTCTGAGAGTACATATTTTACTACATTACATAATACAAATTTATCTTTTCTTTAAGTATACAGTCTATTTCTCGTTACACTAATCTCACCTTAAACTCAAACAGTGGTAAATAAGTTAGACATTCTAAACTGAGTTACACCAGAAGCTCGACTATATAGCACAAAGTATATAATGATTATCAGTTAAATATTAACTTTTATAGGTCTGAGAGTGAACTCTTCACGTTGTTAATGTTCTCTCTAGTAGTCTCATTGTTTGTGACCATGTTTTCTACAGACAGTATTTAGGAGAGTGAGCTTATACTCGTATGTTAAATTAGCTGTTTCTGCTTTGACTGTTCTTCTAGAGAAGACTCTTTCAATTTTCAAACAAAAAGAACATTTTTTTTTCTCATTGTGAAATTCTGTGTGTTCTCTCAATCTGAAAATTATTTTGACGTCAATATCTCAGTACGTCAATTTTGATATTGATACCACTGGGAGAAGAAATGTACTGCTGGATGCCACACTTAAACCACCCAAGCACAAAGCTCTTCTCGTCATTATTTTTTCGCTCACAGTTAAGGTATGAAATTTACCGCTTAGTCTGATTTCTGAATACATAAAATATAAATGTTTTTCGTCGAGAATCTTTTATAGAAATCACATATCTACATAATCCTCTCTCTCTCCATTACATGCGATTAAATTCAATACCTGAATCAGCAGCAAATAGAACTGCTCCTCTTACGCATTTAGTAATAGCTATTATATCAACCAGTCTCAAAACTGTTAGAGATATCCTTACTTAAATCAACACCCAATCCGGCATACATACCAAATCTACGTTGCGTGCGTATATAAATATTATAAGGCACGTTTTGAGGAAACCCGCGACACCAGGCGAATTACAATAAAGATTTCCTTACCCTACATGGAATATTCACGTGACAAACATTCAAAAACATCGCGTGTGAAAAAAAATTGTACGAGGTCCAAAAATGAGACTGCGGTAGGTGTCATTACCGAGGCCTAATGCCGTTTTGTGTAGGGTCGTAAATCATGGGAGTACGTGACAATGGCGCCATTATTGCTTATGATAATATGCGACACGTTACTCGTAAGATGTGCGGACTTCGCGGTGCGTCGCCCTGTGCTGTGAGCCGGCTATGAGGCTTGTTTTGCATGCGGGCGCTGTGGTCTGGGCACTGACCGTCTAATCCGGAGGCCCGGGGTCGATCCCGACAAGTACCAATGTGTTTTTCGTTCGTAGAATTTACAAGTACTGTTATTCGACACTCTTTCAACGAAAGGAAATATCATGAGACAAACAATTGAATAGATTTAAAGGTGTATATGAAGTCAACCAATCCGCACTACGCCAGCGTCGTAAACTAAGACCTAATCGCTAACATACACTCTTGCCATATGGTGCGGACGTATCTAAACTGTGATGATGATGATGATTGTGTTGCTTTGTATTTAATTAGCTATTAAGTCAACAAAATTAGAGATCAAACTTCCCAATTCCAATTTTGTGCAAATCAGAAAAATAATAGTCTGTTTCAATTGAACCAATTTTTTAATTAATGTAGCTGAAACATCGGCAAAAACGGCATATTTATCCGTATCGTCAGCCAACCAGCTGTCCAATGAAAATGAGAATTTTGTTTTAAATGTCCTTAGACACATCCATATAATGAATTCAACGCCATTGTACAAAACTAGTGTTAGCAAACGCAAATACTTCTGATTAATGTATCAAGCTAATCAGGCGCAATGCGATAGCAATAAAATTAACATAACCAGAAGCCTTGTTTTACGAGTTGTCACCCAATAACAGTAAACTTTGACATTCGAAATAGCTGGATGTTTTAATTTATTCCTCACATTTTAGGTGTCGTACTGAATGCAAAGTGTTTGTTGAGATAGATTTTTTGCTTTATTAGTATTAGCCTCTTGGCTAATTTAATATTATTGCTATATTGCTACTTTTATTGGGCTCTCTTACCCAATAAAAACAGCAATATAGTCAGTTACAAACAATGATTTTACTATTCTATTGCTTTCTTTCATTAATAGTGCGTGAATAGTATTTTAACTCTATTTAGTTAATTATGAACATACGCTAATCGTAATATACAGATAATATTTGAATTCTTCAGAAAAATGTAAATTAATTAAAGGCTGTCAATTTTCTTTTGTAATGTTTTCATACGTCGCCACTAGAGTGTGCTAACAACTATGCAAGACTATTTCGTAATAAAGTTCGCATTGCAAACCGCAGGGGTTGTTGCATAAGGCACTGATGCATGCAGTCCACCACCCATTCACCACTGTAGTTCGCACACCCCTCAAGAGATGGCACTAGTAGCGTTCGAACAAAATCTAATTTTAATTGAATTATTTTTGCTGTCACGCTTTCTTATATTATAATGTAATAATTACATTTTTCCTAATAGCATTTTTTAAAAAGTACCAAGAAATACTGTTCAAAAGGTGTGAGGCGTAGAAGCTTAGCGTAATGCTAAAGTGCCGCGCTTTTAGTGTAGATGTCACTAGTAGATTCAACTTAGGCCATCCAAATCATTTGATGGAACATTCCAGCATTAGTTTTTAAAGGTTTTTCTTATTTGCAGAGTAGAGTCAGTATATACGTTTAAGTGTCAATGTTTTCATATATTGCGTTTTAGTGTTTACTAGCTTTAAATTTAAATTTTTATAAATTATTACAACAAAAATTATGGGCAAACATGGACACTATAATAACTTAGTTGACATAACTGAAAGTTAATTTCATTTTTCTCCATAAATATGTTTTTATATTTAATAGGCAAACTAACGTCAATTTTTCAGTTAACGTACATTGTAAAAAATATTAAACTATATTCAACTTGTTCATATTTATTGTCAGTCAGTCAGATGACAAAAATCAATGATGTAAGTATATAGCATGCTTGGAGATCGCGTAGGTATCACTTAAAATAAGTTAGAAATGTCTTTGGTCAAGTTATTAGATATATCTTTCTTATATTCTTTGACATTATCTACAAGATTACAACATTATCTGTGAAATTATGAAAATTGAAATTGAAGCTGTAATGATAAATATGTATGTAAACGTTTTATAGTCTTTGTTTTATTTAGAGAAATTTTTAAAATACTTTGATAAGTAATGCACTCATTAGTTGTAATTCTGTACTTACTCGTATATACCTCTAATTATTATTTTATAACATGCATCTGTGGTAATGAGTAGATGTTGAATACACAATTTCAGAAAGTAGTCTTTCGTGTATAGGTTCTGTTTTCTACGATAATGCATAGTTTTTTTTATCGTTGCAATTAACACATTGATAGCAATTATATTTTATTTACGGCTTTGATTTTACTACTTTACTATCCGATATTCTTTACAGACTGCACTTCGTTCGAAGTTCTTCGTTTATATAAAAGCGATAAGGCCTATACATGTTAATTAATTTAAGAAAATACTATTTCATGAGATTGACAACTTATGCACCGACACATTAATATTAATTGGCAATCTACTACATGGAATTACGTTTATGTGATGCATCTAATTACAAAATAACAGGCCAAAGAATATTAATTCCTTTCGGGTATGCAACATCTTTATTACATTCTCTTTCTAAAGGTAGATAGTTGATAGCTACATAGAATACACTGAACTGAACTGAATATAAATCGTAACTTTGTATAAAGTGTTATAATTTTAAATCAAACAAATTGTTTCTCTTGTGTTCCTTTTAGGAAACGGGAATACATGATAACACGCAAACCCACAGCCTGGTAGCGGTAAATAAGAAATACCGTAGCATCCATAACGCCGCCCTACTGTTCGCACCAAATCGTTCATACCAAAACTGAAATTCTCTACACAAAAGGGGAAAAATGACTTACACACTCCGTAACCGTACAAACGCACCGTAAAAGCGTCGAGAGAGGAAAGTCGCTAAATTTGAGGCGTTCCAGCAGGCTTTGAGGAAAGCCCGTGGCTGTTATAGGCAATGATAGGGCTGGAAGGGAAGGCTCTATCGCCAGTTTACACGTTCTACCGCAGCTAACCTCCGCCCAGACGCAATAACGCCCCGAGCGCTCTGTTTCAATTTGTGAACAAATTGGAATTGCTCTTATTTGAATAACATTTGTTGTAGCCGGGCTTCAAATGGAATGCTAACAGTTTAGACTTAGCACAGCGGAGTCTAGTTAATAGAACGAGATATTTCTGTGTAATATTTGGAAATTTAAAATTAAACATATTAACAGAAATCATTTTCTATCGTTGCTAACTTTATTATACACATTATGACACATATGTAATTTCAAGTAATGGAAATAGTACGTTCCATGTAAAATAAAGTGAAGATATGTGTATATCAAAAGAGTTTTTTATTTGTTTTAACGATAGTTAAACAACTTGCCTTTTATCATTTTTATTGACGAAAATTTTAATTCAATGTGGCGCTTAACGGAATGCGGTTAGGAAATTACAAGCCAGTCATCGTACCTCACGTTAGGATGTCCATTTAGGTCCATTTTGCAACATGTTGAGGTTTACATTACTAGACGACTGCCCTATGAAATCCACCTCTATCACAAACAAAATAAGTGCTGTTTCGAGTTTAATATGTAAAGTTTAATACGTTGTTGTGTGTATATTTTATAATATGTGACATGTACATACATATAATCGTACATATAATTGAAAATCTTCCTCGAGGGTTACGCAGAGATGTAATAAACCCTTATACTTCGCCAATAATAAGAGGCGGCCACTTTGCATAATTATAATTGTGGTAAATTTGCTTAGTCGACGGATACGACATCTAATGGAACACTGGAAGTGGCGACTCATTCGTAATCCATCACCGCATGGATATATATAATAAATTGTTAAAAATATACAACGGTTTTGAGTATAACATTGACATTCTTCAGGTAGAAGCTCTATTAACAAATCAGAAATGATTTTAACAACATGCTTAATCAACCTAGACTTTTCGATCAAAAATCGATTGGAGAATGACTAAAAGTGTCGAAGTTTATTGTAACGTGAGTCACAAATAAGAATTTGTTTTGGTTTCAAAGTTTCTTCGTAAATACTGTTATTGTCAGAAGTGTGTGCAGAATGCATACGCACCATTTTTTTATTTATTAGCTTGATTGATGATAAATCATTTTACTGTCATAGTATTTAAATTTTGGGATACAAACAGATTCCTCGAATGTTAATAAAAATAAATAGAATTAAAACGTCGATAAAATATTTAATAACTTTCCATTTTAATTATCATTTATGATTACACCGAAGTATGTTATTAAGAAACCACTAAAGGGCTTCTAAACAAGATTGATCGTTTGCAAATTTTTTCCACCCTTTTCTTATGCGATTTGAAGAAAACTCTCAAGTGGCATGCTTTTTGTAGGAGTTTTCAAATGATATTTTTCCTTTTTAAAGTTCTTTTTAAACCTAAGTATCCTTTATACCTTTGAGACCGCTTTTTCTTTGCTAACTCGTTCAAAATCCTCTGTAGATTATACATTTCAAATCACTTCTTAGTGTTCCTTTCCCTAGCATATGGGGCTGCCAAACTATTTTTGCTTACAAAGAAGGTAGTACTACGAGGGCTGCTACTTATGTATCCAGAATAGAAAAATTAAACAAACGTATATGGCTAAATATGGATTTATTGTTTTTCAAAGTATTCTCCGCGATGATCGATACACTTTTGCATACGTTGAAACCAATTTTTATAGCATTTTTTCCACTCTGATTGCGATATCTCTGAAACGTGCTGTTTGAACGCGTCGACGGCACCTTCACGGGTCGAAAATGGTTGACCACGTAATTTATTCTTTACATTTGGGAATAAATAGTAAGCATTAGGTGCCAAATCTGGGCTATATGATGGGAAAAAAATAGCGGCCAGTATTTCAAAAAAAAAGAACGAATTTTACCATATAGGCATATAATGCGTTTAAAAATGTCAAGTTATTATAATATGTATTATTCAAATTTATTGTATATATATATATATTATATATATATATATATTATATATATATATATATATATATATATATATATATATATATATATATATATATATATTCGTGAACCGCACAAAAAGAAAAAATACTATTAATGGTTAAATACGTATTTTATCAATATATTTGCGTCAATGTACTTTTTATATCACTGAAAAAAATTTTGTATCACTCCTCCGCGGTGACTTCAGATACATGTATTTTTCATTGTCAACATTGTCAATAATTATGGTCGTGTATGACGATTTTCTAAAACAACACATAACCATGTGTCCACTTATTATAAAAAGAAGCAATCATCCCCTTCGAGCCGCTTTAATAGGATTAAGCATACGCTCGATTGCTGTTTTTTGAGATCGCAGTTATAAATGCATGTCTCGTCACCTAGTACTATACCTGAATGCTTCTTCTTCCAGCACCAAATTTGAATGCTTCTTTATGTTATCTGGCAACCATAACCTGGCAGCAAGTAACGCAATCAAATTTTGGAGCATCAGTTTCATCATTAACATAACTGCGTTTGAAATCTGCAAACTATATATGCATAGTCTTGCATACTGCTTGTTCGCCAAAAACAGATTGAATCTGAAAGAGATTTTAATAATTTTTAAATATCGTTTATGTGATAGATAGATTGATAGATAAAGTATTTATTTACAAAACTTCTTTATTGCATACAATCACAAACACAAAGAGACTAATATTAAATTTAATTAAAATAATAACCCAGTATAAACTAAAGTTTTGTGCGCTGCAAAAGTGTAAAAGGGTCGTAGCTCAGTGATTGGAATTACTCACAAAGTTCTGCAACAACCCGAGAGTTTTGTATTTACTAATAATTTGCGAAGAAATATGTAGTAATAACTTTTAAATATTATTTATATAAGTGACAAATTCTGGATTTTTTGAGTGTGATCTATGCATATCATTTTGATTTATATTTGTTTTTGAATACACCTATATTTGTTGTTTGGTATACTTATATTATTTTACAATTCCTCCTCTTGCAGAAGGCAAGGCTGCTGGAAGAAATCATTTATCAAATTAACAATACTTTTGTACATTATGTTTAAATGTTGTATGTATATATTTAATTAAGCGTACATAAATTGTTAAATAAAGATGTAAGCGTTTAAATTCTAATCCCACCCTAAAAAGGTGAAGTTTTCAGAAGACCAATAAAACAGTCTAATTTTATGACATGCTAGGAGTGTTTGGAATATTTTTATGAATTTTTTGCAAAGTTATAGAAATATTACTTATTTCTAACATGTTACAAAGTTTGAATATTTTTTGGCTCATGTTTTTGTAATTTGTACTCAATGTTGAGTAAGTTTTTCGTAGCAAAATCTAAGAATTACAGCTGATACTCAGAGTTACACTGTTCTAGATATGTGATGTCTCCAAATCTTTTACTATCGCGGTTAAATGAATGAAGCTGGATTGGCACTGTAAGACAGCCACTAAATCAGAACTTGTGTCACAAATATAGTTTTATGGCAACAAAGCGTAGTCTAGTAAACACATTATAATACCAGAATTGATCATTGTTACGCCATTCCCTCTGCCGGTGAAGATCGCTGCATCCTTTATCACGAGCCGAGGGGGCCACCGCTGGAAAAATTGCACATAAATATTGAAGCTGCCACTTACACGTGCGCCCGACACCAGAGGAAGTCTTAGCGTTGATATAGCTTACATTATTTTAATATATCAAAGTTATCTAATTCTGTTTAGGATTTTATTAGTTTATAATGGAAATGTATTATTAGAAATTACACATATGTGCTTTGTTTGTAATCAAATAGGTATTTGTACACGTGCTTGTGCTTTGAGAGTTTTACTCCATTAACACAGATCCCCAGAAGTTAACCCAAAACTTTAGAACTGTTTCAACTCTAAGCACAATATTAATGTATGAGTGAGGGGTGTAGGAGTAATCTTTGCTCTGGTATTATAGATATTCAGACCCCTCCACACTAAGAAAGGAACCTCCGAGTCAGCCCATAAGGTAATGAGAATAAAGACAGTCGTCAGCAACTCAACAATCATATCTCTCTAGAGGAGATCTACATTAAAAGTTATTGGCGAGTATATTTATCTGACACAAACAGTCCACAAAGAGGTCATTTAATGGATTGAAGAAAACTGGGCAGAGTTAAGGAAATTATGCAGTTCTATATTCTCAGTATCTATCCTATCTATCACAGTGCCTCAAAATGAAAGTATTTGATTTGTACGTGTTGTCAGTGATGACATATGGAAGTGATGGATTGACTATTGTTTGGTATGTTCTCAGCAGTGTACTCTTTTTAGCAACAGCACTGTATCGTTTTCTCTCCCGAGGCCTGAGGCAGCATTAATATGTACGTGGAGCTTAACTTTGTGACTCAACTAAATTCTTTTACGTTTTTCGGACCTGAGAAAATTGTATCTCTGCAGCGCGATTGTGTGTCAATGGGGGGTGTAATCAAAAGGGAATTAAGTAATGTTTAGTCAACAAAAAACTGTTGAAGGGATTGACAGGAATTGTAATATGCGCTATTATACTGCTATTTACACAAATAAATAAATTTATTCTTATTTATTATTTATTTGGATATACGTACCCAAATATTTGAAAAACCAAGCTATTTTATGAAAACATTTTAATTTTTAAGACAGTGAGAATTATCCATACCCACTTAAATGCTTTTTGGCAGTAGGTAATGAAACATTCGCTGCAGTTGATCTGTATAGAGACACTTTTAATAGCGACAAAATATCGCAATCACAATGTCGTATCCACAACGAGATATCGTCATCTCGGCGCGGGCCCTCTTTCTTTTTCTTGTAGCAAATTTCGCAACAATCTCACTTATTATGCCACACAAATTTCCGCGCCGCGGCCCCCCTACGTGAAATTAAAATTTCCTACTTACCCCCGCCCCCGTCTGGAATTGCTAAATAAATATTGCTACTTACGAAACCTGCTACCAAGGCACATAATGTACTTGAAAAATACGAGGGCTTGCGATAATTAATTTTTGGTAAACAAGATACTTATACCTGTTTTGCAATATCATATAGACAAATCTGCTGATCATTACCAGGAATAAATGGTAACCTTTATCTGTATTGATCTATTGCCACAGGAATGGATATATCCTCATACATACAAATAAGGCTATAGAGACACAATAATCAAATACATTGGGATAGCATATTTCATCGTGTTTTACTCTGACTCATTCTTACTAAATGTCGTAAACAGAAGCTCCAGTTATTCAATCTTGCACTAACGTCAAAGATTTGTGTACAATTAGTAATATACTCAGTCACTCATTTATTTTCATATTCCTTATTTTTCAACTACATAGGTATATACATATGTACAGTTAATAATAAATATTACAAAACCTCTTGTGACGTTACAACAATGCTCCGTTCGTCAAAACATTTTTACAACAAAACATTTTTAATAGAAATTATAATTTAATGTACTATTCCTAAAACATGTGAGAATTTTAGTAAAAATAATATTATTTTTTGTGCAAAATAATAAAAAATATTTTCATTTTGTTACAGATTGAAGTCCAGGTAAAGCTGATTGGGGTATGTATCTTAGAAACAATTAGATAAATTTCCCTCTTAAATGGAAACTGCTGTCTTAAAAATACTAACATAGTTTGTTAATGGTTATCAATGCTCATAAAGTGCTGTGAATACATAATGAGAATAACATTTAATTACTGTTTTTGGTGAAGTGACTAACATTTGATCGGCAAAGACCTCATGGATATACGAAACTAAAAAAAATCAAGGTAAGATAGATACATTGAATTTATGGTATTTAATAAAATGTTAGAATCTTTAGTGTTCGTAGAAATCGCCATTTCAAAATTCTGCAGGTTGTAATTGCATGCAAATAATAATGGTTGTTAAATGTTTATGAGTAGTTTACTTGATGTAAGCGAAATTACTATTGTCAATAATTTTATGTTGATTTATCACAGAATTTTAACGAGTGTGTTTCACGTTGAAGTTATTGGTATTTCCAACAATTCGCTATATGATGTGAATCTGCTTTATAAGCTTACATGTTAAATTATTATTTGTAACTTTACTGTAATTACAAAACTAGTCAAATACATCATATACAGTTTTCAGATGTGGTTGAACAGTATTTAGCTTGACATTATGCAAATTTTTATTGTCATCTTTCATCTTATTTTGTGTGCCAT
The DNA here is from genome assembly GCA_036419045.1 of Scirpophaga incertulas. NCBI lineage: Eukaryota > Metazoa > Arthropoda > Insecta > Lepidoptera > Crambidae > Scirpophaga > Scirpophaga incertulas. The sequence goes on along the minus strand of CM071630.1, from coordinate 24,749,702 downwards.
TCAAATTTGTATGCTCCGATGGTATTTAGGTTAATTAAAAAAAATACAGATGAAATCGTATATCCGTATCACCATCTGGGTTCTGGTAGACTTCCTTACTTGTTAAATAAGATTCTGATTTGATATTTTAACTGCATTTTATGCTTTAGTCTTATAAGAATCAATCTACTGTACAACTATTGCGTTGTTATTGCCTAAGTTGCGTAAATATAAATATATAATTACAAATATTATAGTTAGACAAAAATAATAGAAGGAATAATATTACTATTTAAATATAATTTTCTTAAAAAATGTAATTAAAATCTTCATGATTGTTGATAGTATTTAAAAAAGAGGTTAATTTTTATATCTATGAAGTCCGTATATACTCCAATTACCCGATGTTTCAAATTTTGTCGTAAATTAATTAAGTCGCTCGAAGTCTTATACTCTGGTGCAAATAAATCCCCACTCTTGTTATTTATATTGTCTTGTGTGTTTTTTTTTTTTTTTTTTTTTTTTTTTTTATTAATTATACATTTGCTATTCCACAGACTCGTAGTCCATGCCCTTTATAATTCTTAATTAAATATTTTTTACAATTCTCTTAATTAACATGTACTCAATTTTATTTTATTTACGCAGCTAACAATATAAATACAATATACTCATTTAAACTTACGCTATACCTATATATTAACATACATATACACATGCATACTTAATAATGATTAAAAAATAAAAACAAAATACAAACATTAACTTTATATTAACTTAAATAAAACTAGAATTAGAGGTACGAAAATAATTGGCACCTAGATCGCTGCATTATTTTGGTCCTTGAACGACATTTGCCAATTGTAGTTTCTGATCTCTTCATCAGTTGCTAAGCATGACGGGGTTATGAGTCGTTTGATGGCGTCGTCCTCCTTTCGGTCCCCGCAATAATAGATGAAGGACTCCGTGTGTCTAGATATAGCCACTACAGCATGAGGGACACTATCGTGGACCGGGTTTTTCGGTTCTCTGCCCCTCAGCACAATTACTCTACGGTGCGTCAGCCCCTGAGCCTCATGTATCGTTAGCAATTTGGAATTTTCTCCGGTACCATACCCTTTCATTTCGTATTCCTCCTTTTCCTCCTGGGTGAAGGTCAAGAATAGAGTCTCTGAGTTAGTTCTTTTAGACTCTGCTTCTGATGCCATGGTGCTCGTCAGGGACCTCAGTTCCTTCCTAGACGTGTGTATGCCTTCGTATATCTCCTTTAACGCATACACTACATCCATCGGGCAACGGTGTGTGCAGAGAATGGTTTCTGTGACTGTCGTTACGGCAGCTGGGTTACTGTATTGCATCTGAAATAGGTGATCTCTGTCGATAAAAGGGATCTGGTTAGTATCACTCATTAAAACCAGCTCTCTTGCCCCGGTCAACCTACTTGCCATGATTATGGATCCAAAATGGACCATCAAAGCCTCGTCCACCAGTAGGCGCTTTGCTTTCTTTGCTCCGTTTATAAGCACCGAGGCAATAGTTTTTACTTTTCCCTTCGCGACAGCACCTAGACGACCCATCATCTCCCCACCTAGTTCTTTGGCCGTAGCAACAGTGCTAGTAAGGATCGTGTCTTCCTGTAGTTGGAAGTTTTTAAGGAGCCAGGTGGTCTTTCCGCATCCGGGTACCCCATCTATCCAGCGTATTTTTAACCTTTCCCAAGGTTCTGAGGACCAGGTTCCCGTCACCGACTCGGAGGTCTCTAGAATTCTATCCTCCAGCAGAAAACGGGTGCATCTGGCGACTACGACAATTGGGTCGTCAACTGGGGTGTAGAATGCGGGGGCTCCCCTCTCTAGAGTTCGTTTACGATCTTCGAGAACCATTCCCGACGTCCCACTGTAAGCTGCCATGTGCTGGTGAGTCCTCACACTGGCGTTGCCCGCCACCACAGTCCCGGTGTCATTATTATAAATTACTGCCTTCGCCATATCCAGGCGTACATGAAGAAGAATGCGCGCATCGTTTTGGAAGACTTCCAATATTTCTTTACAGACCGTGTGCTTTATCTGCAACGACGCACGCAATGTCTCCATGTACTCCAGATAGGCGTTGATCAGTTTGTCCGCGTCCCGGTTTTCTTTTATGCGTATTGGCGGTCGTAGCTTCCCCATATCTTCAAGTGTGGCTGTTTTTCGTGTGAGGGGCATCCCGACTGAAGGCGCATTTTTTCCCTGGGTGGTGTCTCGATGCGGCGATTTGGGACACGATGCGCCCAGAGCAGTGCAGAGTGTCCTTACTAGGTGTTCCGATGGGGATCTGTGTAAAGGAAGGCATCTACTGGTACTTCCTGCTTGCACTGCTTCCTCATGTCGTCTTTGCACTCTAGCTGAGCCGCTCTCCGCTTGGCCCTGGCGTGGGGTTTGCTCTTTGTTTTTTAGCAGGAAGTCGAGATTTTGACCTCGTCCTTCATACAGAATAATTTCGTGCCTGTGAGCGGCCCTCGCGATAAGAGTGTACTCTGCTACCTCGCCTCTCTCAAGGTCCGCCCTCATGACATCAACGCTAATCACTCTTGGGCTTCCCTTCAGTTTTCCCAGTAATTCCCCTGCCTTGGTGAACGGCGATTTGTTGTCCATGTCCCTAGTCAAGAGAAGAATGGATTTGTTTCTGACCCGCACAATCCTGCATTTATGACCGGCTAGAACCACTTCCGGCATTGCCTCATAAGTCTTTTTTTTTATGGTGGCTCTAGTGGTGCTGCCTTTTAGCAGAACTGCCAAGCCTGGTGAAATGGCTATATGTTTTCTAGGTCCAGTTATACAGAAACTAATACCTAACCTTTCTCTGCCACTGTCCATGAACAGCGCCACTCCTCTTGCTTTAATACCAGGGGTACCCCCCTCTCCACCACTCAACCAGTTCTCTTGTGCTACCTCTTTTGAGGAAATTGGTACTTGCCTTGATTGTATCATTTGTGGTTCAACCTTTCTCCCGGTGCTGGTGGTGTACAATTTTTATTGCGGCGAATGACCGTCTCCATTACTTTCTCAATAAATTGAATGATTGCCATCTTTGATTTTTTGTCTACTAGCAAAGTGTGGATGTTCTCTTTCCATTGATTTACCAATGTCTAGTGTCCTATTTGCACTTTGCAATTTAGCATGAATTAAATTTACAGGATATGACGTAGTGCAGTTACATCGCTTGCTTTTATCGCACCGTTTTATCAACTTCATTGATTATAATGGGTACTCGTTAGTCAGTTAAAGTAGGTATGTAGTTAGGTATTGAACAGTCAGCGGTAACTATTATCATTACATTGAATTTGTTAATCTGTAAAAATCGTTCGTGCTCTGATATTTGCTCTGACTTTTATACTTTTAATCATAAAAGCTTTTAGTATTTATTTCTCAAAATTTATTCTTTGAATAATAAATATAAAGATTAGTTGAGCAAATAGTATGAGATGACCATAATGTTTACCCTCCGATTGTGATATAACTACATATAATATGTGTAACGCTTAATATATAAATTTTAAATGTAAATTACAATTCAATTAGGATCATCATAATAAATGATTGAGTATGACAATAAATCGTTTTCGACACTTTATCGCTACTCCGTATTAATTTTAGTCGCAGTAACCATCAAACCAGTATATTGTCAATACATTTTATTGATTAACAAAGTTGAATTTTAAGCCGTTCGATCTATAAACTCGTCGTTAAATCACGGGCAGTTGTAAATTTGCCCGCGGGCCGCGGCCTTTTACGAGGCGGCTAGGACCGCCCACCTGAAACTTTGTGGCCTTTATATACGTCTTTGTGCATCGATCTCCCATAAAGGCCAGCGGCGGCCCCCGATGGAGCTTGTATTAGGTAATAAGTGACCTTGTTGCTACAACGCGTAGAAGCAAGTTTACATGTAATTTACGACTAGAGCATGTGCGAGGCTTTGCCTATTTTCACCCTTTTACGTATATTTTAAAGCGGCATATTTCAAGGATTTTAATTTATTTTCATTAGCTTTTAATTTTATATACTTAGGGACACGTTTAGAATGTACCTTTTTAGAAAAACTATTGTTAAGATGGATGTGTGGAGTGATAAGAAAAGATAGAGGAATATATCAGGCAAAGTTTGAAAGTAGCCCCTATTGCCGAAAATTGGGAGAAAGGAGACTTCCTGGTATAGTTACGTATTATGAAGAGTGAATGATCATGTTACTAAGAAAATTATGGACATGAAATTGGATAAGCGTCTAGGGAGAGGAAGACCGAAGAAAAGATGGATGGACTGTGTGAAAGATGATATTTTAAAGAAGGGAGTGAATGTTGAAATAGTGAGAGATAGAGGAGAGAGCAAGACAAAGACATATTGCGCGGACCCCAAATAAAATTGGAAACTGGGAAAAAAATGTTGTAATAATGATGCAATTGCATTTTATAGAAGAGCTCTTACAAGAATATGTTTATATTCTTGTTAGAGCTTCGTATGTATATCTAGTAGTAGTAGTTCAGAACCTAGCAGTGGTAGTTCGGGTGTCCCTACACCCGACAGCAGGGCTCCGGTTAGGTTTTGTGGTGAACGAACCAATGCACCGGTTATTGTATTATTGACGGCTACATCCAGTCCCAAAGCGGAAGCGTTGGACTACCACTATAGTATAAGCCGACGGAAAGTAGACCGCTTCCTTGCGCGTTCATTGTTTCACAGAGATAAAAGTTTCGTTAGCAAAGCGGACAACTTCCGTCGACGAGGTATAACCACTTAATACCCCAGATTCCAGAAAGAAGGCTCCTACACTGACTCTGGGCAACATCTACCGCCTATGGATTTTTTCTGTGCCTTTGCATCTCATATTGTCTTATTGGAATATGAATACCTCTTCAATATGTCGCAGGCGAGGCTGTTGAATGACACGCATTTTGGATGTGTAATTCACAACGAGAACCTCCCATGTTTTGTAGTTCCCACAGTTTACCTTTTGCGGTAGGTTTCTGCATCGAAATACCAGATCCATCCCCTGCTCACCAAATGTTAAATACTCCAAAAAGTGAGAATTCTCTCGAAAAATTTCATTGACTCGTTGAACAATATCACCTTTAATTAGTGCCTCTCTTAAATTTATAATCTCCGTTCCTTAGTGGTATTTTCCCATCTAGTATTTTTTATGTAACAGGGGGAAAACGAGTTTGAAGTACCCACCTATGTTTGCATTAAAAATATAAGTAATACAATACTGTACTAGGCAGCGATTTTTGATAACAATGAACCAACTCATTGAAATGCTGAGCTAAACATTTTTGTTGACTCTACAGCGAACAGCGCTCCAAGCGGATACGTTACGAACTAATGTGGTTATTGTTTTATACTGACGATTTATTGAAATATCTTTTTTGATGTGTGTACCTTAAATTCTGCTGGTAATACATATCGAAATAAATTGGTACTAATTGCTTTAATAGAGTTTTTCAAATATATACGAAATCTTTAAATCTTTTTGCTAGTTAATAAATAAGGCTCCATGTAAACTAACCATTCTGGAAGGATACAGTATGTAATTGCGCGAAGTATGATCATGCCTGTTATATACCTATATATGAGGACTTATATATAGGTAAGTGGAATATACTTTATCAGTACTCTAGGTAGAGTACACTAAAGGAAATAGTTATATATAGGATTGATTTTAACAACTACACCAATGTATTGATATATAGATATATTACGACTATTGCTATTTTAAAGGTGTAAATATTTACAGATTTAAAGGATATAAATTTACTATTAAAATTAAATTAGTAAATAATGGATAGACATTATTTTAGAAAGTAGTACATAGAATCAAATAATAAGTAAAATGTTATTGTTTTAGGAAACAGTGCCCAAAGCTTATTTCAATTACTCTGATTTGCTGAGGCTTTCTATTCAGAAACAATGATTGTATTGCTAATAAAATTGCCTCTATCGTAAAATAAATGACCCTAACTGTCCGTATCTAAATTCCATAAGTTTATGGCATAAACATAGCAATAACAACATAAAACCTATACTTATGCAATGTTCCAGTGCCACACAGTCGTACCACCGACCTGATAAAGCTGAAAAGGCAACTAAACCCAATAAAAACCATGCTCTAAACAAGTGTTTCATTCTAAAGTGTAACAAATAAATAAAGTTTTCACGCAATAAACGATTTTATTACAATAATCGTAAAGTTTGTTATAGCCCACGTGCTCGTTGCGGTTACGACTCAAAATCATGAATGAATTGTGTGACAGAGTAAGGAAGTGTCGAGCGAGTGAGTGAGAAGTACTCGTCCGTCCACGTGGCCCGCGTAACACAAACGGGTGCAATTCATAAATTCGACTTTTATATTCCTTATCGTGTAAATCTGTATGGGTCTTAAAACTAACAAATGTTCATGCTGTTTTTGAAATCAATAATAAGGTACAATTTTGCTAAGTCGATTCTTTTTATTCTGTTCAAATACCTTATGGCCCCCGTAATTAATCATAAAAAATAACTTATACCAGTGCATTTTGAAATATTATTCTCTGCGTAACTACAGTTGCTGAAGACAACCTTAATTTTTAAATACATATATATGTATATTATAAACTATATTGAAGTTGTTAAGACTTCAAAATTTTAAGCTCACTTTTATAACGATTCCTTTTTTTCGTCAATACATCAATTAATAACATCATACTCATTATTAAATATTTAGATAAAGTACTGCTCATTAATTTTTTTTACTAAATAATCATCTGAGTATAGAGCCAGGTTAGACATACCTACGTTCGAAAAAAAGATTTATTAATGACAATAAAGATTGTGATTCGTGCTTAGTTTGGCAGTTTTACTGCAATAAATAATTTGTATGTTACCAGTAAACGCCTAGTAATTTTACAACTGTAAACTGGAAACAATGTAGCTTTACAAATTTTCATGTTTACTAAATGCTGCAATTCCGCTTAAAGCCATTCACTTTGACAGCTAGAAATGCCGGAATGGTTTGTGATTGGCGGTGAATGTTCTGCACCGGATCACTATTGGCGTAGACGAGATGGTTGCGGGGGTGCGCGGGGCCCGGCGCCATTACGAACAATGGCCGTTGAAATGGTCGTTAGCGAATAGCTTTTATCTCTTTCTAATATAAGCCACGCAGGTAGGAATTAATGAGACAGAGAGGGTTCCGGCGGGTTGCCCCTCGCGGCATTGCGTCTCGCTCCCACCCACGTGCCGCGATGCGCCGTCTCGCACGCGGCGCGCGGCAGCGGTAACGCTCGCCACGACGGGGAATTCGGAGTCGTAGAGCCTCATACGCGGGTCATAAACGATCCGCGGCCATAGTAGAGGTGCACGCGCGGAATCGATCCGAATCGCCGGCGATAAACGCATCTCCCGCGAGGCGATCGTCGCGCGCCGCGTCGCCGAGCGATGAGTTCCAAGTTCATCATCGATAGCATGCTCCCGAAGTACCATCAGCAGTTCCATCATCAGAATTTGTTCGCGGGTGCGGGGGCTTCGCCAATAGAGGCGTCGCTGTCTTCGTCGTTGTCGTCGTCGTTATCGACGTCGTTGTCGTCGTCGCTGTCGGGCGGTCTAGGCGCAGCGGCACTAGGCGCGGGTTCGCCGGGCGCTGGAAGTCCACAACGGTCGTCTTCCTCATCGTCAGCTTCACCCGGGGCGCCAGCAAGGATGTATCCATACGTATCGCACCACCAGCAGTTCGGTGGCTCGGTGCCGTTTTCGGCGGGCGGTGGACTAGCTGATGACAAAAGCTGCCGGTACCCCACGGCGGTGGGTGCCGATCCGATGGTGAACTACGCTCTGGGTCAGCACAACGGAGGAGCAGCGGTGTCGGCTGCGTCGGCTAGTATGGCAGCTGCGGCCCAGTTCTACCACCAGGCGGCGGCCTCAGCGGCGTCGGCGGCATCGGCAGCCTCGGTGGATGCCATGGGAGCTGCGTGCTCGCAACCCTCCGCCCAACCACTGCCAGACATACCGCGCTATCCGTGGATGTCCATCACCGGTAAATAGTTATATCACCGCATGCTTTTTGACCCTGAAATAAAACAAAAACATTTGTTGATATGCACTAGAAGGAAGAATAGCTTTGTGTTTTATTCGCGCTGATAAGTACTTAAGTTTATTTTATATTCCATTTATTTTTCACCTGTATCTAGTTGTTTCGCTTTTGTCAATTAGATGTAATTGCTTTTATTTAATTTAGACGCCAGTAAACATTTATGGTTTCTGGAGTTACAAGTAGTTGTAGAAAAGTGTAGAAAATTTTCATTTCTCGGGTATTCATTTTGTTCTACTTACAACTGCTCGTTAATTATCATCGATAACATCTAAAATTTATAATTAACTTTACTTTTTTACTACATACCTTATCATAATTGTGAATGGGAAAACAAGCATTTAAGAATCAGTTAAACGTCTACACAATACGATAAATAAACTTTTAATTTCCAATCAGAACATGCATTACCTATTTATTGCCAATTAAACGGGTCGAATGTACGTCTATCACTTAACTAACAATAAAGTATTTCATTCTGCGCCATATAAATGCAATAAAACAGATCGTAATTATTTTTTATCGACATTAAATAATTACGCATACAGTTTCAGCCTGATTTTATATTAAATACGGGTACCCGATCATATTTTCTGGAACGGGGACTGTTTTGGCATTCTAATTACAATAATGGCCATTGTACATTAAAGCTAATTTACAAACTTGTAAACGCTTGCGAAGTGTCGTGGATCTCATATAAAACGGCCATAAAACAATGAGTAGGCCGTTAAAGAACAATACAACATTTTACAAGTGAAAAGATTCATCTGTCGACCGCGTTTGGGCGCCGACGACCACGTAAATTTAATTTATTATTGTGGGAATAATAATAATTATCCAAGTACATAATAAAGGGTAATAGGTACTTGATTAAGTAGTTAATCGATTACCTACATAAACAAATAATTAGTAATATACCCAAATTATAACTCTACTTGTTTTAATATAGAGCTATATAGAGATATTATTGTTATATTGTATTTATTTATGTATATATGATTATTTTACCATTGAGTCGTGACAAAGATGCGGGAACAACTGCACAACTTGGTTTTATATATAAAAAATTGGCAATTATTAATAAACATAGTAAATCTTTATTAGTATTAACAGTATTTAACAGGAATTTAATCGACTATTTCAAAGTAATGCGGGTATATTAAAATATTTTATTAACCATTTATATTAATGAATTTGTATTCAGTTACTGTTTAGAACAATAATAAAAGAATCATTGTTGAATAACAAACGGTAGCTAGGACTTGAATTCTAGATCTAGGAACACCAAAGAATAAATTTATGGGTGGTCTATTTAGTACTCGGTAACGAAAATACCTAAGTATCTCAGCAAACAGAATACAAATTCTTTAGATAGAGTTTGTGTATTTATTTTGAGAATAAAATAGTTCATTATTTTCATGAAGTGAATTCGGCTTATTCATTATATACAGGTAATACTTTTTTTAGTAGTTAAAAAGATACAAACATAATTCAATGTGTATTATATCAATACATACTTATCTATCGGGTTCGAGTGAATTAATAAATTCTTTTTTTTTTTTCATTTACAAAGTATACTTTCTTTTTTATTATTTTACCGCAAAATTATATAAATGTTTGTCAGAAAGTAATGTACGCTAACTACCAATAAAACAAAATGATTTGTCTAATCTAAACTAATCAATCAATAATATTAACTTATAAATCAAAGTCATCATTGTAATGTTAAAATTTAACAAGTAAGTTTTATTTACCTAACAATAATCTATCATGTATTAAAATTTACATTAGGTAAATTTCAATAAATATTTTTTTTCTTGCTTACACCATCATTAATCATTTCTAGTAAATAAAAAAATTGTCCTCAATATTATTTTGAAGTCTTATTTTGAAGATGACGTAAAAGCTCACTAAGGGATTTCAATGTAATTATATATCTTCAGTGTCCAGACATTTTAAATAGGCGCACCCTTCATTACTATGAAAATAATAAGCATATGTGAAGTGGATAATATCTGAAGAGGTTTAAAAAAAATATCCAAACATAGTTGAACTTGTTTAAAATATTTTTGCGTATCCCTCAATTTATACTATGAGCTTACTCTACAAATAATGCTTAACAAGAAAAGATCATTAAAATCAATGCAAGAAATATTATCATTGAATTTTATTAAAAAAAACATGTAGATAAGATAAAAACACGTTGCTAAAAATATTTTGAGCAATAATAAATATGTACCTAATCCTACTCTATTAACAAATATAATGATATAAGTGGACATTGAAAATATTATTTATTTCTATGGTATATAGGTAGATACCCACATAAACAATTCTTTGCATCATTCTAATTTTCAGTTCTTGATTTAATTTAAATTAGAATATTTAAATAATTTAAATTAAAAAATATATTTTAATATATATACATTTTTATCTAATCTTTTCCATGTCTCCGTTAACAATATTGCTTCGTCTCTATTATTTTACATAGTAAAAACGTCTTATAATTGAAAAAAAAAACAATTATTTTCCATTTACAAAAATAACGACCCGTTTAACCCTCTAATAGTTAATATGACACGAGAGGACTTGGATCTCTCTTTAGACAAAAAATAATTGGTCAACGACCCCATGGTCAATACAGGATATGGGGATGTTTTATTTTGTGAGGTTTCCATCGCTTTACTCATGTTCTCTAAATAAGTCGCACTAGCAACTTATAGTACAATCATTATATGATATTTTTGGGTAACTATGAAAAACAGATTTCACGCAGGCTACGATATGGGTGCTAGTAAAGAAATTCTATTATTGTTATGACGACAATACTTAACTAAAATTTTAAGAATAAGTATATATATTATAAATGTAGGTAAAATATTATTGCCTCCAAAGATAGGAGCCTACTCGCAATAAATAGATATGGACTTACGTGATAAAGTAACAATTAACCGTAAATTTGTATATAAAAAAATGATTTTACTTATATAAAAATATTTTAAGCTATAATGAATTGAAAACAAAAAATATTTATCATAATAATAGCTCTCGAAAACAACAATTGACAAATATCTTAATTAAAAGATAAAATAAATGTTTATGAAAATATCCATCAATATATAATAGACCTAATCAGAATACTGGTTATAGTCATTTTACTCAGCTTCAACTATTTCGGCGCCACTTATCAGATAAATAATCTAAAAACATAGAGCAAACTTCTTTTAAAACTAATATATATATATTATATTTTGAACAACTTTATTATCTATCAAGAAATCATTTAAGCGTGTGTAAGATACGCTGAGAACTCAACATCGTTAAATCAAAATGTTAAAGAGCATAATTTTTACATTATGAAATACAGAATTATTCGACACAGCTTAGACGTTAATAAATAAACACCGCCTAGGTATATAAACATAGCTGAATGTAGCTGAAAAAAGTATATTAATCAAAACTATTAATAGTCGGGTCGTCCTCGGCCGCATGTGTCGGCCATCAATAAAGAAGAGACGAAAAAAGTTCATAATCAAAGCTGCGTCGCGCTCTAACACGGTCGTAGCTCAGTGAAATTATATAAAATGGCCTATAATCGGCTTGTTTTATTTATAAATTGACGATTCCCATGATTTGTCTGCAGTGTTCGACTGTAAAAATGTCTAGAGCGGCCGCTACAGGAATCTGTCTCGGCCAGATAGATATATCGCAGCAGGTGTGGCGTGGGGGCACCCAAAATTAAAATGGCGGAGATGTCTGTGCGCCGACATTTATGCGCCGTAACGCGGCAGTTTCTACAACAATCTGACAAAGTAACAGCGCATTACACTCCAACTGCTCTAAAGTTAATTTGAATGAAAACCACTTGAATGGAATGGATGGTTTGATGTTGCTCGTGAGATATAAATGGAATGAAACTAACGTAGTAAAGTCATCTTTACAATTGATAATAAATGCCTGTTACCTATTTGCTAGGAAGTGGTAGTCATTATATTTTAAACACCTATTTTACTGTACTAGGTAATATTATAACTAATTATTACATAAAAATTCAAAATAAAATCCATTTAATTTAATTATATTTTAAAATTGGCAATAATTATTATTTAATAGTCTTTAAAATTTGTAGTTTTCGACTACCACGTTGACGTATAGTACCCGGGACGGCGGCGTCATGTGTGCGTTATTGCGAGCGCATGCGCCAAACAAACATGGCGGCGCGTGCAGCCAATGGCAGGCCACGTGAGCCACGGACCTTTCTGAAGCTTTCTATTGATTGTTGAGCTTTATTAATTAGGTATTACATAAGGTAGATTTTTTGTTGATCAAACTATTCTGTGTGTAATTAAAAACTATCCATATTATGCCTTGTTATCTATTAGCTTAAAATTGTTATAATTTTTTTAAATTATTTATTTGTTATTATAATTTCAGTGTAATTTTAAACTTTTAGATGAATATAGATTTATGAAAAAAATATTTATACATAAAAGTTCAGTTGTCACTTTAAAAACATGTTAGAATTAAATAATTGAAACATAAAGAACCAAAAATAATTGCGGTACCTTTTCATATTTAATAGATTTTTGAAGTATAATATATAAATATATATTATTATGAAAAAAAAAGCAATTACCCCTATGGTTTTCCGAGTATTGTCGAAATAAAAGATTGACTAATTTATTAGTCAGCTATTTACTTAAATTACGAGCAAGTAAATATCTAATGTTGACATATTATATGGAATATCTACCTAGTCAAATACATTTTATACACGAAGTTAAAAAACAAAGTTACAGCACCCAAATCTTTATTCTCGTGTCCAACACCTATCTCTCAACTGATATATTGCTCCGATAAACTGACCAATTTCGGGTTTAGACGCCTTTCAAAGGCTGGGTTTTTAATTCTTCCACTTTTATCTCACGGTACGTAAATTTACGAGTATCGATACATCGTGCGTCACCTGAATAATCGTGTTCCCTTATGCACTTTCCTTGTAATTAATGATTACACTCAATCGATATTTTAAATGTTTCCTTTCGACGAACTTGTTTCATTGCGAGTAATTGGAATAACGGATACGAATTTAATTGGTCCCACCTATTAAATAGGTACACTGGAAATGATGTACGCGTTTACCTACAAAGACAATTTGGTCTCATTGCATTAAATCAGTATACAATGCAAAAGTTCCAGGCAATGTTTTGAATATAAGATTTCGATTCAATCGGTTTCGGATGTAAGGCAAAATTTTCTTGCGCTAATGTTATATATACGTAATTTTTAATATAGGTATTGGCTCAATATATATTGATATATTTCAATATAGTTTATCTTGATACCTTTGAGTTTTATTGCAAGTGAATACAGGTTTTTTTACCGCCAGAAATGTTAGATAAATATACTTGTATATAATTCGGACCACACATGCGGTCTTGAAAACATAACGCCAGTGACACTTAATAAATAATATATATGTATAAATAAATATTTCTTAAACTTACACTAATAAGCCTAGCCGAAACTAAGCTCTGAAAGGCTTGTGTTGTGTTGACGTAGATATATAATACATATATAAATATTTTTTATATAAATATATATGAAAACCATAACTAACGTACAAATGCTCGCATTCATCACATAAACATCTGTCCCCACCGGGACTCGAACCCGGGACCTCAGAGATGGCGACACCTTGAAACCGGTGTACTAACCACTCGACTATGGTGGTCGTAATACTTATTAAAGCACCTTATGTAATCATTCGTTAAAATATGTTAATAGCATTAGCTTTCTCCCAAACAAACCCAAAGCAGTGTAAATAATTAAGTAAAGTTATTATCCTAATACAATATAGGTGAGTTAACTAAACATAAAATTTAATATATTTTGCACTGCAATACGATCATTTCGCTTTTTTCATAATTCTCAGTATAGTTTTTCCTCGTAAAACAAGAATGCCAGACAAATGTATCTTTTAATACAGAAATCTGATTAATGGCTTGGCAGTCACGCAAGTGCAGTTTTGTTTTCAAATTTCAATGAACAAAGTAGATAATGGCATAACGACTTCTAGATAGACGTCTGAGAGCCAATAAACAAAAGAAAAACGTGTAATAGATTGTTAATTGTGCAAAGTAATTTAAATGCCTTCTCTTAGGCCGACTATCTTATAAGGCAATATTAATTAGTGTTTCGTTTGCCTTAGTATATTCCTCTGCCGCTGTAACTGTGAGAAAATGTACCTATATAATGAAGTTATCTGTGAATCTTTACAGTTTCTTTTATTTCAATTGTTTTGTTTGTAATCAGCGCTTGCTCCGCTCGCCGCAACCTGTTCCATAAGAGTCGCCAAATCATACTAAAAGTACAGGTGGGATAGTCATTATCAATATTAACATATCTTTGGACTCATATTGAAATATTTGCTTGTTTTTATATCATCAAAATTCAGTAAAATAATAAATAACTTATTCATTGTATTCTTAAAATTACACGGTTATTGGCAGAAGTTATTATTACCTATAGGCTTAGCGGAGATAACCTTTACTATTGCCTGTTTGACTCCAAGTTACAACACATCTAAAACTAACTAATCTCAAGCATTTGTATATAAAGATAGAATCGATGATGAAGTAAATTGGGAAAAAGCACAATGCTACCATCAACCTTACTATCTCTTAATTATGTTATTATGAAACTTCTTCTTCTTCATGTGTCCTTCGCGGATGTCGGCGACCATAGCACGGAACTGATTCCTATCTAACGCCAATCTGCCCAAAGCGACAACGTCATACCCGGTCCAGTTTCTCAGATTATCCGCCCAAGATGTTACCCTCAATTTTTCCTTCAATTATATTTTTAATGATATTGTATTTACTATTTCTACAGACATGACCAAAATATTTAATTTTACGTCTCATTAATGTTTCTACTAGTTCCTGTTTCTTATTCATACGATTTAAGACTTCTATATTTGTGACCTTATCACGCCAAGAGATTCTTAACATGCGTCTATAATAGCCACATTTCAAATGCATTAAGTTTATTCAATGTTGCTTTAGTGAGAGTCCATGCATTATGAAACTAAAAAAGCTAAAATGTTATCCTTTTGAATGAAGCATAATATATAATAATCATACGTACCCTAAATTCCTGACCTAGGACTCACGACTCGAATTCGAATGTTAGTTTCGTCAGTTCTCGAGCCACACAATAGTTTTTCTACAAAGGTTAAAACGTGTTAGCAATATCTTTTGACCTAATGGTTGTTCGTAACGTCATTGTGCGCTTCTTTCATTGATGTTTTGCATGTAAATTTTACTGTAACATTTTGAATTGATAGTAGTAATATGAATTGAAGTGTACCTTGCTTAGAGTATCTTACGATGGAGTCAATTTAATATTACATTATGATTAATTATACAATAAAATTGAATTCACTAAGTCCATTTTTTAGAACGTAATAGATATTTAATTTTTGAATTAAGTAATTACAAAACTCCGGTTTCATTGAGGTTGCACAAAACTTTTAACAAAATTAAAGTACTTAACTAAGTCCTTAACTATAATAGGAAATCGGAACAAATATGTATAAAATACACAATTTTATATACTTTGTTTTCCAATATGAAAACTGCATACGTTATTTAATGTTATATTTGGTATTTATTTTTATTTGGTTATTTTGGTACAAGTAGTTGTCAAATGTCAAGTAAGTACTTGGCCATTTTTATTGATAATGCGAAGTGCATTGCACACCGGAGCCCGATCTAAAAAGCGAATCAGTGCTTGCTCCGCTCGCCGCAACCTGTTCCATAAGAGTATAAAGTCGCCAAATCATACTAAACGCTACCAGAATACCAATTGGTGAAGTGGGTATGTATACTACATCGGGTCTGACCCTTTTGGGTAAAGCCGATAATTTCTTCCAAATATTTGAAAAAAAATTATTAAAGCTATTTTATTATATTATTTCAATATAAAATATTTTTGTCTAATGTTGTATTTTGTCAAACCGTGTAATAAAACGGACGGAACGGTAAGAAGTTTGTAATGTCCGTAACAATAGTTTTCATCCTCAGATTATGCATTTAAATGTAGATATTTGTACTATATGTTTGTAGTTCAGTATAGACACCTCGCATAGTAGTTGATAATAAATGTTGTTCTTAGTGATAAGTGTTGTGCATGTGATGTAGTCGATGAAAGGACTTTCAATACGATTGATAATAGATTTTCCATTTCCAGATTGGATGAGCCCCTTCGACCGCGTGGTCTGCGGTGAGTTTAATGGTATTTATCGTTTCAACTTTTATTTCTTTTAGTTCTAAGTGTATTTAGTTTGAGACGTTGGCAGCTCAACTGCTTCTCATACAATACCTAATACCTACATATATATAATTTTAAGTCATTTGTCACATTTGATGATATATTTAATATAAAATATTTATATCGATTGGTTATTAATTAGTCACAATTACCAGACAGTATTAGCTCTACAAATATTTTAATGTGAATATTTTATATCTTAATGTTTGATGTGTAAACAAATTGATTAATATTGCTGATGGCAAATAATATATAGGTATATTTATTCCATATATACGTAACACTAATGCATTCAGTTAATTTATTTACGTTTTAACTAGCAACTTATACGAGTATTTAGCAGTTGATTACTAAAATAATTTACAGTTTTTTCTACACTTAAATTTAACATATTATATAAATTATTCATGGTATAATTCATGGTAATTAATATATAACTTAAACCTATAATATATCACATGTGGCTTTGGTATAATCATCTTGGATTTATCAGATACAATTTTTTTAAGCACAGAAAATGCACTTATATAATTAGCCAACTGCCTCAGCTTCACGCTGATTCCAGGCTACTTAACAACAACTTATAATTCTCTTGAACTTCCGCGTTGCAATTTAAATCAAAATACCTTTCAAGTTTGATACTGTTTTAAGTAGTTTATGTGCCAACGTCTGAATAATAACAAGCCTGATATAGTTTTGTTGCTAAAATTAATTTAATGAGCTTCGTCAAACTTGAGCAAAGGTGATAAATGGATCAAAAATCTGTGTCTAAAAAATATCTGCTACAAGCTGTTTGAATAACAGGTCACATTGTAACTGAGATAAATTATAATATATTTTGCATGTTCCGTGAATTAAACACAGATTCTTGGTTACACATCTGGAATGAAGCCGTAAAATGGGCTTCATGTATGCACATGATAAATAATTTATTTTAGAATATGAAGCTGTTATACAAAACTATCGTGCTCTTTCACTAGTCCGCAAATACCGAACTTACTCATTTCTCTTGAAATGCAGTCTTAGTTTTTTGGTCGTGAAAATAAAAAATGCGCAATAAAACGCTACCTGTAACGAAAGTTTGAAAAAGATTCATTGCATCTTTGGGTTTTGTGCTATTTTTTACGATGTCGCAACATCGCAACAAACATCTCATTGATAATTTTGTACACTTGCATTATTCGCAAAAAGGGTTTATTCGCTTACTTTCTCCACGAACAATAGAACAGTTTTTTTGTTCACATTATGTGAAAAAAGTAGTAAAGCTACGGAACTCACGAATATATTTAAAACTATTTTCTGCTGTTTGCTATTATACTCGTAGGAATACTAAAAAATTAAAGTCATAATAAAGTATGACAAACATTCTTTTTTTTTTGAATATAGAAAAAAAGGAAAATCTTGCCCGTTATCTACTTAAAACCAAAGAAAATATCCGCCCTAACAGCACAAAGTTTGTAAATTATAAAATTTGCAGGAAAACCAAGAACTAATAGCCATCGCCTTACCCCGAAAAATTACGAAACTAAGCGGTATTAAGCAGGCTATATTAGATAGATAGATAGATACGCAGTGTTGGTAGGCTATCCACAAGATGGGCCAACGATTTAATGAAAATCAATCAAATAAATGCCAAAGCTTCATTTTACAACTCTCAACCGCATTGATGGCATCGTAACACGATTTATCGATTCTACTCATTTTGAGTTTTAAACTAACACAATTGAGTTAGTGGTAAGTCTCCTGACTTCTTTGATTTTAATTAACTTTTTAGAATTTACAAGCAGGCATGAAATATGTTGTGATGTAATAAAACGTCGTATGATTTCTTTAAAAAGTACATGTTTTTATATTTTTTTCATCGTGAAAAGGTTGCATTATTTTCTGAATTCACAGTAAAACCTATTGGATATCTCTATTCCAACTTAATTTACCAAGTTAGCTTAACGTAAATTAGTAAGCATTTTTATTATTGGGTATACCAAGTTATATAAATCTTTTATCGGAATTAAGTGCAAAAGAACCACTAAGATGTTGCTAAGTGATATAACACACTTTCAATTGTAAACAAACTCAATTTCAATACAGATAATTGTATTAAATTTATTATTATTGAAATAAAAAACAACACTGTTTCATTGGCTAGGTCATTTCTTACGAGATAAAGCGCTTATAAATTAAATTTATAACCCGATAGTGGATTTATCTAGTAAGCTTATAATTTACGACTGAAATGAGACAAGATCAATCCGGAAAATTGATATATTCAAATATTATGTTTAGTTTTATCTTCACTACAATCAAAGTACGTTACAAAAACAGAAAGAAGTTAACTAGGCTAAATTGAACAATAAAAAATCTTGTTGCCTAATGTTATATCTGTATTCTATTAACATTATCATAGACATTAGGTACAAGAGTACCTACTATTCTTAATAGTATATTATTACAGTTCTTAAAAATAGCTGAGTAGACGAAAAGACGCATCACAAGACGAACGTGATGTAAAATATAATGCTGTAAGAAGCTTCTAAAATTAAATTGACATGGGATTCCTAAATATAGACAATGTGAGCAAACTTTCCCCAAATTTGCACATTAACAGAAAAAAAAACATAAAAAACAAAGAGCCCACGTCAATTGCGCAAAACCCCTTTTAGACGCCCTTTGTACCATGTTTACAAATACGGTGCGAGTCAAAGGGTTTTAAATCAGGCGTCGAAAGCTTTTAAAACAAGCTTAGAAAGAGCGCATTGTTTTGGAGCGGCCGACAAATTGCTTTATTACTTGCGTTCTCAGAAAACCGATATCGCCAAAATCGCAGTCATAACAAGTCATGTTGTCATACGATGTTATGAACTGAGATATTGGACTCATGCAAATTTGCTTGGTCCGGATTAGTTTGAATTAAATGATATGGATTTCAAGAATTCAAATAGTTGCAAACTTACATCCTCTGTTTAATCGTTGTTGATCATAACGGTGTATGATTAATGAAATGCCTTATAGATATTTATATTCAAGAAGGCATAGTGAAACTCAGATTTGTTAATACTCCTACAACAAATATTGTGTATAACAATTTGCTATCTTAAATTATTCTTCAGTTTCAATAAATAATACTGTGCGTATCGGATTATTTGATATACAAATGAATGTCAAATTTTTCTTTTAACAAATTTACATCGTTGAATCAGTATTGATGAAGTTCTCAAGTTAAATAAGTTATAACGTTATGGTTGGAGAAATGTACGAGTATACATTGTACTCAGTAAGCTACATAATTTTTCACATTTCTTAACTAAACCTTATCTGTAAAGTAGTATGTTTTATTACTTAACACTAATATAGTCGATTGACGGCATCGCAGAAATTACAGTTTAATCACTGTCAAACTCCTCCGTTATGTGATTGACGCTTGTAAAAAAGTTAGCGCGAACAATAACAGTTGAGAATCGACCATAAAGTGACGACCTTGTGGCAATAAAAATTTAACGAGCCAACCCGTTGTACTAGCCCAGAGAGATTTTTGAACGTGACCCTAATAGGGACTGGGACATCTGTGCGTCGACTTAGAGTCGTTAAAATGTAAAGAGTTGGAAAACCATACACCGTGTTCATCATATAGACCGGCGCGTGGTTCCCGACGAATTCTGACGCTATTAACTTCCGAACGTGAATAATATTTTTTTTTTCACACCATCTAGATTTCATCATATTACAAGATTTTCAAATTATATAGAATAGATGTTATTTCTTTGTCCAATATTTATGGATTTTTCACTTTATATTACCTACTAGATATTTTAAGTCATGTAACTCAATAAAATAAAAGTAGTAATAGTAATAATAGTAAATATATATTTTTTGTAAAATAAAAAAGAAACCGTCTTAAATATCAAAAATAAAAAAGGTATGTACCGGTAATGATAATAAAATTATGATTTTCTCATTTATTTATATTTTCTGTATTTAGTAAGTCTATGGTTGTCGAGATAGATTGATTTACGGTTTTATTATTCTTGACTTGTAAATGACCAAGTTCCCGTTAACTAAAGATTCCTCTTCCGGGTTATTGTGTGCCCGCATTTCAACGTAACGATCGGATAGCTATCGTGCTCTCAGATTGTTCCACATACATTTCAGTGCTTATCTCAACGATAAATATTTTCGTAGAGGTAAATACGTGGTACGAGATAGCAAAACATGACGTCTCAGTTTCAGCGTGGAATAGAATGTCAATGTCATGATAGTAATAGTGCGATAGTACCGTACGCGCTTAGTCACAGAGGGGTTACTTTTTATGCTCATAGTAAAATGTTCCTTTCGTCCGTTCGTTATACAAAGCAACAGGAACTCACTATCTTAATAACACCAAAGTAGAATGCATCAATGTATAGCGAGCAACATATTCACAACTTGGATTGAGGCCGTTGCTGTCGAAGAGAATACCTCCTCAATTACGTAGTCCGTACATTAGATTTAAGACAATGCAGGCACGTATGTATGTGCCTTCTTACTCTTTCAAGGCTGCACTTGTTGTCTATTTCGTTGATTACGTAATCATCTATTTGTAGCTGACACTCAAACAAGTTTGTTGACCTCATTTCTTTAACCGTGAATGAGTTGAGTGAAAGAGACATGTACCTAACTCATTTTACTTTGAATAAGCCGAAATTGTTTCGGGAGTTTTCGGAATTATGTCATTATGTTAATGTTAACAATCTCGTTTCACATGAGTTAAAAAAATGGAATGATTTCCTTTTTTGTCGTATCATTAAGACGACACCGCATATTTAGTTTAAAATATTATAAGGTTTAATAATTGAATGTGTAGATAAGTACTATATTTAAATATATATATATATATATTTGATTCGTTTATGTGCAAACGTTATGTACAAACGAATATTTATAAATAAAACAATCGGTTCTGTTTATGTGAAATAAAATATCTATATATTAAACAAAGAAAAAGACTACAACGAAATAAGAATAAATTCCTTTATATCTACTATCTTAATTTTATTTCTTTAACTTATCACCTGGCTTTGATTAGAAAACCCCTGATTCAATTCACTGATGGGAGAAAATTTTGTTTCAGCACAGTTTAGCCATAGAGTTTCTGAAGCCGCCTGGCAAAGCTAATTATTTACAGCATTATTGTGTTCGATACGTGAGACAATTTCTTATTTGTCGAGGAGTCAAGGTGAAGCTTACTTCACCTTTGGTATTATCATACGATACTTACCTTCAAGTATAACGAAGGCCAAGAACTTCCCTAGTATTTATTAAAAAGGTATAACGCATAATTAAATGATGAAGCGCTATTTGATTTGATTTTATGCAATGGAAAAGAATTAGTAATAGAAAGACTAACAAAAAAAAATAACCAACACTCTAAATACGCCGGTTAGTAGGGAGGTAGTGTGTCCATAATTAACTAATATCACTGGAACCTGTATTCCAGTTATTGTAACTTATCGCTGAAACTGCATTTATAGTTGTCCGAGTAAACATATTAATAGGCATACGCGACTGACGCTTTGCAATTTTAATTCGCATCCTGTTGACATAAAGTTAAGCTTTATCGCTCATAGATCGCATTGAAGTCAGTTCGAAGTATTGTTTAAGGCTTAAAGTATTTGCTAAATAACACATTTTCTCTGGAAACGCCCAACGGATGCATAAAACAACATACTTGTAATATCTAAATATATACCCGTCTATTGTAAGTCGTAATAATGGACAGCTAATAAATATTAAGTTCTAATGGTACAAGCGCTTGAGTTATAGGTGACTGGTGTATTGATTCATAATAACCTCGGTATTCATAAGACAGGGCAAAATATGAAAATTAATAACTGTAGCTCAATATTGCACAATATTTTGTTTTATGTTCAACAAAAAACAAATCCTTGTTCATAGAAATAAATAATTTTAATCCCATTGGAGCCTTTGTATTGAGCCATAGATTCAGCTCGAAATGTCTCGTACTTACCAGGCTATTAAGACACTTCCAAAATGCACTTTCCGATATCAGTATTTCAGTATTTTGTACAGATTGTATTACTTATAAGGGCTGACAAATTTTGAGTATTCATAAAATCTCCACTTCCAAATTAAATTTGACAACAGACATTAATTTTATGGTATATATACGAGACAAACTTGCACAAAATTATTCTCATAATAATACAATGAAGTATGTGTGGATCGTAGTAAATGGAAAAATGTTATCGCCCCCATGGGAAAGAGGTGTGATTATATATATATATATATATGATATAAACACCTAATGAGAAGCGTCATAGAAGTAATACACTTTGACTTTACAATTAAAGATTGACTCTACACAGTAAAATTGAAAGAAAAAAAATTACTTATAACATAAGCGAATCAGGAATTACATATAAAATTCTTGTAATCGCAGTGATGACATCAAATGTATACTTCCAAAAACTCAACAGTAGCACCATAAAAGTACGACAGTTTATCATATCACCTTTATTTAAAAATATTTCAAGATTTTATAAATATCCCTCACGTTTTATGTAGAAAATCGTGATCTAATTGTTAATGTTGTCTCAGCCAATTTAAAAACTCGCCCACATTGGAAATATTGAATAGCATTATTATTCTGGTTATTCCAAAGAATATTCATGGTATCTATTGGAAATGCGTTGCCATACCTTCTTCTGTAAGTTTACGTGGTTGGAATGAAAATTAATTTATGGACATGGTATAAATTATAGATTATATATTAACTTATGTCTATTATAATTAGCTTTCGGTGCGAACACTCGCTCATTATATATTATCTTTAGTGAAATTTGAAAATCTATAAAATATTTTCCGATCGAAACGAACCAAATTCAATTTTCTATATTGTTTAATTACCAATATCGAGCTAAATTAGGTGTAATGTCTATTTTGTCACTTCACAAATGCGTACATGAAATCCTAACTGGCATTAATTTGAATAATAATAGATACAATGGTTTCTAAACTAAGTTTCAAAATGGAAACATATTTATGATGGATTTAATAAGTGCTTGTCTAAGGTAAGAAGTTAACTATTAATTTACGGAGAGTTTTACAATAGTGCGTTTTCATATAAGTTGCATTGTGAAGAGAAGAATGAATAATTAGGTATTATTTTGTCTACTGGTTGAAATGTTTGATCCAAATCAGCAAAATAGCAATGTAATTAGCGAAATGAAAGTTAAGAAAACTTAACAATCCATTGAGAAATTGAGTGCATCAACAAAATTCAGGAGTAATTTTTTTACAAGTACCCATACACTAAAAATCATCTATATGCATCTTTGTCCGATCGAGTTCCCATAATCTTGTTGGATAGACAGTTTCCTTAACAATCAATTTCATGAAGTCTCAATAGTTATAAAAAATGAATTCCAGATTATTTTTTGTGGTGATTCATAGAATCATTCTATAGAATAAGCATATATATGCATTAGTCAAGTTTAAAGATACTGAATAAATGGCAACAAGGGTGAAGAGAGGTGTAAATTTCACCGTTGTATTACCACGTGTATAACATTATCACATCACTATAATGGTATTTAGATTTTTATGGTAATTAAATTAGGTAAGATAGACTTATTATACTTATTGATTTTGACTTTGATTTATGGTTATATAATGCAATTATTTTTGTAATATTTCAAATTTATATGATATTTACAAATTATCAAATTTATATTAATCGCCGACACTGCTTTTTATTTTTGAATATAACATTACAATAGCTTACAAAAATCTACCTTTAAATCTAACCTTTAAATACAAACACCTCTTTTTTATTTCTTGACCTCAACCATAAGATGATTGAGATCATCTGGTGTAGTGTCAGATCAAGGAATAAAACTATACTTCTATAATTAAATTAAATTAAAAACTTACAAGAATTACGTTGGCATTTTTTGCCTTTAACCTTTATTCCCCAAATCGTGACTCAACGTTCGACGTTGCAGTGCGTCGAACTTCGAGAAAGCTCACAATATCCACAGCGTGCCTTATGCTAATACGTAGTTCTACTCTGCTACTTTAAATTTATTTTATTAGTCTAGTAGCTAATGCTTGTATCGAGACGGGATTTCAAATAAATGTTACGGTAGATACTGAATAATTTTAGAGTCAATGAAACATTCCGATTTATTTAAATGGTGAATTGATTTTTGTCTATGGCTATCTGCAGATTAGTCATCAAGAGATGTGTTTCTGTGCCAAATATAATTCTGCAAGTACAGGTAATAGTGCTGAAGAAGGACCTTTGTTGTTTGTTACCTGATTGAATGAATATAAGTGAAAAAAAATGTAAAATAAATGAATATAAGTTATTCATTATTGTTTCCTAAATCCTAAATTATAGGTATTTTAATGATATTGCCGCAAAATATTATATTCTAATGACAAAATATGTTTAATTAACAAATTTTTGTCTCAATTTTATAACATAACATATTTTTATCTTATTTTTATGTGTGAATAAAGTCGTTCAATGGTATTTTATTTGCGATTTTATTATTTCAAAAGTGCCTTAGATGCGTTCTCGTGTGTGTTACGTGACTAACAATGAGCACTTAACTCTGCGCGGAATACAAAGTGGGCGGGCGTAGGCAGCCACCATGAAAACTTAATTTTCTCATCTTAAAGTTATTTTTAGCGAAAACACACGTTCTTTGAGCAACACCCGTGATTTAGTTGTTATTTTCTGTTTTGGTTTCAACTTACAATACTTATTAGCTTGAGACAGTAAAGCAAGCTCCACTTAATTTGTGTATTTCAAAGTTATTGTTTAGATTCTTAACTACGTAATAGTATGTGTGTTAAATGATTTGTTACAGAATTGCTATAAACTCATAGAGCGTTAGTTATATTGAATAAAAGTAAAACAAAATTATTTTTCCCGATACACATTGGCTCTAGCCCTATGGTGTTTGTCAATACATCAATCACAAAGGGACGACACAAAAACACTTTTGTTTGATAGCGATCCAATCGCTATTGTCGCGAATCTCGCTTGAAAAAAAACACAGCTACTTTAAAATCAATATTAATTACAATGAACTAATATTCTTGTCAATATGAGAATGACGTCACATTATCATTTGATAGGGAAACAGTTAAGCGGTCGAGCTCCAATTTTATATTTATGGAATTTACGTCATCATGTGGCACAGTTGAAGTTTGAAATGTCAGCGAAGAAGATGTTATATTATTTTTTGTTTTTTTTTTTGTGGATTTTATAAGTATCTTACAAACTATCGATTAAAGCCATGCCACTCAATAGTGGTTTTAATACTTATATAAAAGCATAGTTAATTATTATATTTTAAGGGTAGTATTTAAATAAATTATTGAAAAATAAGAGTATCAGAAATACTGATTATTTAATATTAAGTGTTCTAAAAATTGTAGACAAAAACAAATATTGTAAAATGCGATGAATCCAAGTTAAGAGTTATTCAGAACAATCAGTATAATTATTCCTAAGTAAGTACATATTATACCTATTTAACGTCCAGAATATTTCATATTAACATTAAGACTGCTAGTTTTGTTTATTAATATAATATCACATTATCCCCTTTGTATTAATGTGAACATTTCTTTACCTATTATGGTATTGGCCTTTTGTAACAATGTATTCCTCGTTGTAACTCAATTATTCCCCCTTGTTTACTTTACAGCAAAAACAGTTGTTAGTACATAAATAGAAAACTTTGTGATATAAGCTAAGACTAGCAGAATGTAATTACCTATATGTATCCTATGTAAACCGTCAAAGTTACGCTTGCCTTTTATTCTTGTGGTAAACTCAATAAATTGTATATTATGTTTAATACGTACGCTGGAACAGTTCTGTTCGCGTTGATAACAGATTTCGTAACAAGAGTCGACGTTTCCCAAAGGGATTAAATGAAAGGCGAACAATTTATATCTCTATTACTGCTGGTATTGTTTATATAACTCGGCCTCAGGGCTTGAGAAAACATTCGCGCTGAGATTAAAGGTGCGTTTACCGATGTGATGATTGTGAGTTTGATATATTAGAACTATTTCTTGTGTGCTTAACTGCAAATGAGACAGCTTTTACATTTTTTTAATAAATACTGTTGTTTTTTATAATACAAACAGTTACTCTAATACAAATCCTAGTTGGACTTGTATTAGAGTAACTGTGACGGTTTTAATGTTTTTCCTATTATGTTAATTATAATTAATTTTGTTCTATGTCAGTTAAAAAACCTCGTCAGTTCTATTCATTCTAATGCAATAATTGAAAATTTTAAACCTTTTTAGTGTTGACAGCGAAATTATAGCCAAGTTAGGGGCTAACTTACAAATAATAACTTTGAAGCTTCTCGATATGCAACGCAAAGATCATGCCTATTCGTCGGCGTTCTTAAAAGGCAATAATTTACTTGCTCTAATACGTTACATATAAATAGGGAGATTCTATTGAGGACAATAAAGAAGACTTCAGTGTACATATCGATTTTAAAAGCCATTGACTGAGTCTTTCAGCGTAAAAACTGAATATACGAGCTTTCATAATAAAGGATTCTTTTCGGGTGGTTTCTGGTCTAAAGCAATACTAATGGAAACCAAATTTTTAAGGTCGTTGCAGCTAAATTTCAACTGCCAGTTGGATTGGATTTATGATAATCGCATGTATTAAGCGATAATAAAATAATTATAACGCAATTTCAATTTAGTGAGCATTATTGTAGGATTGACCACCGTTAGCTGCTTTTCGGGTAATATTTCGGGTAGTGTACGAAAAATTTTCATGACCTTACCTTCATCACACCATATAACCGTCACTATTGAGGGGCACAAGACTACTCTAAGTATGTTTGGATAATTACGCCTTAATAAACCACGCTGGCCAAGTGTTGATTTGTCGACTTTACTTAAGTAAATATAACAAAAAAAAAACGGTATTTTAAATAAACGGGAAAAAGCTAACGATTCCACCAAAGTATTTGTTAAAATCATTACTGAAGTAGGTAATCTCGGAAGCACATAGTTTCTCTCAATATTTGCAACAAACACGAACAGCAAAGCTCGTGTTTAGCTGGCTGCCCGTTGTTTACACACAAGCTCAACGTTTTTCCTACCGTTTGCATAACACGGGGGTAGTCTAATAAAAACAAATTGGCTCGCAGGCCAGATTTTCGCGGTAACACACGTTCGGGTGGCGACAAGCCGATAGTGATTTACTGCTGTACCAGTCGCCACACGATTTTGAAATGAACTGGTGACTTTTACGACCGCCATTTCGAATGTTCCGAGCAAACTTAATACAGAGCAGTCCGAACGGTGCGGAGATTTTAAAGCTGCGTCCTAGATTTGTACGAACTCTGCATAGTAACTGGAAACCAAACTGCTTTGATTACAGCTTCGATTGCTCGATAGCGTAAGGTATAAAGTTTTTACTGTTTTGGACACCATGTAATTTATAGCATGAAATCATCTGTTTAAGTCATTGAAATAATTAATTCATGATGAAAAATACTACAGTTTAGTTAATGAATATTATGAATGGTTTAATTATTAACACAACTTTCTCAACTCAACTCATTCAACTCATGACGATATGGTGACCTAGAAAGGTATAATTTGAACTCACTCAAACGGCTAGTCCATTTAATTCAGTTATATCAAATACATTTGAACCTGGACATATATAGAACTAAACATTAGCTTTCTTGTGTTACACACAAGAAAGCTAAGGTTTAGTCCTAATGTTCTAAATATTTTGTAATATTTTCGTTTTTACCAATTTTAACATTTCCTAATTGTCAACTCAAATAATTAAGCTAAGAAACAATTATGTGGACAAGAATTCAAATCTTCTCTCATAAAGCAATTTAAATTCTTTTCGGCTATCAGCCCCTCGAAGTAAATAATCTAGTGAAGCTAACTTATGGCCAACCCAGCGCATTAATCTACCAGATATAATCAGAGCTCGCTGCGTACCTAAGTCACTGATAACCATCTTTATATCAAGAGACACTTCACCTTCAACAGGACCTTTAGAAGGCCTCTACATGGTATTGTTGGCGCATACTATAAGAGTTAATATCTGTCGTTGTGCAGGCGTCTTTGCTCATATAAAGCATTATCTGGTATTCCTTATTTGAGTCTGTAAATAATTGTGACACTATCGGATAATATCTCTGTTTTTTTGAGGTCTATAAAATTAATAACTTTTTTTATTATTAGTATACTCAACAAACAAGAATCAGCGACAAACCAATTTTCTTAATTAAACATTTAATGTGGCGCAATTTATATCGGTCGAGCAGATATGTGTATAATAAATACAAGGAAAGCAAGTAGGTCGTGAACACAACTGTTCCTGCCCAAGGGTAATAAGCATGCCACTATTATCTTGATGCAATGTCTTCACTTTTAACTTAAGATATTTCAACACGCGAAGCTTACACGTCTTCGGTTCGACCGTTTTGCAAACTTAAAATGTAAATATTGTAAATGTGTATACTTTTGCCCGTGAATTGAATATATTTTCTATGTAGACCTATTGGAAACGAATCTATCAATTATACTAATAAAATGTCATAGGGGAAATAATAAAAAATACGCATTCAATAGCTACCACAAAAAAAATTAACACATCAAATATTCAATAAATAAATATATATTTATTGAATATTTGTTCATTTAATTTTTTTTTATATGACTGGTTGTTAGATATCATTAAAAAATATTGCGTAATCATGAAAAATCCTTTAGAATTTAATATTTTGTATTTTAATATTTTGTGTTACAATAAAGACAAAATGCTTTTATAACAGTATAATTAGGCAATAAAATATGAATGAATGAAATATTGGTACGCACATGCTTTAGCTCAAGCACGGGGCGCGCGTGCGTTACAAGACTGTCAATCATAGGTACCGTAAATCGTAGTTAATCGTTCCACAAAAAAGCCTCCGCCGTCTCGACGCAAACAAAATGGCCGCCGAGCCAATTATAGCACCGCTCAAGTGATATAATTGCATTAATATGTAATTAAATCGTTATTTTATTGTAGAGAAAATTTAATTGTGCACCACGGAAATATTCAACACACCTAAAGGCTTAACGTGGGATGCGAAATCGATTTTATTGTCAAAAGAATAGCACTTAATTTCGATATATTCTATAAATTTTAAAACTCACACTTAAAATATTTGCTCTTAGTGAATTAATTTCTTTAATGTTATATGCTCTGGTTCTTTTTATTACTATTGAATGAAGTTACACTCAGATACTAAATTACCTACAACCTAGAAGGAAAGACTTTAGCAAAAGCACATGTTACTCGTATATGCAAATAAAACACGCGATATTGTGATTCCATCTCGCGGTGCAATCAATTACGTATACCACCCACGCTAGCAAGGATATAAAATGAAATTATAACTTTTTGTTTGTAAACTTGTCTGTCACTATAATTTATAACACGAATTCCCAAATTGTAACAAATATACGCTAATAACTATTTCAATCTTTTAGTTCGCGCTTAGTTTTTATAGGAAAATCAATAACGCTGCAGGAAACCAGTCATACACCTCAGTAGCAGACTGGCAAATGCGGCCGTTTTTAAAATTACGATTTTAATTTCGAATTTCTTCTTGTGTATTTCTACGAGTATATGGTTAATGAATTTGATCAACGTACATTAATATAATTTTAATTAGCTAGGTACACGTCCAATCACACAGGAACATCAATGTTCGTGTCAGTAAGTTTACAGAGGCAATAACGACGCAATTACAAGTAATATGTAATGAATGTTTCCTTGCTTTTTTAATATTTGCACATTGCTCAGCAGTCTCAGAACTCGCCGACTTCGTAGCGAATGAATTGATTAAAAACATTTGTATCCATACTAATTATGTACGCAACTGTGAACGTTCGTAGCGAGTTGTTGAATGTCACCGTAATTACAACTCCAACTTTGTTATGTATTGCTTAGTATTCTACCTTATGAAATAGACAGATACATAAATTTACTTGTCTCATAAAGGTAAGAATTATTTATCGTTCTGTCATTGTAGAACATCAAGGTTTAGTTATCCTTCATATTATATTCAATCTAAAGCTTATAATGATGGATTATATTTTTAAACGTTTCCACCTCGTATTTTGATGTTGGTATGACAAGTACTAGCAATATCAATAAGCTCCAATCAATTGATCTTATCCTGTTTAACTATTCTGAATAATAATGACATCCGAACTCGACTGGGTAAGTTCAACCCTTCCACACAAACGATGTGCCAAAACCGAAATAGTAATGACAATAAAATCCATGCAATTGATATAATTTTATGTAGCCATTGGGGCCCTTAGCATTCGAGCGGTGTGTAATGTATGTAAGGGGGCATCAGGGGTAAGAGGAACAGGGGACAACGCAGGGTGCGTCTGACATTGAAGAAGTGCCAATAACCAGGGTATAAATAGGGGGCCGGCGAGGAGGGCGTTACTTTAGTACGAGGCCGGAATATTTTGCCGGAGCCGGTGTAGCAGCCTAAACAACGGATTACAATGCCGGCTGGCGACTTCGGGACGATACCGATCTCTGCCTACTTGATAAATTGTAAAGCTGTACAAAATTTATAGCAGTTACGTGCTCGATCACGCGGCATGACAATATCTACCCGTAGCTTACTGACTAATATTGAAGTTATCTCGCTTACGGAATCATTAAAGCTCTGCGTTTTTATAACTTATTTAGTAAATGAATATTGTGGATATCAATTATTTTCCAAAACATATTACAACTTTCCGAGTATTATAGAACGAAATTTATCATATCTAGTCGCTCATCCACATATTAAGCGTTAGAATGCTTCAAAAGTTAATAAGTTGGAATATTAAATGATAATGAAATGACTTACAAATCATACTAACGTGTTGCCCAAGAGTCCTTGTCCAAGCGCGGCATTAGCACCAAAAAGGTATTTATGGAAGTAATAAATTCTCCCCTAAAATTGGTCACCCTCAAACTAGACAAAAATGACCAGAATACATTGGTGTAGCTTGGCAGACGATAAAACATTCAGTTTATGGGGTGTCATATTTACATTCGGGAGATATCGACGTGGGAATACAGATAAGTACTTATTTCGACCACAGTGGGGACAATATGTTTCTATTTTCGTCAATCCAAGTTGGTTTGAGCTTCTCCATAACTCTACAGCTAATCTGTTCTGGGATGTAGCGCGTGGGGGGCTAGAAGACCACACTAACGGTCTTGTAGGTAAATTTTACCTTATCAGAAAATATTATTTTTTCCATTTTTATGATTTAAGCGTCGTTGAAGATGTAGTTATATCATAAAGCACGCATAGAATATGTAGACAGTTGAGTTAATCCAATTATCGAACCAATCCAATTAAACAAGACCCTCCCATACGGGTGCTAATTGATTGGCCATAAATAGGGATTAGAATTATTGGTTGCTGCATAATATAAATTCACCCTGCAGAAACAACGTAACTCCTGATAAAGGTTTCGCTTAGTAGATTTGCTGAATGAGTAGAGCGGTTGTAAGCCATAGGAGCGATTAGAAGCCCTATTACATTGCAATAAAGTTGGCGTTGGCGCCCATCATACGACATAGCTTAACGCTTCACGTGCGAGCCGACATAGATGTGTGTAATCTTCCGCTATATTTATACGAAACAGGCGCGAAAACGCCCCAAATGGTGGCTCAAGATTAGTCGGCGCAATGCCGTGCGCGAATAGCGATGCTAGCAAATAAAATGTTTAGGGTCATTTTGGCCGAAAACGAGCGTGGCTAGCTCACCGAAATGCCAATAGACCTATTTTACCCAAGGGGAGTATACCCATAAATTGTTGGCCGCAAATTTGCAATCCTATCTTTTTTGGCCCGGTGAGGGAGTCCCACATTAACATAACTGTATGTTGGGCAATTCACCTTGTAGCTTTATGAATATAAGCGTACGCACCGGCGGAATTCTGCCGGCACTTTACGTTTCGTACACGTCTCCCGAGTGTTTCTTGTGTAAAAAATATATATGCGACAATTCGGGACATCATAACAATACGTGTCTTTTTGTTTTCGGGAAACACTCACGATAATTGTCGACTCGGTTTGTTTTTCAACAACACGTGAGTTTTTCGTACATCTTTGTTTTCTTGAGCTTTTTGTTCCTTTCATGTCTTTGTTTCAAATTGTCAAATGTTTTTTTTTACATGATATATTTAAGTTGTTCGCCTATGGTAACGAGTTTCATGTGCACTCACCAATAACTGGAAAACTGACTAACATCCCATTATTTTTGAAACTCGGCAATAAAAACAATACTACTTAGTAGAGAACATTTGGTAAGTGATCTTTAACCAGACCATCTAACTGCCATTGATTACTACAATTATTACTACCAACTAAACTGAGTTGAGCAAGATTTTGCTAACAAGAGAAATCGAGCTTCGAACACGTAAACTACAAATTCAGAATCGTATCGCAGAAAATTTAGGCATCAGTAAAATATTTCTGTTACATTCAAATTATCTTATTTAGCATCAACTTTACAATGATTAAAATTAAAAATTCGGGGTCGACTCATAATTTTTATATTAAATAAAGGCCTATGATCCCTTACATAATTCCCTTGCCTCTCAAGATTAACCGCTAAGGAGTTTTAATGAATAGCAACTGGATTAATTTTTAATTATAACTGCTCTCTATATAGCCAGCTTCAGTTCGTGAGAGGCTTTATCGCTGGACCTGCAACGGGGAGGCGGAATATTAAACGCATTCCTGAATTATGAGGGCCCTTTAATTGCAAGATGGCTGCTTCTGTACTTAATATCAACGATTTGTAATGCTCGAAGCGGCAGGCGTGCGTGATCTTACAAATATTTGCGCTTAGAGTCGTCGCAGAGATGGCGAGAGAATTTTAAATTAGATCGGAAATGTTTGAATTACTTTATTAATGTTAATCGTTCTCTTCCGTCTATGAATATAACAGAAACACTACGGAAGTTATGCAAAATTCAATAATTCTAGTAACAAAAAAATATTCGACGTCATATACGAATAATACATTATTTTTCGAGTTATAACTAATGAATGGTTTCCATTTTTCTTCATTTACATTCATTGTTTATTTTGAACTGTAATTTAAAAAGAACCAGTAACTTTAAAAATAAAACCGCGCGGTATTTTAAATAATCTATTTCTTCTCTAGTCTATATATTTTATACATATTTACCTCAATGTATTTTTTAAATAATTATTCAGTAAAAGAAATTCAAATAAATTTGATATTAAAAAACCAAAGTAGAGATACAGAGCTAAAGCTTTTCTTAACTTATTATTGTAGAAAGTATTTAAGTCAGTTCACTTTTACATGCATAAACAGGGAACTACGAAACGTTGATTTTGGCTTCTATTCGTAAGTATTTTCTGTCTAAAGTGCTGCTGTTCCAATCGCTTTTTATTGGTGAGTTCGAGAGCAGTGCGATGGTAATAATTTTATAAATGCCTATTGTCACCTTTTCTGTGCCCTTTCTTTTAAAATCAAGCCGCTAATGCAAAAATATCTACAATAAAGGAAAACACGCAATCAAAGTGTATTGATCACTTTTGTATCATACAAAAGCGATCAAAGTTAGCTTTGTTTCAACTTTCCAGTCCAGTGCATACTACAGTACAAAGTTGACACATCACGTCAATTAACCAAAATGTCGCTGTTCATAACAAAGCAACTATGAGACAATAATGGCCACTATATAAGGGCAGCTTAAACACCTCAGGCATAACACGGTCTGTAGTTTACTCCCTCCCGGCGCTTCAAGTTTTAGGACCTATTTGGCCCTTGGAATAGGGTTCATGTAATTAAAACGCTTTTAACTTACAATTATGAAGTATGAAGAGCGTTTCGCTTGTAACATGAGCGTTTATTCAAGCAAACGTAGGTTGCGCATTGTAAAGTTAATAGTAACACAACTGATGAATTATATTGTGGATTTTTTCATTAATTATCTTTGAAGGAAAGGAAACATTTGTATTTAAAAAATAAAAAACAAGGCTCTACAAAAAGAGGGTCAAAAAATCATTAATTAAAAGTAATATTTATTACTTTTACTTATAAAAAAACCATTACTTTATCCATTAACATATTAAGAAAATACTACCAGATTAAAGATTTAATTAGTAAATACGAGAGAAATACCTAAATACGAGTTGTTTTTTTATTGTTATTCTAATTTTTGTCGGTTGAAACTCGAGTTACACATTAAAGATACCCGTATTAATTTACAATGAACAATTACATTATATTATCTAGGAACGTATAACGAATGCCATAAATTTAGTCGAAACCATAATAACACAATAGTATGAACGGGCAAAGCCTGAGCTTGCATACGGACAAATTAAATTTGCATGCTGACGACCCTTCATTACCGTTCCCCCTGCTTGTCTGGACATGATGGTAGCCGCCATATTTGCCACCTTGACCAGAGGGTGGGGCTCAGAGTCCCGCTTGATGCCAAATATCAAAGGGATATGAGAATTCCAGACAAGAATTTGTAATTGCTTATCGCTTATTTTATAGCAGAATCGAGAGTATATATTTTTCGTTTTCGAGAGTTAGGTAGTCTTGATGCCATAATTCAAGCTCTATTGAAAAGTATCAATGTATTAATCCAATGTCTTATATAATCTCAATCAATATATCAATTTTAAAATATTCTTTTTTATCTTTTATTTAACAAACAAATGCATTGATTCTACTTAACAAAATCAAAATAAGGCTTCTAATCTATTCCCGTTCCATAACACTATCCGATGAAGCACCCTTTTCTCGGGGATAATGTACATCATTTTTTCTCTGAAATTCCTCCTAGGTACTCCCGTACATTAGAGAGTATATTCTCAAAAAACATTTGCACATTTCGCTCTGAAGGCGAGACGGGGAGAAATTATAAAATACAACACCGTTCCTCCCTTTGGTTTTTCAAAGGTATCTGTTAGGGCGCGGGTAAATACAAAATGGAGATGCACCTGATCCTTTTAACGTTAGGTTAAGGTACATTTTTGAACAAATTTTACAGTGATTCTATATAGTAGGTACTACAGTATTCAAATTCGCCGAGCCACAGGGGAAACTAATTCGTTTTAAATTACGTTACGATATTGCGTTTGGAGCTAAAATATTGCCTTCGTAAACAGAGAGGGTTGAAACAAAATATTAGTAGGCAACTTGAATAAGTTGGCGCACAATTAGATTATCTATTAGACACGCACTTCTGTCAGAGATTTATAAGCTACCGACTAAATATATTTAATTTAGTACTTAGAAATAAGTACACTAAATTAAAAATACTAGAAAAATGTTGCTATACATCCGTATTCATTTATTTCTATGTAAGAAACTTTGTATGTTTTCGATTTATTATAAATATTGTAGTGAATTGATTTTGCAATCACCTTTCATATTGCAATCAATGTTCACCCATAAATATTTAAACAAATATATAAAACGCATTTGCTATTTCATCGTTAAAAAATACGATTATAATATACTAGCTTCCGCCCGCGGCTTAGCCCGCATGAAATTAGTTTTTGTCAATCCTGGTCCCTTATGTCTAAGAGACTTTTACAGGGGCCAGCCTCACGTTGACCAAGATTCATGGTTTTATCTTCAATTCAACCCCTATTTCAGCCCCACACTGGTAAAAATTTCAAAATGCTAGAACAATCGATTTTTTGTTTCTTATGACGTAATATTTGACGAACCTGCATACTAACTTTCAACCCTTATTTCACCGCCTAGCTGATCGAAATTTCAAAAATGCTACAACAAATATTTAATGATTTCTTATCAAGTGCTTAAAAATAAAGTTTCATGGTTTTATCTTTTAAAATTAAAAAAAATCCCATACAAACTTTCAACCTATATTTCAACCCTTTCATCCCTTTATTTCGAAATAAAAAGTAGCCTATGTTCTGTCTCAGGGTCTAAAGAATATCTTTACCAAATTTCATTAAAATCGTTTGCAAGGTTTAAGCGGGAAAGCGTAACAGACAGACAGACAGAGTTACTTTCGCATTAATAATATTAGTTGGGATTGCATTTTGAAAGTTCTGTGCAATATACGGTTTCACCATTTCATTCTTTGTGTTGATTCTATTTTAGCTGAACCGTTGATAAATGTGGTTTCAAATCAACTGCTACAAAATTGCTTTATTTGCTATTACACAAAGTGATTATTACAACGTTTCTCAAACTCCGTTTGAGAAACATTCAGACCTCGTCCACCCACAAACTTAATTTACGACTTGTGCATAGTATACATTCTGTTATCGCAACACGTTTGTACTGTTATTCAACTATGGCGCATATTTTATTAGTTTTCATACATAAAACATCTAATAAAAACTATCACTCACACCACCGTACAAAATCTCATTCGCAATAAACGGGAAGAGTCGAAATGGAAACGTTAATAAAGATATAATAATAAATATCCGAGCACGACCTTTAGGGACTTGAATTAAACTGAGGGTAGGAAAATTGCGAGAATCCCCAAGGAGGTGGGTGAGCGGCAGCTGCGAAGCCTAATGCCCTTTCTATTATAGTACAGTCAATCTGCAATTTTTGCTCCGAAAAATGACAAACCGGGATTTGACTTGACGAATCGTTAGAGGGGCAAGTAAAAAGCTTAATGTCAGATTTCGAAGTCCTCCCCCCTGCTGTTTTGAGAAAATCCAAAAAAATTTTGAAATGCATTTATCTCGGAAACTATTAAGGCTAGCGACTTGTTTTTTTTTTTTCAAATTGTAAAGGACACTCAGGACTACATTTTCTTTCATTGAAGCAACATCATCCGACTGAAACTGCAAACGCTAGATGGCGCTAAAGTTTTGAAAAATTGTTTTTTTGCTATTTTCATTGTAAAATATCAATTTTTTGCAAAAATGTAAATGAGAAAGTTGTTTGTAATAAAATTAGCTACAACTTTTGTTTAAAACATTTTTTTATAAACTTACCGTTTTCAAGCTATATAGGGGAACAAGTGCAGTTTACAAGCTGAAGCTTGTCAAAGTGTACAAATCGTACATAAATTAAAATTAATTTTTTTTTTAAATTTTTAGAAAACATATAAAAATTTTAAAATTATTAAAAATCTTTGTTACTTTAAAAATCAGAAGACTGAAGTTGAATGTATTTTGAATATTCACCTTTTGCGCTGTCGATAACAAATAGCAAAAAGTTAATATAAAATTCATCAAAGTTAAAGCTACTTGCAAATTTGATTATATATTTTTGATTTTTGATTTTTGCATTAATAAAATTTCATTTTATATGTACTGTTACTAATGCATTGTATTAGTAAAACCGCTTCAAATAACTTGTACTAAAAAAAACTTCATTGTTATTTAAAAAAAAAATTGTTAAACAAAGTTTTAAAAGTTTAATAATAAAAAATAAGTAAACATTACAATTTATTGATGTATCCATGAATTGTGTGACAAACACACTGTAGTAAGGCACACAATGTACGATTTGTACACTTTGACAAGCTTCAGCTTGTAAACTGCACTTGTTCCCCTATATAGCTTGAAAACGGTAAGTTTTATAAAAAATGTTTTAAACAAAAGTTGTAGCTAATTTTATTACAAACAACTTTCTCATTTACATTTTTGCAAAAAAATTGATATTTTACAATGAAAATAGCAAAAAACCAATTTTTCAAAACTTTAGCGCCATCTAGCGTTTGCAGTTTCAGTCGGATGATGTTGCTTCAATGAAAGAAAATGTAGTCCTGAGTGTCCTTTACAATTTGAAAAAAAAACAAGTCGCTAGCCTTAATAGTTTCCGAGATAAATGCATTTCAAAATTTTTTTGGATTTTCTCAAAAACAGCAGGGGGAGGACTTCGGAAATCTGACATTAAGCTTTTTACTTGCCCCTCTAACGATTCGTCAAGTCAAATCCCGGTTTGTCATTTTTCGGAGAGATCGATTTTTTTAACGACATATTGACTGTACTATTATCAGCGATTGGGAAAACTGAGCAGATAGGTACGTGGAGCAGAAATATCGTGTGCGATATTACATTCCATATACGACGACGCGTCACACAAGCTCTCCAGCGCCAGATGCGTTGACACCAACGATTAATGTTATAATCGACGCTCCGGCTTTCAGGCAAAACCACACCGTACACCATATGTGTTACCTCGCAAATTTCCTGAGCAAATGTCGATTGGATAAACTCGGTGTAAATATGATTTAGTGTTAATAAAACTAGCATACAAAACACGAATTAATGGCACTATTGCTTATAGGCATGATCATTGCGTAAGACGCGATGACAATCTCTGTTTTATGGTGGAGGCCATCGTAAATGTCTATTAATATGAATGGGCTCCAATTACTTTTACGATTCGCATTTTGTTGAGAGACGCTCTAAAAAAAGTTTATGACTTTGCGCCCCTGGTTTCTGATGCCTTGAGGGTGTGAGTCTATTGGACGGACGCGTGGACAATC
Source organism: Scirpophaga incertulas (assembly GCA_036419045.1). Taxonomy (NCBI): domain Eukaryota; kingdom Metazoa; phylum Arthropoda; class Insecta; order Lepidoptera; family Crambidae; genus Scirpophaga; species Scirpophaga incertulas. Next base: position 24,710,720 of record CM071630.1, on the reverse strand, counting down.
AGAGCGCCGGCAGATGGCTCACGAACACGGTACTTACACCTGCCCGACTTTGGTCTTTCACTCATGCTTTTAATCTTATCGTGGATCAGACTAAAATGACTTCATTAATATTTTTATTCCATATTTTTAACAACAAAATAACCCACCATTTTATATTGACCTGGGCAAATAAGAACTATAGCTACTAGTATTTGAATTTTGTTTATTTATACAATATCTTTTTAAACATTTTTAAACAAAATTAGGTGGTCGAAATTTCAAAGCTATTTGCAATTTCTTCCTTTCCAAAAAATAGTGCTTTGGAAACTACCACCACCTCCTTAATCGTAGATGTGTTAAGCAATTGTGTATCAAAAATTTAAACAACATCCCAATCCACCAGTTCTGTTACGAATAACTGTATTCTGACATTTAAAGCGCGAACGCAGGCAGCAGGAAAAACACGTCGTGAGTCACGTGAGCGTTCACGTAGCGTCAATCACCGAACGTAAATCGCACAGCCAACAATAAGACAAGGAACATCTGAAACATACAATCATCTCCATTCAAAGAAGCGGAATGCGTCGATCTGAACGGTTGTACGCCAATAACGTGCCAAGTTCCTCCCGAGCAGCGGGCCAGTCTATCACACGATATGACCCGCTGAATGCTTCTTATTACACTTTTATCGGTCGTATCAGTCATAAAATGCTAATGAACGAGCGTTTCGGACCAAACATCCGAGCGCGAGATTCAAATGACGGCATAAAACGTAACCCGAAGTCGTCACTTCGTCGAAACGTAATCGTAATAGGTCTACGCTTCGAAAACAACGCAACCCGACCGTCCTCAACGGCCGGCGAGATGGCTCGATGTTTTTAAAAGCTCTTTTATTGTGCCAACGATACCTACTCAAGCGGACATAGCTTCTTTGTCCTATGCTTATTGCCTATGAACGGACTATTTACTTTCAAATGACAGAACTTTGATTTATCAATTCCTATATCCAGGCGTAAACAGAATAGATTATAATACACGAATATCTTGGCATGTGCTCTATTTAAATGTGTGCATAATAGTAGAGCCATTATGACTTCTTTTTGATGACTGCATATATTCATTAAAGCTACTCAGTACTTATACAGGTTTACAGGATCTTTGTTTCCGATACATTTTCTATTATGATACTATATATTACTTGTGTGTAGTTATGTTATTTTTTATGCTCTCTGCTATTTCTTTCTTTTCGTAAGAGTAGACATAAGTAATTTACAGCTATTCCATCTTTGCGAAGTCCTCGGACATTCATAGTCATAGGCCTTTAATCGGCAAAGTGTGGGTGTATAATTACACCTCTGTCTAACCTTAAAAGTAAAATGTACGTTATTATACATACATATGTATATAATATATAAATTTTTATCAAAATAATTTCAATCTTTCAAAACTTATACCTCCATTGTTAATATTCATATATAAAATACAGTATGCAGCCATATACATTAAAATAAAGGACGAGGAGCATAGAATTTAAGCATCTAACAAGTGACACGATAAAATATTATAGAATATCATTTTATAGAAACCTTTATAGTTATAGATATTTTATTCGACCCTTTTCGTCCTTAGTACTAAGAAAATGTTAAGGAAACTATCATAAAAGAAACCGTTACTATCATAAATATCAAGTTACGATTATGTGATCGGACCAAATTCGGACTGATTCAATTTCCTAAGTGTAAGAGCGGCTTACAGTATTTTAAATTTATTTTTGCTGGTATATGCTGTATATAACTTTGCAGGTTTTCAAAAACCCCAGGCAACGTGAACAGTTTAAATAGCTAACTTTTTAAAACCACTAATTTTGTTTTTACTAGGACTGTAGGGACTGTATTTGATTATTTGTTGTCTGTAGGGTACAGACAATAAATAATCAAATCGCCCACATCAGAATATTTGTAAATATAATTCATTACTAAACACATACAGGTATCAAATTAATATTACAATTGTATAGACACGAGACATATGTAAAACAGTTCATTATATTTATCCGTATATATCATAATGTTATACTCTTTCGGTCAAAGTATACTTGGTTTAATGATTCAGAAAATGTTAGTCAATATAAATTAAGTTAATGCCTATCTTCCGACTATAACGATCCATAATGTCAAAGAAACATCCATAGAGCTGGCCTGATATTTAGTTACTTCAAAACGCGGGACACGAACTCTGGTTACAGTTTTTTTGTGCTGAGCATTATCTGTGACTGATGGTGTCATTTTTAAAAATAACATCGTTAGGTTCTCCCCTGCATACGGCACCACAATATTAATGTAGTGACAAGCTTTATTTGTCTAATTAAAACTATAAATACACTATTTACTTACGTATAACATTAAATTAAGGATATAGGTACTAAATTTAATCTGTATGTACTAAATATGAATATTATTATATTTTTATAGAGCAGTCGTTCTTAATAACGTGTAACAGATTTAGTTAAACCAAAAATTTTAACATTTTCGAATATATTCAAATTATTTCGTCCTAAAAGCTCTCTGACTATAAAGGAAAATAGAAGTTTACGTTAGGTAATCTTTCGTTACAGTTTATCGTATTATATAATTTCATAATTCAAATTTCATAGTACTATTGTGTATTCAGATAGATAAACAGCTTCGTATAAAATTATAGTAGAACACACCCTTAAACTATCATTAGATCTAATAGCAAACGTAATGCTTACTTAGTAAAGCTATTTAAGCTTTTAAACATCCTGTTATAATATTAACACATGGTTATCTAATGTAAATAATTACAAAGAAACTATTCAAGCCAATTGTTTCCGGTGCTCGTTTTGATGAATTAATAGTAGGCAATGAATTTAAAAGCAAACCAATACCTTTTGATGTTAAAATGAATAGGTATATTGGAACTGATTAACTATATATAATAAATGAATTAAAAAAAGGAACGTAACGAAATATATAATTCAAATTATTTTGGCGTATACCGGTTCTTGCTTGTTAAAAACTACTGAAGATTGAATTTAAGCATTTTTATATTTTTTGCGTAAACTAAACTTATTTCAAAAATACAATTTATTTGAAAGTGCTTGGACATCTAAATATGGAGTAGCCATAAAATGCAAGGATTTCTTTAATTAAAACATCAGAAAGGCAATGTGAATTAATCCCAGCTCGGCGGTGGGCGAAGCGAATGCACTTATTTTGTTCGTCGCTGCATTCGCAGATAGCTCAGAAGGGTTAATCCAACTTAACATTCTCTATCAACGAGCCGTTCAAAAATGAACCTTACGCGACGAGAACAAAGTTCTTTTGTGTTCAAAACATTTATACTTACAAACTTTTATCTAGTCATATACATATGCATGCACATCCTGGGCAGAGTTCTTGTAATTACTATTTTAGATTGAGGTGGACTATGCTATGTTACACACGAATATTAGCAGAAAGAAATAACTTTGCAATTTGTATGAAATATTGTGAAAAATTATTTTAGTCTTTAATTAATATTAAGTAAAGTAGCTTTTATCGATTAGGTATTGTGGTGGTAGGTTTTGTGTGGTTTACTTCAGCCTAAGTAATTATGACGAGTAACTGTAAGAAATATGTCATGTAGGATGGCTAAAATTAATCCGAGAAACCCTGGACAGTCCCCCAGACGGGGAGACATCACCACGGCGTGCGCGGTAACCAGTCGCGCACGCAGCCTCGCGGTAGGGTCATTAGACGAGCACCGCTCTTGTGTGTGCCCGCCTTCGCCTACCTATCCGTCTGCGGCGGAGAGGAGCGGCCTCGACGTCTTCCTCCCGCTCCCTCTCCGCTGCCTCCTTCTGCAGCGCAGCGATCAAGTCGCTGCGCTGTTGTAGTGACCGAAACAACCATGTCCGGTCAGTACCTGCACCATGCGGAATGAGAGGCTGCCCTGCCGGCGCCCAACCCACTCTTCCAACACCGGTGTTGGAAGAACGGGATCGTCCGGTGGCCGGCAGCTGGGAAGGCGATTGTCTCGCCCCACCGGTGCAGAGCCTCCCTCTGCACCCGGGCACGGACTCCCTCCCTCGGCTCACGTGCCGCGACTCGATGTCGATACACAGCTGCATGGACCTGTGCATCGACAGCCCACGGCGTGTGGCCCGCTAAAACGCAGGCCGCGCCGTGGCTGACCGTGCGATGATAAGGCTATACAATTAATATCTTATATAGATATATTATATATAGATAAATGTAGTATTGATAAGTAAAGTAAATAAAGGAATATAAAAAAATTAAGGCGGATGAACAATATTAAGTTTTATAATAACTTTCGCATATCTAATTTGAATTATTTTGCAATCAGATGGCGCCACAATCTGTTTTATATGCTCTGCGATGCATCTAATAGGTAAACATTCCACGGTAAGGAATATGCAGTGCTATTAAAGCTGCGTATGAATACGTAAGTAATTCATTCTGATTGATGAAGTTGGTTTATGCAAAGATGCTTAAACTAAGAATTAATATGAATAGAAACTTAATTATTAAATATAATATATTTATGTTGGCATTTTGAATTAATATTAGGAATTTATAACTTTATTTTAGTGTCATTTTATATCAATTTAAATTCTATTATTATATTATAGTAATATTATAATCATTTAATAGAAAATCAAATCATAGAAGCTTGTCGAATGTATGCTGTCTTCAATTTAGTAATAGCGATTTATTCAAATTGAACAAAATTGTCTATTTAAAAAGTGTATCTAAAATCATTTTCAATTTCTGTAGCTACAAAATAACTTACTAGTAAATATTGAATATTAATATAGTTAAGTAAAATAAAAAAAATACTTCATCTCAAAACATCACATCAATATTTTAACTTATAATAAAACTCAAAATTATATTTCATCGCTAAGCTTTCCCTATAACCGATTCCGGCAGTCCCTCGTCTTGGCTCATTGCGCATTCTGCATTCATTATATTTAAGCAGTCCTATGTGCATACAAACTGGTTTTGCGGGCTACTAAGAACCCGTATACGTAACGCAACTGTGATCTATGGCAGTTTTTAAGATAAGCAACCCAAACTCAGTAAGTCTCACTGATTGACTACATGTAGCCTTAAGAATGCTGTACGAGTATCTGGTACCATCAAGCTGTAAAATATTGAGCCTCCTCGCAATTAACACTATGCTTCATCAGAAAATCTACAGCATCGTAACGTTTTTATCGTGTGAACTCAATTTGGTTGTAGTAGCATACAAGGCTTTATGTACTTCGTCGAAGTAAGAAGTCATGTAGTTTTCCTGCAGCATTTTTTAATGCAGTTCAAAACAGGGTAATTTACAATTTTCATTTGCATTTTATTTGTTTCTTTGCTCTTTTTATTTGGCTAATACTGCACTGTAATTCTTAGTTATTTACTCACTCGTATTCAGTCATATTTACACTACGAATATTAAATAATGTGTTACTCAGATAAGTACACATTGAGCTAATTAAATCGATCGTTTTATGTCATTCTAGATATCACTTGACCCATTATATCTTGTATAAAGTCATCAATTTCAATAATAGTTGTCATATTAAACACAAAGTATTGTACAAGTATAATAAATAGCTTTTTATTGGCGTAATAAATGTGCAAAGATCTGAGACACACTACTTCTCTGTTGTGTGCAAATAATTGACTCATACCATGTTTGTTGTAGGTTTAATAAGCCCCGAGCCAATACAAAGGTAGTTCTGTGAGGCATAGTGTAGACTGTTCAAATGACCTTTAAGATTTCAACTTGCTTTATTAAGAAACTGAGATTAGCAATTGTAGATATTTAACGGGGCATATGTCTAAACTATTATAAAACAGAAAAGTAAATTTGAGAGTTAGTATGTACGAAGTAATCTTCGCTACTAGTAATTCAATTATGCTGAAATCTGAAAATAGGAATATAGAAATAAGAAATATTTTAACAGTTAGATTGTGAAATATAAATACACAACATACATTATTTATTGTGACAGAAAGAAATTAATATATAAAAAAATAATTGTAAATGTTTGCGATTGATACATAAGTAGGTATACCTATATTTTATATTACCTACTAACATTTTATACCTGTGTTTTGATTGCTTTTTTTGTAGTCTACATTAGTTGGGTTACAGAGTGTACTTTAAAACTTTCGTCTGATTTTGATATACTTGGAATATCGATATGATATAATATAAAAAAATCGTAGCACGTAGCCTAACGTTTTCGTAGCAATAAAAAATCAACAATAACTGCTTATTAATCACTACGTAGTGGATCCTATCCTCGTACACGTACAAAACGGTTCCAGTCTTCGTTTTTAATACGAACAGCTAAGATGTGGAACTCTTTGCCGACGTCTGTGTTCCCGGAACAATATAATCTTACGGTCTTCAAGTCACGAGTGAATAGGCATTTGCTAGGTAAGCGTGTTCCATCCTAGTCCTCATCGTCACTTACCATCAGGTGAGATTGT